>RCHQ01000028.1:0-331532 GCA_003676415.1 Plasmopara muralis | reverse complement strand
TCTGTCTGGACTCCAAGTAGTAATGCATAACAATTACTTCACCTTTGGAGACTCATGCTGGCGCCAATTGCGTGGAAAGGCTATGGGAACACCGGTGGCACCGGCATTTGCTTCCCTCTACGTGGCTCACATCGAAGAGATTCTACTTACAGAATTCTCACAGCATGTAATTACTACAAACGCTACATCGATGACATCTTCACATTGTGGAGTCCCAACACCGAGCCATATAGCTTCCAGCGCATGTTAGCAACATTTACCCGACATCTCACCAATTTGCACCGCTCAACAATAACGTAGAAGGCATTGATATGCATCTCACATCTTATTAGATCTACGAATCATTCGGGACAAACAAAGGATAAACACAAGAACATTTCAGAAAAGTCTGAATTTGTATCTATATATTCCCGCAATAGCGCTAATCCACCTGGTGTTCTAAAAAGACTGATCATTGGCCAAGTCCGGAAATACCACAAGCAGATTGTTCGATATCGTGATTTCAAACGAATCGTCAAACAACTCTATGCGCGGCTATTTGACCGAGGATATACTCCGAGAACTGTTTAAACAGGCGCTCGACGACACTACGTCATCACGAAAAGTGTCATCCACAGCACCTATAGTTTTCAAGCTCCAATACGACCCAAATGGACTTTCAAGAAGCAGATTGCGGTCTATATTACTGACCGATGAGCTGGAAAAGGCACTCGGAATGCAAGTTAAAATCTGCTACTTCAATCCTTCAACTCTCAAGAAGCTTCTGTGTCCTTCGCGACTACCAAGAACTGCACCGTCAGCTGCAGCCTTAATACAAGGTTGTACAGTCGATAGGGAAAAACCCAAAACCCGAATTTAAATTAGCAAGATATCCGTAAGGTCCAAGTCCGACTATAGAATAACAAGTTCTGCTGAAGAAGCAAACCAGCGAAATAATTAGTCGTACCAAATAATTCTGAGACTATATTCTTTAGGAATACATAAAGTTTGTTCAATAGCGAGCTTACTTTAATACATCCTAAACCCTAAACTTTATACTACAAACTATAATCTGTAAGGCCTAGATAAGGCATTTTTTTGTCTTGTAAGAAAATATCCTTGCTATAAAGTTTGCTCTCGCTAACTTCAGGCTCCCTTTCTCGATCCCAAAAGTATTTGTACGCTAAACATTATCACACACTGTGATATTGCTCCTTATTGGTTAGCAGAATGGCCTACTTTTTGTCTAGTAAGGTTAATTGGTAAAGCTGGTGTGGCTGAAAGACATCTCTTAACCAACGAACAAGACACAATAAGACTAAATAGCCGGGTTAAAAAGACGATTTTATGCTTGGGACATTTGAATGAACGAACGGGTTGCTCTATACTAGGAATCATAAAGCGAACAGACGGGAAGCCGGATACACAGACAAGAATGATTATTTTATCGATGTATGTAGACTATCCGAATGCTGCACGCGTTGCGGCGTTAAGTTAATGCTGGGTCTCAACCCTTATTACTCGCTGTTCCAACTCTATCTACTTACAAGCTGTTACTCTCTCAATTCCGCCGATGTATTGGTATTACATTTTTTCTTACAATTGGTGTCGGTCCAGCTTTTATTCTAAAGAACATTGGGTTTAACTCTCATTGGTTGATGCAAGGGTAATTTAAAAGGTTATCTGAGCATACATTTTGAGTTTAAATTTACGAAATTTAAATTGATTTGTGTAATTGACTATTTGTGCAAACATGGCGTTTGCGGTTACTTACATTTCATCGTTAATTTCTGGTTCTCGGCATTGAACCCTCGTGCACGACGTTTCTTTAGATTGTGACGCATATTTATGGTGAGTGTATGAGTTGCACTGCACAGTGCGCGTATTTGGCTCAAGTTACGAAAAATAAAATGCTATATAGAGTATCGGAGCCTTATGAAAATTCGTGGTGTCACTGACACCCACCAATAATGCTCCGTGCTTTAAGCATATGCTGAGTTAATCATTGTTTGACGCTTTTGCAAGCACATTACTTGACGGTGTCTTATGCACATCCAAAATGCAATATGTTATATACTAATGATAGATAGCGCACGACTCCATTTCAAACAGGTCCGAACCCAGCATCTAGTCATATACCACGTAGATCTTGTCCACCTTTTCAAGTATCCTATATTCATGATTAAATGCTTCAGCACAATACTCTGCTGAGATATTTTGGCTTAATTATACTTCACTGATATACGTGGCATGGGTAGGTCAGTACGTTGTACTAAGCGCAACAACAGATACCTTATGCATTTAATGTTGCGCCGAGTGCGTTGCGTATTTCGATTGCATCAACGACAGTTTCGACAGATGATGTAGTTGTAGACTTCGGGCGGCCATACGAACCTTTTTAACGTCGGTCGTAGTAAACTCCAACATCAAAGGGTAGATGATCGATCGATCGTCTATTACTACACTATAGCCGCGGAAAAGAACGGCGAGACATTGCTCATCGACTCCGTCGGAGAGGAAATCGTAAAAACTTTAGTAAGCCAATTAAAATGGAAACTTATTAATTATAAAATTGCTGATGATAATACAGCTATCATGGCAAGTCTCTTGAAGATTCATAACACGAACTTTGCTGCAGATAGATGCAATTCCGAAAAATAAATTTCTGGGATCGGTAGCTGACTTTCACGATGTTTCCTTGCGCTTTCCAGTCAGTTGTTAAATCGGATCTGAACATAACATCGATGCTTTTCAATTTCAGAATAGCCCTTTCAAGTTGAGGTTCCGACGGCTGCAGTCACCTCAACGCTACAGATAAAATTACAAGAGGGGTAGTATAGCTTTGATGATATTAATAGAAATATCAAAACCGCTCTGGTCAATGCAGGAGCTCATCTCATCGATGCATCAGGATACAATGTTATCTATAACAAGTTTACTGAAAACAGCGTATGAAGCTCAGATCAAGTCTTCACTTTCTAGCCGGATACACGAGACCAGCAACAGACCTACACTACTCATCTAGTGGTACTGAATTATCTACAGCGATGCGCATTTCCGTCTGATAATCAATACCGCATCATTTGGTTCTGTACTTGGTCTGATTGTAGCAATTTACTCTGCTGCATCAGCGACAGTTGTGAATGCTCGACTACAAATATCATTTCCTAACCGATTCGTAAATATCTCGGTGCGATCTCGTCAAGAACGAGCACTGTCCTTTTAGCGATTTCTTATAGAGATGACTTTGGCATCGATCAGCCCATTTATAATAAACCACTCAATAAACATAGATGAACTGCCATAATTGATGGCGCTTTACAGCTACAATCAGTACCCAAAATCGAAACGATCAGAAGGTGCAGTTCCGTGATACATCCGTTTCGAACATGCTCTTCCTCTGCCCAGAAAAATTGACAAGTTCTATTTATTATTCTAAGAGCACATTCTAAAACTTCTCCAGTCTTCGTCGCTCGTGGCTAAGACATGTGTTTTTTTGTGTCATGTGAACCTTTTGCGAATATCTTGGACTACTACTCCGTACCGTCGTCGAATCTCACCACCAATCGCCTTTACCAAACTATTGTGTTTTGGTTTGGTAATCTTATTAATAAATTTTTTTCTTCAGCTTAAACATCATCTTTGAAGATGCCCTTACGTTTTGCGTAAATGAGGTCACATTTAACTTAATTATTAAATTGGCCATACTTAAACGACCTTCATCCTCACGTTTACCGTCGTTGTCGTTGTTATAAATCCCAAAACCAGTCATCGAACGGACAATAGATCTCGATAGAAATTCTCTCTTCGGTGCTCCGAGAGCATTTTCAAGAGCGAATGCAGCGGCGTCGGCAACGCGGGACAACTTACCCGATTTTTTGCGAATCTGATAGCGGATTTGATCCCTCCCCAATTTTCACTGGAAATTGAAGCCATATCCTTGTCGCCACAAGAGCTTAGCGACAATTCAATGGCTGACAGCATTTTTTTCTGGAACAACATTCGAACAAAAACTGACTATAGTCCTCAGTATGTCGAAAATCACAGGGATGAATTTTTCTGTACACTGATGCTGGTCAATACATTTCATTCAGCGCTGCCACATCACCGACTAATGGCAATGGCTTCTCCAATAACTCTACATTCTCTGCCTCATTTACCACGTCTGTCTTCTCTAGTGGTGCTACAATTGCCTTTCTGGACGTCTTTTGTCCAATTTTATTGGTGCTGGAGCTGACTTAACTTCGACATTGCCTTCACTCGGAGTGGCTGCGGCTCCAACGAGCATTGCTATCCAAACCACGCGCGGTGCCTTTGTTGCTGAAGTCGCCACGGCTAATGGAATCATAGAGACGTGAAACTATGTGCTCAAGGTGAAACGAAGCGACCTTCACCTAAACTTGACTTGATGGCAAATCCTCTTATCCGTATTTAGTTTCGCGTCAATCAGGAAGCTTCTGCTGTCGCTGCTAATTCTGATAAAGGCATATTGCTGACGAGCACTATCTTGCATTTGGAAATACATGTCCGATGATGGCAACTGCTTCAAGTACACGAAAGCTATGGCTGGAGACCTTGTGGCTTCATTCGGATTTAGCATTGCACGGGGAGCTGTCGTCAATTCCCTAGAGCCTTTCAATCGACAGGAATTATAAGCCTTTCACAACCTCGCGTCTATACGTACTGTTTGTGCACCTTGAAAATTCTCAGGCGATTGTCTCAGAGCTTGTTGAAAAGGTTCAATACAACGATTGCTACGCGCGGTGTTTTTATCAGCAAGCTAAAATCGGTACGCAATCAACTCAGTTCAACGCTGCCTTCAATACCGAACCATCGGCATTCATTAAGAATGATAAATACGTCTTTCTCCTCTCATTCGCTGAGCAAACGAGTAGCATTGCTGCTGCTGCTAACCAGGCGTTTCAAATCAATTTTGACTCGGATTCTCGGACGGCTCGAGCATCAGCAACTATTATGTTCGTATTGGGTCTCAACAAGTATTTGATATTGGTCGTAACTACGACTTCCACCACTTCACGAATAAAACCGGTAAGATCTCAGCGATCAATGGTGACTTGACTCCTGAGTTGGTGATCGGTCTTCATGACAATCAGACTTAGTCTTAAAGTATCCGCGATCATGTTGCTGATAATAGCCGACTAAAGTCCCCAAATTCAGAAAATGAATGCCGGATGCCAAGGCTGTAATATACTGGTCATTGTTGTATCTGAACAGGAAAAAACCTATGACCGTTCGACACGAGAAATTCTATAGTTTTACTACCGCGCCTAATTCTGTGCCGGTCTGGGTCTCCAATGGCGACATCTCGTTTGACATGCGTGAAGGGTAATTCGCCAAGAGCTATTGCTTCGATCAATTTTGCGACGGTCGCGCGCATGATTAGCAAACAATTAAACTATGCTTAAGAATTACACCTGGCGTATAAAGAGGGCAACAGACAAGGAAGAGCTGCACACAGACAGAAGGTGTTCTTGCCTTTTCCTGACCATTGTCACCACCACCACAAATCAACTGGCGTCCTCATTTCGTAATCGGATGAACCTTTGATTTGTAAGTACACGATCTCAATCACGATGGGCGGAGAACTGTGCGTCTGTAGGCTTAGCGTACAATCTGCTAACTTGGCGAGGTCACATTCGAATAGCTTGGCTTAACTTCATGTCAAGTTAGGCGCTTAGAGTGTAAGCCCCTGGCACGAGGATGGGGTTTCTCTTACCATACACCAATGCAATGTGCGATTTAAGTACCACAGCTTGCTCAAGAAGCGCCTGTTGCATCGAATTTCAGATTCTAGGGTTTAGGATCGCAGCGGCCTTCAAGCAATCTAATTAGTGTGGCTCCCACAAATTCTGCGAGCTGGGGTAGCCGTTCCAGCTCAATTCACTCAGGAAAGGAATCTGGCAAAGCACGCACTCCAACTACTGACCTTGATTGCCAGAGCGCGAGCAAAATTCACTCCGGTTTTGGCGATATACCTTCTTCATTAGAAGCAGCGACTCCAGCGCGACAAAGTGTTTGCGCCAGAGATTGCGTTTAAAATCAGCTCTGGCGGTGAATCCACGGCTTTGTTGTGCAACCCCTTGAGGTCCTTAGTGAGAGGAAGATATTTTTGGCTACGTGATCTAGAAGCTACACAGTTAAATAGACTTGGCGTATTCAAAATGTGTCGGTAAGTCGCATGCCTCTGTATTGAGATTATTATTTTAGCAGATTGTTCCAAGTACGTCGTGCTTGACACGAGATCAATCTTGTGTCTCGTTCCTATATTCGGTGGGAGTTTTGATGTTAAATCTTGAGCCACTTGTCCTCATACATAAAATATTTTGGGTCTTCACGTACACTGTCGATGTGGTCGATCTAAGTCGTCGTCATCTGAAACGGAGGATGAGTTTATATCCTCGAGAGCAATTTCTACTCTTAAAAACATCACCTCTGAGATACCTTCGACGTCTTCGTGGTAACAATTTAAAATCTACTGCTTCATTGAAGCTCAGCGGCTCTATACCTTTGGTGGTACCTTCAACTGATACACACGCAAACTTGTCGAAATTTAAATTTCTCCTAAAGCTAATTCTTTTTGTCAGCCACGAAATTGTTTGTGACACTAAAAAAAACATTACGTATGTTCTCCTCATTTTGTGGCTGTTCACCAATTCACGGATAGACTTGTGGCCCTATGTTGTCCATTGTGACTTGCAAGCCAAAGCTATCCGTCTGTAGATCTTAGTAACCAGTAATATTCCTAAATCTTAAGCATCCTTAGCAGCTGATACTGCCAGCTGAGCTTGGCTACCCGCTAAAGATTTCAATGACGTCGTCATGTCTATCGTCGTTGCAAATTCTAACCATCAAAAATTCCCCTATTTATTACAGCGTGTACTTACCGGGGGTATCCACAGCAATTACAATACCCATGTCAAGGAAAATGCCCATAGGATCAATCCTGACAATATTAGCTAGTAAGCGATCGGCCAGGTTACAAATGTGCGGGCGAAGAGATTAAGATTAGATGTTTATAAGGTGACTGATGGCGTTCGGGTCACAAAATTGAAGTATGTACCGATGGTCGGATCAATATAGAAGTATCTGTCAATTTGCGGCTCTTTATTTTTAGTCTCTTAGAGGAAAAGGTTGGCTTACTAAGGCAGTAAGTCTGGAAAAGGTGCCTTATACATGCTTTTTGTAGGAGTAATCATTTGATATCCACACACGACCAATGTATTGATCGTACAAAGAATAGATACGAAATTCGCGTGTATTAAAGCCTTGTAAATGACCGAGTACCATGGAAATGACGCAGAAAATGTAGCTAATTTACGTCTATTTCTGCTCAGCTTAGACAAATATTTTCACTCGATGACCACCATAAGTAAGAAAGAGGTCGTAATTGCAAGGCATATAACGAGCCACCACGTGCGAGGTACACCCATGAGCCCCAATAAATCTGAGCTCATAATAATAGATGACTACAGTAACGATAAGCTACTTAGAAAAACCATCTTCTCACAGAGGACGACATTTCCAGTTGAGCACCATTTTTCTTTTTTACAGCTTCTTTGCAACAAATAAGATGATCAGACCGAACTTTGAGTATCAAGCAATTCCAAAAGCTGATTCAAAGCGACATCTATAGACATGTAGATCAACATGATTTAAATGGCGCGTTTAGTTTTCAGCCACGGCATCAAAGGCGTGACCTGGAGATGCACGTGGAGCGGCACGTTATCCACCGTAGAGACGCGCTCGCTGCATAACACGCAAGGTATGGCAGTATAAACCAAGGCATCAATAAGCGCGACCCTAACGATGAACGTGGAGTGGCATGTAACCCGCTGAGCAACGTTTGTCATGAACAGTGACCTTGAACTCCATAATGGGCCAGAAGTCAAGGCATTCGGAGCGCTAACTTCCTAATACATTATGTACTGCTGGGAGAAATCTCGCATGAGCAGAGTGTTTCGCTGGACACTTATGCAGGCGTCGATTCGTCACTGCAAAAACTTGTCAACACGGAACTGACACGGTGCGTCTTGTCCTGTCAAGCGCACAAATCTTACCAAAGAGACGACGGCAGCGAATGGCACTTATCGAGATATGTAGGCGTCTTATTTTGGAGAAGAAATGCCGATGGTTAGCTTAACGGAAAATGATGATAAGGCTAGGCATATACTCTTGTAAAGAAGATTTCAAAGCCTGATATTATTCGTCAGTAGAAGTTCTACTTGAGCAAGACAGGACGTTCATGGTATAGGTTATATGGTTGACAGCACAAGTAAGGTAGTGGTCTTTTGACTTGAAGAATATCTTATCATCTCATCATTGTAGTATAAAGCGGCCTTGAAAGGCACTGAAAAGCCTTAAGTGCTGGGAGTGAATCTTTGATCCCGAATGATGAATTTGACATGTATCATCCTATGTCCGGAAATACCAGATACGGTCGTTAACGACCAGCATTCGGAGTTACGACCCCATAAAAGAACACGTCATGGAAAGAATAGAATATTGCGTGGCAATTCATTTCTATCCTTCAAGAGAATGAGATAGTGGCTTTTGATTGGATGGAATGGAGTCCCAAAAATTTACATAAGCTTATTACTTTTTTGTTCCCTACCGTTCTGTAAACCTGCTACTGTAATCAAAAAGACTAAATCATTCCCCTAGATACGACTTACCCCTGGATGATCCATACTCACGTCGCAACTATTTGAGCTCTCATTGATTGCATAAGCATTTGGAACATGGCATGACTTTGTATTTATATACATGATTAGATTCCGTTTCGGATAAAAAAATATGATATATGAATCGATTGTGGCGGCTTGCAGCAAAAAGAATTTTTTTAATGAAAGTGTATGCTTTACCATAGACAACATAGCGATTCATTTTTTTTTGGTTTTGCCCAGTACTCCTTCTCGAGGATTGATTGACGATTCTTGTTGACAATAAAAGGTCGCCTTGAACTTCTCATTTTGAATTCTCGTATTTAATCCATGCTTCTATTCACCCGACTTCGTTTTCTTATAGCTTATAATTTTCTCCGCTTTAAATAGCTGATTTTACTCATAATAGCCTCTTAGTCTCTGCTTGAAATTGCTTGATGTCATTTGGAGCGTATGTCAATTCTTTGAGCGAATTCGCACTCGAAAACCATCAATACGAATAATCTTTTGACGGTCTTGCTCATCGAGCTGATTCTTTGTCGAAATGTTTTTCGTTGAGTCGATAAAAAAGCCATCGATACTATTGTCAAATGTTTTTCTGCTCAACATGTTGCTGAATGTCGAGCCTGGTCTTTTACCAATCAATTTGATTCATTTTGGAGTGATAGAGGAATCTATTTGATTAGCTATTTTGTGTAGAACGGATGCTGGGATAAAATTTTGTTTTATTACTGCTCAAGTAGTGAATCCATTGCTTATAACAAAAAAAATATAGGAGTTTATCACAAGACTTCTATATCATATAATAAAGGCATGTTTATGATTTTGTCCCCTAAAACACGTCTCTTATCGAAAAAGTTGATTAAAGATATTTTGTTTGACCATAAGTACTCGTTGAGTTTGTCTCATTACACATTCTACAACCTCTGGCACATTACCGGTATGGTTACCGGTCTGCAAGTTGATGCGTTGCGAAATAATATATATAAATTAAAGGGAGATATTAAGTTTGTGTCAAAAAGAAGTACTTTTTAGAGCGTCCGTTTCGTGACTAGTACATTTCTTTTGTCTAAATAAATCGAAACCTTTCTTGCCCTGCATTCTGTGAAAATCCAGTTCAGTCAATCGCATCGCTCTAGCCACAATTGCCACACGAAAGAATTGAGTTCGTAAAGCAATTCCCGATTAAGCACTATGCTTGGAAAGGACCTCGAAAAGCGATATTTTACCAAAGAATTCCCTGCCAATGATTACCAATGCACGACAAAGTCCGCTCATTCGCAATCTCCACTTTGGCCGACCTACCTCTCTGTGGACCAAGACCGAGTGGTCATTTTAGAACGCAGCAAAAACGCTCAACTTGTTGTGTACTCGGCCAATTTCTGCGACAAGAAATGCCGTGAGCTGGACCCCAAATCGCCCTTGGACATCAATTGGCAGAGTTTTGGCTGGACCGCTAGCCCTAGTACCAACCCGATCGGTATGGTCGAACGTAGACTGGCTTGGGGCTACACACACAAGGTTGTCAAAAAAGCTGAAGCCCTCGGTACATTTTATTCCGTAACATTAAATGCACTGCCTAGTCGTCCTGCCCTCCTATTCGTTGATGCCAATGGACAAGTAATTTTGCAAACTGCAATCAATGGTACCCCGTCGCGCCTCTGGAAAATATACGTGAAAACCACTGACATTGTTATTTTCATCCCGAAGGTGCTTTACGTGGATCTCTATGGAACTCGAATAGACGATAATCACACAACTTACGAGCGAATCAATTTTTCTTAAGAAATAATGTAGGATAAGTGTTTCCAATATTTATCACAATGCTCTCTTTCTTTGTCGTCCCTCTTTTTGCTGCAGGACTTGTAAAAAGAAATCCATCGTTGTTCCAATGCGTCTTCCCACAGCTTTGTGAACGGAGAGGACCCAAATTGTACGCCGCATCTACCTCGTTGAGAACGCTTGTCGAGTTTTGAGTACACTCCACCTAGCAGAAACCTTATTTCGACGAGGCTTTTCCGGCCACCTCCATAGCTTCCTCAAATGTGACACCACCACACACAAACATTATCGCCTTACGGATTGTCAACGCTCCTGACCTTGCACCGTCACTTATAAACTCAAACTCTTGATCTAAATGAGACGAAGACCACACATCCAACAATCGCATCTCTTTTTTAATTGTCAATAAATGCCGCGCCGCTAAATGTACCTACTTAAAATCACATTTTTTTCCTCGTGCTCTCAAGCTAAGTAAATTATGACTTAATCTGTCGCCAATCTTTTGATGCAGCTGCTATCATCTCTTACAATTTCTTTCCATCAAAATTTAAATGGGTCGTTCCACTGCCGTGTGCATATAGAGGTGTCAAGTTGTACGCTGCAGCTACCTCCTCGAGAAAGCTTGTCGAGTTCTGGATGCACGATCCGCCTAACAGAACGCGCTGGCCGGAATTCGACGAAGCTGCTTTTTGATTTAACTCAGCCACCTTCATAGCTTCCTCAAATGTGACACCACCACACACGAACATAATGACATTACGTACTCGTTTGAATCCGTTATTACCAATTAGATCAGTCGACGCTCCTGAGCTTGCACCTCCATTGACAACGCCAAACTCTTGATCCAGCAGCTGGCCTTTTAAAATGAGTTCTAGCTTCTTAGCTAAAGGTGGCACGTGCTGTGCATACACATTCGGAACACCTTGTACACCCTGAGTAACAGCACGCATAAATTTCTTCAGGCCAGCACGATCGCCATATAAGTCACCCTGACGGGCCTTTTGGCCTCCATACTTGATAAAGACGTCAATTAATGCCACGCAATTAGAAGACAATCCGCCTCCATAAGGAGCAGCCAGCAGTTCTTTGACTGTCTTTAGTTGCACGGAGCTATGCGTTTCATATCGCAAAGCATATAAAATTGCTAAACGCAATTTGTTTAATGGCTTAACTTGCGCATCTTTGAGCTTTACCACCACGTCACGAAAATGCGCATTGTGATCGTCTCCACATGCGAGCTCCTGCTCCAGTTGGCTTACATCCATTAGCCCATCCACTTCAACACGGCGTGCCAATTCACCCATTAACGTCACGTGCTTTGAGACGGTAACTGACTGTGATCTGAAAGCGGGGTAGTTTTCCAAAAATCGCTGCATATCATCAATTGACTGAATATTTTCATTAGTCTGAGTTTGCGATTGATACTTGTCCACAAGCTGCTTAACTGCCATACCAAGATCACCGAAGTTCGCGTGGACATGCTGCGCAAAGAATTCGTCTGAAGTCGTTGATAGCACAAGCTCCGACATATCTTTTCGCACGTTCGGTGCATCGCGAAGGTTCACACGATTTTCGTGCAGTCCGAGCAGTTCATGCACCATAGCTTGGTAGCACCACTGGGTCAACAATGGCGTCACGGGATCGTCCTTGCGGTCGAGCACATAAACGAGCGGTGTAACCTCCGGTCGTCGAAAATCAAACAATCCATCCTGTTCGAGCTGCATCCTCGCCGACACCTCACGTGCTAATTTCTCGGCCACTTCTGATCCTTTAGCATAACGTATTGTCGGTTTTTTTTTCATTGAAAGAAGAACGGATAGCAGCCCTTCGACACTTCGCTGAAAAAGCTGCGGTGGCGTCATATCGGCCTTATCTATCGGATCTGTGGTAAGAACTCCCGCCGTGGCAGTAGATACAAAATTTCCTCCGGGTGAAGCCATCGGCATTTTGACACTAAGTTGGATAGTGTTATGAAGACCAAATTCGAAAAGAGAGTCGTTGACCGCTAGATAATCGGCGTAATACTCTTGGATCTGCACCACGACTTCCTTATCGTCAGCCTCCGCAATTTTCTCAAGCGACTCGACCGGCAAAATGTTAGAAAAGAAAAGGTGATAGCTTCCGTATTTGGGTGCTTTCAGCTCTTGTCGTAACAGCTCCACATTACGTGCTGTGGGCCGCACAAAAACTGCGGCCTTAAGATGCAACATGGGCTCGTGCGCTGCGTCCAGCTGCTCCACGAGAAAAACTTCGCGCTGAAGAATATGCGACTGATACATGACCATACTGATGACGCTCTTAGTATCGGCATCCAGTAGCAGTGCCTTCATCCCTTCCAGTTGCGGGTCGGAAATGATCTTCTCCAGATAAATCTTTACGCTGTTGATCGCGTCCATTGCCGAGGTCGGACCTTTCCACGCGCGAACTAAAAGCTCACAAAAATAGATCCTGTTTCTACTATACTACTACTCCATCCAGCAAAACGTAGTTGAAAGACTCCTAAAAAGCAAACAAACACACCGCTCATAACAAGGAAGAGTAACTGTAAGGACTAATTTAGCAGAAGTTTTTCGTCCTCTTAAGAAAAATAGTTTAATTGGTAAATTTATAGTCTCCAAATTTATTGTTATGGGTTCGAGTCTTATTTTTCCTTTTATCGACGGGCACCTCGATGTCGACTCATCATTTATCTATAAATAAATTTTGTTTTAACGATAAAAAAGCTAAGAAACATTACTTTTCATAAGATTAATATATCTAAGATTAATATAACTATTTATCTGAATATATTAGTATTATGAATAGGGCTAAAGCATTTAATAAAAGGATACCTGCAGCTAGGAAAAAAAATTATAATAACTATATAAACTTGGCCAATTGTTTGTTTGCGACTAATGTAATCTTCAATTTGAAAAACTCAGTTGGCTAGGGTAAGAGACTGAAAATCTTTGCGTTGGTGGTTCGAATCCATCTCCAGCCAATTTTTATTATTAAAACACACTTACGTAAAATTAGTTTATTAAATTGATGTAAAATTTTATAATTTACTCTTTCTCTACCGTGATTAACACGGTATACGGTAGAGCTGATGAAGTATACAATATATCTAATGATAAACGAAGTATTTTGACTCAACATGGAAAAGAAAATCATTCGCGCTGGCATAGGAGATTTCACTCCGCCAAAAATTTGACTGATTCTTGTCGAAATATTGTGTTTTGCGTCAGGTATTACAATGAAAAGAGGTCGACCAAAGAAATAACGACGAAAAGAATTTCAAGGTGCCTTTAGACAACCCCACAAAAACAAAACATTTGTGGTACATGCGGTGTTCATAATCGTCGTATGAGCCCAAATGGAGCTGTGATGGTACAGCCTTAATCGTTGAACATTTGGCGGTAGCCTCTGTGAGTCAGACTTAAAGTGTTTCGCAATATACGAACTGGAACCTTGTTGTGTGAATTATTCTTTTGATCACGCTGATTTCATCATGGCGCAAATTTTGGCTGTAATCCTATGTGACAATGGATGCAAAATAATTTACCTATTTTTTTATTTTTTTATTTATTTATTTGATCGGGCTATACTTCTCGATTAGCTAAACAAGGGGTATTATTTGTTTTGGAAGCCGCTACCCTTTGAAAGATAAAAAATAAATCTGCTCGAATTGTGGTGACATTGTTCACAAATTAAGACAGGGGTGACGGCCCTTTGCAGAGCAGAAAGATTACGGTTGGCGAGAGGACGACCGGACACTATCCTCGGTATTACGGATTTTCATGTGTGCGATAGAATCCAGTTTGAATATTTTTTCTATGCATTGTTTCTTTCGTTTTCAATTTCGTGGCTCAAAAAAATCTTGATTTGGGCACGGGCTACATTCTTTTCGGAATAATTTCAAGCACCATAATTTTCAATCTATTATAAATATAAAATAAGGTGCCTTTCGTAAATCAGCTGCCACCCTGTGATGAGGATCTAGCTTCTAATTCAAAGGATTGGCGGTCCATTACACGTGTGGCCAGGTAGCATAGAAGATGCTATGTAGCCCAAACATTTGCCACACCAGAGAATCCGCATAAACTATTTGCATTCGGATGTTCATCTTCTTTTACGCAGGCAATCTCCTCATTTTATCAACTTTAGACCTTTTTCGAACAACTCAAACAACCAGTCGTAAGTTGCTTGCTTAACTGCACTATAGGATGCTATGTCGAGCTACTCGCTCGACACCTTGCTGGTTCCTTGTGTAAACTGTGGACTAGACAGTCGCGGGCTACTTGCTGTGCATAAGAATTGGTGTCTGAACCCGTGTGCGTGACCTCATCCCAGCAAAGGGACCAGAGTTATAGTATATAGCTTTAACAAAGTCTTGTTTTGCGATATGCATATATGGCCTAGCTATTAGAGAAGAATTCTTGCTATACTTACACTAAATTTATGGTTGGGTTTGCATTGCATTTTCAGTCTTTGCTTAGGTACAAGTATACATAAGCCTGACCAGGCAACAAAGAACTTGTTTATTTCTTAAAAAAAGTTTATCCATAACAATATTCGTGACAGCACGAAGGCTACGCATGACGTATTATGCGTGAGCGAAAAGAGGAAATTTACGCTGGTGCAGTCGCGTCAGTGGCAACAAGAGCGCCTTGCGTGATGCAGTACGCATAAAAGACACTCACCTGGCTAGTATATCTGGTGGTGTCGCAATGACAAAGTCATACTCGGCAGGACTAGAACTTCGAGTATTTGATCATTGCCATCTGAAAGTCCGACACTACTCGATAGACTTTTTATCACCAAAAAGCCTCACCGACAATTTGTAGCATTGTCCGCTATACAACAATACGAAAGCAACGATACGGATACTCGTCATTTCATCGGTTTATTAGGGCTCCGAACACTACTCAGTCAAAATAAAGAAGCAACCAAGGCTATGTCCAGATTACGCCAGCCAAAGTTTATAGTTGCGAGAATGAAAACGAGCTCTGGCCTCCCGACGAGCGGATGAGGTGCCAGGGTACTCCCCCAGAACACCTATCGTCGTGAAAATATCAGTAGGGAGGGATCGTAGTTCCAAATACTTTATTGCGCGATTTGAGTATGGCATTGCCCTGCCAATTGACTCAGGACTCCTTTTTTATAAAGTTCCTAGAATAAAGTCATATTTCCCATGCCAGGATCGAGAAATGTCGATTTAATTATATTCCAAAGCCAGATATCAAACCATTTAAAGTTAAAGACTACATTCAAAATTTTAAGAGTTACTCCCATCAGTGCATCAATAACTACAAATGCAGAAACTAATGATAGATTACGTCTATTGCTTAATTCTTAATTGTGGAGAAGCGTTTCAATCATTCCAACTTGCCAGTCGAATTAGAACTGGCTTGTGTTAAGTACTCTTTTTAACATCAGTCAAGATGTCTTGGGCCTTCCCTAGTAGGTCTCTTTGCTTCTAATGGTAGCAAGTGACACTTCAAATGCTTAACTTCTAGCAATGTAGTGTCATGTGCCGTAGCCAAAGCAGCAATTATTAAAACGGAGCTTGAGCCAGCGGATCCACAAACATTTGGGGTCATGTAGAACGAATCCGCGGAATTATAGAGGAGCAAGCCTGTATGCAACAGTACTCAATACAAAAAAACGATTTGAACCGCCTGTTCCGTTGTCGCTACCAATACTACTAAGAGTTGAGTGCAAGGCGTGGGTGCTTGCGCACCAAGCATATTGAGATCTGAATTCATATTGTGCGTGAGAGTGATATAGACCATTGAGTGGTACCACAGTTTTGTTCAGACTAAGACATGTTGCTTCTCTTTTGCTTCGATCTAATATAAATAGTCGCTAAGTAGGCCGAGATCACACATGATCAGGTGTGCCGCATGAAACTTTACTTAAGAGTCAGTGGCAACGGCATAAAGTGCTAGGTCCGCATTAGACGTCTTGAAGTACTTGAGAATGTCAGCTCCTGAGATTTCGTACCTGTCAAACCGTAAAGTTTGATAAATTTTTGTAAAAGCGAATTGTATTTATCGACAAGTCTAAGAGATATTCGACTCTTTGCTGAAAAGACATCATGCTCCGACAATTTCTATGATATCTAGCCAAGCAATATACTTAATGCCGACCTCGCTCAAATTTGAAATACCATCGCAGTATTTTTGCCGCGTCATCCCATACAATAACATGCAGTCAGCATAGATTTTTTGAATAGCAATTTAAGCTTCACAACACCTGAGAAACAAGCACGGAAGGCGAGCCATAGTACAGCAGACATCGCATGTAATAGCTTGGACACACCTATCTAAAGACTTTTGCACTAATACATACGTGATTCGTTATGTTGTTTTCACATCTGCGTTATCCGACTTCATATAGCCATTCCAGTCTGCATGCGCTAAAAAAGCTTGAAAAGATTAATATGTATACAATTGGCGAGTTCGAGCCAAGAAAAAATCCTGAATCGTTGTGCAAAATCGTGTCTCCAGCGCGGAATAAATCCGTTCTCGACTCTTTCGGCAGAGTAATCACATATATGTTGAATTGTTGAGTATTCTTGCACTCTTTTAAACACACGATGCCAGTGAAAAGCTGCAGCTTTGCAATGATCGTACCCTTCATGTTAGGCCATTAGAAGCCTTCTTGCTATATTTCAAGGTCAAATGATCCGGTAGTGCATAGCAGATACTGACGGCAAAAACGCTAAAACCAGCAATTTAATGTGTACATATTGCCAACAGCTAGGAGCAACAAAATTTTGCAAGCGGGTAGCAAAGGTCAGCAAGACACAGTAAATATCACAATCTATATACGAATAACATAGCACCACCAATTGTGGTACAAAAAACTCCGCAAGCTATTAACATAGGTTCGCAACACAGAGTGAAAATACAGGTCAACAGGTAGGTAGCGAGGTACCATTAAGTGTGAGTAACATAACTTCGCTAGCAGAAAATTAGGATGCGATACAAAATCGACTCCCAGGTGTCTTTAGCAAAGAAAGCCTTTTCACAGAAGTAATTGACAGCTCAGCTTGTTGTCAGGACACGGCAAGTTCTTATAATCAAAGTCGCTGCCACTTTATAAGTCATCCAGTGTGAAAGAAGCTGAAGCGCGTGAGTTCTTTATACCGTAGAGGTCAGAGGCAAGGTTCCAAACATGGATACTTCTCTTGTCGGTACACAATTGTTTTCTGTAATAGGCTGAGATGTCTTGGATTAGCAATATGATTAGCGTACGCTTTACCTGGGTTCAGGAATTTCTGAGAAAATTAACGAATTAACAGACTCTTTACTAGAGTAATTTTCACATAGGGCGTCCACAAGACCAGCAGTAACATTGTCACCGGATAGAGGAGTACGGTATGAGATTGACCTTTGCCAGGAATGAAGAAGTGTTTCGTAAGGCAATGTACATAGCTTCAAAATTGTTCGACATCATTTTCATCCTATACAAGAAGAGAATCCTTTCAAAAGAGACATGAAAAATCTTTGGTCAAAAAAGCCATGAGGAAGAAGTCGTGGCTTCACGTGTGCAAGTGAAGTTTAGCTTTCTGTCACGTATTCTTCTAAGTGGATCGCCCCGAGTGAAAAGTTGGCCGCAATGAGCAGCTGCATCCTGCTAGAAGCAAGTCGTTTTATCAGCTAACACCTGGTTTCGAGCACATTTTTTTGATGTCGCAATACGAGAAATCGCCCCTTTCTCTCTTTAAGGTAGAATGGTTGTGTCTAGCGTGTCATTAACGGCATAGCCTAAGCCCTAGATGGCTGACTTGGCATAGACATGCTTTGTCCAGCAGATATTTGATTGAGTGTTGAAGCTTAGAAAAGATTCGCGAGGCTCGCAAGCCCCTGATAAAAGAGAGTCAGAATCTCATCCTCAGCTGCAATTCCACCAAGGACCAAGCTTATCGTGCCTGAAAGTGCTTAAGAAATATTAAAACAAATACCCGCTCAGCTAAAAAAGTAGGACGAGCTCAGAATTGCACATTCTGCGTTTACATGAAAGTTGTTTGAAAGTCTGAAATATTTTGCAAGGACGCTTGTCTCGATACCCACCACGACGTCAGATCCACTATCGGAAAAAAGGCGTTGAGCGAGAAAAAGGCGTAATCATGAAAATAGCAGAGATGGAGAAAGGGAATGAAGCAAGCTGAGACTCGGTTCTGGCCTTAAGAATGCAATTTGCATGCTGTCGTTGCTCTTAGGGTTGGGTGCTGCGTCGACAAAAGTGAAAGACGGGGTGTGTTCATGCTGGAAAAAACGTGTATGTGATGAATGAATGTACCAAGATTAAGTTTACCTAAGCTGGAGCCCTGGTTTTTTCTGTATGCAAAGTTTAGCGAAATGAGCGGCCAATTATCGTTGTACGGAGAGCGTATTAAAGTTGAACTCTTACAGTGAATAATGAGCTTCAATCCTGCTCGTACTTATGAAGTGCCGCCGCGTGCGAGCTCATTCGAAACACTCGTGGAACACTTTTAATCCCTGCAATTGTAAGGGACCCAAAAGCTAATTATTGTCTTGACAAGAACGAATGGTAGCAATTTCGGATCGCGTCTCCATATAGAAGTGACTAAATGTAGATCACGAGTCAGGGCGATGAGAAATTTTGACCGTCGGGTTGCACGGATACGTCAAGCGGTTGAACTTGCTCATCTAGGCTGCCATCGATGCAATGATAGAGCGGAATAATTTAATTAACGAGCCGGTTACCACCGGATCAGCCGTTTGGATTCCATAAATCACAAAGAAGTTGACGATGGATTCAGACGCTCGATCAACTAACTTTGCAATCAAATCGGGAAGGTAGGATAAATCAACGGCCGCATGGTCAAGGTCCTATGCAATGTAGCTGGCAATCAGCTTCCAAATCAAGCTGCCAGGGCTAAGCAAGTGTCCAAACAGCAGAAGATTAAGACGACGCTCCAGCTTGGTTGTTGGAGAGGTAAAGCGATGAGATATTTACATTGAAAGGCCTCAAAGGCTATGTCATATCATTTATTACTGGCATCATCTGCTTAAGGGAGCAAAAATATACTCTGACATCGATTGGGTAAAGAGTCGATTGCTTTGGTACAGTGAGAGCGCTTAAGATTTCCGCACCAACACGGAAAGCTGTCGCATTCTTATTACAGCTTTTGTCAAAACGGTGTCAGCCTCTCTTTAGGTGACACCAGTTTTCGTGATTATCTGACTCCAACTCACATATCGTCTAGTACATCCAAAAGTCTACCGAATGTTATTTTTTTCAATCTAAAGAAAGAACCATTTGTTGTGCTATACAGAGATCTGGGTGGTGTTTATAAAAGACGAAGCATGACTGATTTTTTCCTCCATCACACTGTTTGGATCGTTTGAAAGTTCATGTATTTTTTTTGGCCCAAAAATTTATCACATATCTTCACTTCTTGAAAAAGCCTGAAGGTTGTAAAAGTAGCCGATGGGTTCAAAGCAAACAGTTTTTTGAAGGTGAAAATCCGACACTAGTACGTATTAGGCGGTACTGGATTGCCTTTAATATACCAATGGCTTCTAAGTACCAGCTACTTCCTGAGAACTTATACGCAAAAGGCAGATCGGCTAATAGAAGTATGTCGCCAGTTGAACTTATCGATCAGTGCTGTAAGGAGCTATTTGCTATACCACAAGGAAAATTACTTGAAGACACAGCGTGTCAATAGACGGGCTCAAAGTTCATTTGAAGGATCTAAAAACGCTGATCATCCTGTCTTTTCCAAGTACGAGCGACCAGCGCCATCCGTTTTAGGCAACTTATTAACTGTAGTTGATTGACGGAAGACTACACAGTATATGCGGCGTTCTTTTATAAGATAAACGATGTAAACTTTACAATGTTTAGAAATGAGAAGATTGTGGTCCCACCTATACTTTTTTGCAAAGAGCAGGAGGTGGTGAGCTCCAAGAGATCGGCCCGCGTCGATATTAAAGGTGGCGCGTAAAGTGTAGTAGTATGAAAGCCACCTGAATAAAAAATGATTATTGCAAAGGATAGTTATATACTCGATCTACTAGTGAATGCGGTAGCGCGCCGCGGCTTGCATTTGGACATAATATTCTAACAAAGAGCAATTGATAATCTGTAGTGACTCCATCTTAGTTATCAGGCAGATGAACCGCAAGATTGGGTGCAAAGCTTTGCTCCAACAACGTGAAATAAATACGCTAAGAGCATGCTTGAATAAAAAAATGAGATGTTGAATTGAAGTGGAGCTAAAGCACTGGCAGATGAGGTAGTACGAAATTGCCGGAACCCACCTGCTTGGTAAAAACTTACAAAGAAGACCTTGCGAGCTTGATCACATTTGATCGGTAATTGAAGTAGTGTTCGCAATGAATTTTGGTCAGGTCCAACGGATATTTAGTGTGGACTTGAAATAACGCACCAGGATGGAGCGTGTACTCTTGCCTAAGATAAAAAGTGATGCGTCAGTGAGGCTAAAAGCATACAGCTAGGCTGACTCAGTACCAATGAGGCTCGGTCGCATAGCAATGTTGCGAACAACTTAAGGCTAACGGATGATAAATGTTTGCAAGTGGACGATTACTAATGAGAGTGATTGTAACATTAGTTGTCTTAAAGTCTCGACAACAATACGTACTGTACCATAACCTTACAAGGTTTGCATCCTTGTCATATGGCAAGGAAGGAGCATACCATTGTGTCGAGCAGGCTCACCATAGAGCTTGGGCGCACTTTTTTCGTCATAACCACACAAAGAACAGTAGGACAGTGCCTTAAGACAGAAAGAAGGCTTCAATTTTTTGAGGCGGATTGCCAAATGATTTACAGCCGAATATTTCAACTCAGTACATCGCGCTGATCTCACAAGATAATTACAAAAGTTGTTAGAAAGGTCAATGCGAAAACAGAATGTGTAATGTTTGAGGCAAGTGAATCCAAAACCTCCCAGATAATTGTCGAGAGCTATAAGATATGTTTTTTCGTCGTTTTGATGTCAGTGAAGCAATTTGACACGATCAAGGACCAAATTTTTTGCTGACGTTTTGGGCAATTACCGCCTTAGACCAAGATAGTGCGCTGCTACAGCGTATCGACCTTAAGGCAATAAATTGGCGAATGTTTGGTGCCGTTTTAGACCTGAGCACTAAAATGGATGTCGAAAAGTATGCGGTAAATCTAGCACGTACCTCACATACTGCACAGAATCGCGCTCAGGGTGAGACACGGTTTTGTGGCGCATCCGATCTAATCTAACGGTACATTAACAGATTGAACCCCCTTGACCGTGAGGTTTTGACTCGCACCGATGGCGATAGCGTTTTTAACGGCAGCATTAGTACGCTTGTGATCAAGGCAATCAGGCAATCTAACAAGCGATAAAAGTCTGAGCCACCACCAGACCAATGAAAGTCAAGAGTATGGCTGGCTATCAGATGTATGTGTAGCATTCTACGTATGCATAAAAGCTGGATAACATGTATCGCGGTAATAGATTTGGTGAACCAGCATGCGACACAACTCGAGGTTGCGGAAATAGAATCCTTTTTTCTCGCTTATCTTAAAGCTTAAGCTTGCGAAACCTACCCAGGGTGACACTAATAATTGACGAAAGTGACCAGGATGGTTGAGATAAGACTTTGTTGAGCGAGAATAGCTGAGAGCGAAAATTAAAAAGAGTACGATAAAGGTTGATTAGACCGCTGATGTAAGGTTGGGGCGCCGTGCGAGGCACGTACTCGCCCGATACGAGTACCTGGTTTGTTGAAAAGGTTATAATGAGCCAATTACGATCGATTAAGTAAGAGATTTAAGATTCGGTGTTTTGAGGCCAAGCAATTGCATAAAGAGTAAAGCAATTATCGTTTGTGTTGGCGTGGCCATCATGGAGATGCGGCATTTACAGACTGGCTGCTAGTCATATGGCTTTCATTTGGTTAGTAATAAAACATATGTCCTAATCGCGTTGCGATTTGAGTAATTGGTTTAGACCGAGTCAATCAAGATATAAAGCAGAACCAGTGCACGGAACCACTTAATAAAGTATAACTGAGACAATAATTGAGACGATAATATAAAGAATCAGTGAATAGTTAGAAGCTAATGATTGGTCTATCATCAGGGACATTGATGGCTGAAATGCAGAAAGAAAAGCTTTTTATACAATAAGGAGGACATTAAATGAAAGGCGTAAGGGTACGAGATAAACGCGGATTACGACGAGTTGTATGCACGTGAGTGAGATTGCGCCATGTATCGTTTCGATTGGCATATATATAAGCGTCCAAAGAGGTCATGAAGATCGCCTAAGTTTTGATGCCAGAGTACCGAATATGGCACCCTCCGTTTGCAAAGAACTGAGGAAGAACGAATTCAAGCAAAGGTACACATTGCTTTTTTCATAAAACATACTGATAAAAGGAAGCTGAAAAAAAGACTTTTAGCTGGATCCTCCGCTAGATCAATATTGCGTCTAGATTATTAAAAGATCATTAATATGCGGCGAGGAAACGTTGAGTCAAGGTGACTAACAAGAAAATTGTGAACTCCCAATACGACCAATGGTATTTTCTGATGTAGCCCATATAGCCGAAGGATCTGAGAGAAGCATCTTGAGCTTACGAAAATGAGAAATTGAGAAGGAAGGCCTATTTTCCACAAGTCACTTGTCAGTCGATTGAAGTCTCGCTTTTTTATGGCAATATATACGGCTCGCTACTCACGAAGAATAACAACATGACTGCCTGCTTACCGTAATAAATACTAACCGACTAATATCAATATATTTATCGATGCGCTTACACGCAGGCCGAAGTTTGATCAGGCCTTTTCTTGCAGTGGCTAAAGCTCTGTTGACGAGCGAACACGTCAGTCATACAAAAACTCCAATTTAAAGCGTTCTGTGCGACGTTACATTGAGCCACAGACATCAAAGCTGAGTAGAAAATCTCCTGACGATGAACGCACGCAAGATCGAGATGATGCACTCAAGGCTTTTCAGTGTACGCGTGTGACATGTATTTGCTCGTTATTAACAGGTTAGCCCATTTTGACAGCCCTCAGCTGACTGGGCTGAAATAATCTAATTCGCTCGTAAGCGTTCTCATTGTGCTGCAGATACACGCGACTGACGGCATAGCTCTGTGCATTGCAAGTGGCTTTGTCTCGTCCAACGACTTGAGAGCAGCAGCTCGACAAAGGTTGTTATATGGAAAAAAAGATTTAATGCTAGATCTTCAAGAAATTTCAATATCAAAATTTATCGATCGAACAAAGGCTTTGCGAGACCCGCACTACTAGCACTGTACGTACGTCATTAGCGGATTCGGCCTGAGCACTTTCTCATATTCTTTTCGGAAGGTGGCGAGGCTAAGCCCAAACGACTTCCACTCTCTCGGACACACACACAATCCACAGTCTCTTTTAGATTTCTCTGCCGCAAAGGCATATTTGTTGTTACTATCGAAAAGCTCAATGGTTCTTAGTGACCAATATTTTTTTTGCTTTGGCGGCTCAACAGACGTCAAGCGACTGATTTCTGTTAAAGTTAAAATGGATGAATTTACCGTCAAAAAGCTCGCAAGTAACATACTACAGCAATCTAAAATGTGGCTTAGATGTTGGATAGTCATTAAACGCTATAGCATGCTTCTCGTTGTATTGAAGTCTTTAAGAGGCATATCAGCCTTTCATTCAAGTTTAAAAGTAATTAGTTTGTAGCTACAGTGCACAACACCGAGCGAATCACACCACTTTTCACCAATTGGTCCGGTCTGTGAAAGAATTGCGCTTGCAAATTGTGCAAGAACCCAGCCACACGTTACTTCCCGGACTGCCAGTCAATGAAGCGCTACTCCAATAATCACACAATTAATACAGGTCTTAATTTGTGTGTTTGCTAGAAGCTGGCAACATTTTCTTGGTTGATTTTGCGTTCAAAGTTCTTGTGTAACCGGTCAAGTTCTTTTTACTGGAAATCAGGGCGGGCTTGAGAATCTTTAGACAGCGTCCCGGATACGTGGCTTGCTAATCGGCAATGTGTGAACTTTAAATTTTGCGTGAGAATAATCTCTTTCTCGATTCTCGACAGTTTTCTATGTTGACCGGAGACTCACGAGTGGTCTGGTCACAATTGACCCTAAGGCAACGTGGTTTGGAATACATAGCGTTGTTCCAGTGGGTTAAATCATTGAGCACTAGCTTCTTGTTTAGTCCAACCAAATACCTAAAGGCCTTCCTTAAAACAATCAACAAAGCATGCGTTTCTGTCGGCCTAGTTTTATCCATTTTCTTCGAAGAGAGGAGGCAATGACCAAAGCCAGGATCAGATCGGGTCGGATAAGATAAGGGCAATTGTCGTTGTTAAAGAATGACGATATGATATTCGTGAAGTACGGAGCTGGAGACGATGTCTGTCGTTCGACAATGGTGTCCAAGGCATCCTGACAAAACACTTGCGGATAGCGAAATCTAATTTGGCTTGATGGGTCGATGTGATTTCTAAGATCATGATTGGTGAGATCAATAGCGCATTGGGTATGAAACTAAAAAAGGATAGATTGGTAGAGTATTTGGCATTACTGCTAGATCACCTGGGAGCTCAAAAAAATTAAGTTTAATCTGTATTGACCACGTAAAAGAATAATGTACTGTATCAAACGACTGCGCTGTTGGACAAGTTAATTTAAGCGTTTAAAGTTCACGATGATTTTTATGGATTGACTCAGCAGCTGCTCTCTTTGACGATCAAAGTATTAGGGTTCAAAGCCTGATCAGTTGGACGGGCAATCTTGTCAAGCGTGGCGATCAGGTGCTACATATCCTAAGTGCCTACCCGTAGAATTATAATTTGCACTCACTTCAGAAGGTTATTCGAATCAAACAGTCATTTCACATATACCAGCGACTTTCAAGTTTTATAAATAAACGGCAATGCTCTTTGACAAATCTACTACGAAATCTGGCGAGAAGCTTTGACTAAGGCTGTCACCTAAGAGACTTTGCTTAGGCTTTTTCCGCGTCTATCGTCTTCTCTCGGTGGTGTCGAGACCAGATAGTGCGGCAGTTAAAAGCACGCGGATCGCCGGGGCGCAGTGACAACGTCAATCTAAAATAACGTATAGAGATTAGAACGAAGCCGTCATCATTATCGTAATTTAAAATTTGCTACTACAAATCACGGTGATCTACTCGCACAATTGAAGGCCAAAAATTTTCACGGAGCGACTTAATGTAGGGACTATCTTGACCAGCGACTCGAAGTATCATGCAACTTACTTAAAGGATTAGTAAGCCATCTTGACCGAGCATTTACGAGCTATTCTTGATACACATAAATTGTAATAGATTCAGAAAGTCGGTCAAACATACGTGAATTCTCAGTACAAGCGATGGCTGCAAAGTATTTGCATGCCCGGGACCTTTAGAATTCTTACGAGCTTCGATAGAAGATTGCTGCCTCGGCATCTCTAACTATTCATGCTGATTACACTTCACATTGGATATTATATATATCACTTATAGGACTTCGATCCGCTTAATCGAAAAAGGTGTCAGCGTGACCGTGCTTGAAAGGATGCGGATTCATTCTGTGCGTGCTAGGCTTATAGCTTTTGTTATTGACGATTTGCATTAACTAATAATGTACTTAGAGCGCAAGCGTGAAAAAATACTTGGTAAATAATGTGGCTTAGCGGTACAATAAAGAGAGATCGAAATGCTTTTCAATTTGAATTGTCTGCAGTCCAAGTGTAGTGGAACATGGTTTATCGACAGCTGACCAAACAATCCCCAACCATCAAGCGACTGCAATGGCAACCTGTTTGCCCCACTAAAAAAAATTTCTAATTTTGCTTGCTACTATAATTCAAAGCCGGCGAGTCTTCCAAGGCTTGACGTTTATCAAATTTGCTAGATCGACGTCCCAGCGGGTAGAACCTCTTTATCGCCTCGGAAATTTTTGTCGATTTACCTGACTTGCGATCGTGAGAGCCTCTATGGTCCTCGTTGGCTGTATCTACCCGCAGAGTCACTTGCGGCATTTCGTGACCGCCATAGAATAGCAAAGTTATCAGCATCAGCCAGTGCTACAGCCAATATTCAGTAAAGTCATAATGTTCTGGTAAGAGAACATATTTAAATGAAAGTTAAAAATGGGTCGGGGATAATTAGCAGGCCTAATTTTTGTAGCACTTACTGGGTATATTGACAATATCGCTCAGCTCCTTGTTTAGGGATTGCGTACCAAAGATTTATGGCCATAATGAAATCTTTAATAGCTATATTTAATGACAGCGTATTTGCAAACTAATTAGATCAACAACTACTATGATTTTACTATTAGGTGTTATCAAATATCAAAATTTTGCTTGACCTCGATATGGACGGTAAGTGAGCGCTAATCCCACCGCACGCTGTATCGACAATCTTCACTGCCTGACTTAATCGTTGTACTAACAGCATTTGACATATTCTTTTTGTGTACGGCCAGAACTTAATTAACGTGCTCTTTTTCAGCCGTATATACAAATTAAACGTGAACTTTTGAGATTTTAAAAGGTGTACAGTTTGAGGTCGAAGTAAGATAACATCTTGCATCTCTAGTTGTTCTATCAATTACTTAAATCGTAAGCGTGAGGTCGCCTAGAAAATATTGCGTAGCAAATACATGCAAGAAGCATAGACGTCAAAGTATAAAGTCGCTTTAAGCACCATTTTTCCTTCGTCTTGTAAATTGTCATGACAAAAGCCGGCTGCACGGAAACGATGAAGACAGAACAGGTGCACGATGGAGATTTTGCGACGAAAAAGAATGGAAGCTCACGCAAAAATTTACCAAAGATGGCGCAATTTATGTATTCAGCACATACCAGTATTACGACTTTTTTGTCATGATAGCTGAGTGGATTACTCGGAACTAGAGCTCGACCACTCGAAAGTTCGTTCCTAAACTTAGTATCGGCTCAGAGTATAAAATTCGCATCATTATTGCTAAAGCCTTCTTCTTGAATATCAGCATCTGAGGCTGAGCTTCGTCGAGATAAACGATATGCCTATGCGTATCGATTTCCTCTTTCAAAGAGCTAAAAGAACGAATGAATTTATTCAATCAACCACTGCGCCATATCACTGCTATTGTGATACCTCAGCGTTGATTGTTCGTCAATACGATGTACATTTACCCGTTGTCTTACCCTTTAGGTATAAGCACGTTAGATGCAAGCATTTCTTCTGCAGTACTTTAGACGGCAGAGGCAAAATTTCTGCAAGCTGCTTGTCCACAAATGCGACGACTTCAAGCAAAAAAAGGTAACTTTCCATATTACACCATTGGAAGCATCTGCCTGGAATTATCCAACAGCACCCATATTTTTCCCGAAGGGTTTTTGTCTGTGCTTTGTATTTTCTGGAGCGAAAAAGAAGCAGCCTCAAACCCGTGTTGGTGAGTATCACAAACTTCGTCCTATACAATAAAATTGGCTTCTTAATGAATTCTAGTGACAAAATATCAGATTGTTTGTGCGTAAATAGCGGGATCTTAACTTATGCACTTCATCTGCCCTCGTCAATATCGGATCGGTTTCGGTTGATGCAGTTGCAAGCGCAAGCATTTTTGCCAAGCATTCTGTTAGATGTATATAGCTAACAAATGTAGACTAACCCGTATCACCAAGTCAGTTTTTTGTTTAATTGCCCGTCATGACATAAGGATCCGAGCAAGTTTTGACGCCTGGCAGATCAACTATAGCTTTTTTTGATATTTCGTCGTTTGTGCGGTTTGCCCTCTGTAAATTGATTGATTATTATGAGAACATGCGAAAGCATACGCTTTAAAAAGTTTACCGTACCCTAAACGGGCTATAATGCGACCCACAATACCTCTATACAAATTCCTTAAATATATTTTTCTACCCTTTGAAATCCGAATTACGATATTGAGCCAGTCTGATGCATATTGATTTGTGCTAATAATTTTACGGAAATCCAAACCTTTATTGGATTACGAATCTCATACAATTGATCATTAGCCATGGAGTCGTGGCTTGATCTGTACATCTGGCTCAAGCACTTTATGTAAGAGAGCACAGATACATTTCGCTTGTTTACTCGACGCAAAAAAATTGGTCGCAATTATGCTTAAGGCTTGCATTTTGTTTTGATGAAAAACCCAGTGTACTTGCTCTTACTTGCACTTGCTTTTTATTCGGCATAGTATTGCTGATACAAGCAACCTTCGAAATAGATATCCGACTTATCACCAATAATTTGATATATCCGGTACGCAACGTGCTCACGCAGCGAATGTCTTCGTTTTTCTCTTCGCTTAGCTTATACTTTGTCTGAATTCTCGATAGGGTAGAAGCAAAGTACATTACACAGGATTATATGGAGGGTTAAAGTGTTCAATCCTTCTCTTTCGTTAAATTTTAAGCCTTGATGTTGATCCAGAAATGTTAAATTTTACATAAAGAACGGCCGTCTTGGATAAACTTCTATCTCACTTCTGATACTATTAGAAGGTTACATGTTCTTGGTGTGCAAGATTTATGTTAAAGTCTTGGAAAACATCCTTCGTACTGCTCTTTTGAATCTGATGTCCGAACAATAGGATTGTGCATGCTTTTAGCTTTCACTAGAGTAATAGAATCAAAATCAGCAGAGATGTCTTTTCGTCGCTCAGCCCAACGCTGCATATCTTAGGCATCAATGTATTTCTCTTTGAGCGCTGAAGTGACTTCTTTATCGGTAGCTCCATCAAAGTATGGAAATGAATAGCCAAAAAAGAACCCAGAGCATTTTCCATACGATAGATCAAGCTCCTTACAACTTGCCTGAGGACTTTATAGGGTCTCTGGCAGAAGACGCACTTTGGAGCCAGAGAGACGCCATCCACCGAAAGGGCGAGGCATCTTACTTAAAGAAAATGTTGTCCTCATGATAGGTGCGAGGTGGTATAAATAATAGAATGTTTACCTGTCTATCTTGAACGCTAATAGAAAAACATTACCTTCCGTAACACACAAAAGTAGAGGCTCTAAAAGATATGCCGTAGATACTGAGCCCAAAAAAACTTAAATCTTTTGTGACTTTTTGTTGTGATCTTCTGCATGGCCGATAAGTTTGACGCTTAGCGTTAAGCTAACACCCTCCTCCGAACCGTTTCTTGACAAGGCTATTGAGTTAATCAGTTTGACCTCTATTGGACAGATCTTGGTTGGAACATGACTTGATTGAGCCCTAGACAGCTGTAAAATGTTTCAGTAAATCATGGACGTTCCTTGTCGACCCTGGGGAGTGAGCCAATGCGAACGACGGTCCACTAACAAAGAAAACCAACCATTTGGCGAGGCTTTATGAAAACCTTTACTTTACATTGTCACGTTTATTGAACGGCAAGGACGCTCATGACAGCATGATGGTCATTAAAAAACAGAAAAGGACATTAGTTGTGGTAATGATATGAGTTCGATCCTGGAGGCGCATGAGACTGCGGAGCGGAGCTCGCAATATGGGTTACATTATTGGCTTAAGATCAAGGTCATTTGTGCAAGGCTTTACAGAAAATATCGTTCTGTATACATAAGTGCCTTGGGTCAAGGAAGTACGATCAAGCCCCCACCACTGATTGTCAAAATGCTTGGAAGCTAACAGCACTCTTTGCAATTTATAAGTGAAACAGCTGGCTGTAAATCTTGGCAGAAGAGAGCGAGGCCTGACAACTTGGTGCAAATTGCCACGTAAGCCACTGGGCAATGATCATAAGACATAGTCCTTGCTGAATATCATGAGTGGTATGGTTAGATTTGAGTAAAAAAAGACAAAGACGAGGCCATATTACTGCACGTGATATGGCACGTTGTTCATTGGCATTATTCGTAGAATAGTCAATCTCATTTTGCTCTCAACACTCAAATTGCGTTTAACAAAGGCATGTTGGGCTTTGGCCTTTAGTCAAGTGGCATATTCCGAGAAGCCTTTGCAAACCGCAATGATTTTCGGCATAAGAAACCATCAATTTAAAAAGATCGAATTGCCTATCAGTTTGACATTTTGAGCTCCAAGGTCAGCGATCCACTCTGATCAGCTAGCTCAACTAGTCGCGGTCATTCACGGAAAGAAGGAGCGTTCTGCGCGAGATTATCTCGTTAGCATAACTGCTCCATCTATTTCCCAGCCTGGACGAATAGCGCCGAACAAGTGTTCACGATTAAGGGTTTTAACGAGTTTGCTCTAATTGATTGCCAGGAAGCTCAATCTGGATGGGAAGTTGCTGCGTTAAAAGCCAAAAATTCCTTACTACAATATAGGGGGTAGACAGAGCTGATAAATTACAATATTTAGGGGATAACAATGCTGTCCGATCTATAAGCTTCCCCAAAAAGTACATTTGCTTAGCCGCCGTAAAGCCGTCGCAAAGAATATTCGATATAGCAGATGGCACTAATGCTTAGAAAGCTTGCTCAATTTGGATACCCAATTCGCGATACGTGATAATTGCTGCAATCTCAGCTCGTATCCCTTTTCTTACAATCACCTTAAGCGGCTTTTGCAAAGTACAGACGGACAAGCAACGACTGGAGAATTCTTGTCATTTTGCTGCTGTTGGATGTGTGGAATCGAAGCGTGAAAGACAGTATTCACGAAAATCACTCGTATTAAGGATCGCGCTACGATCGCGGTAGACTAGAACCTTCAAAGGATTGCCAAAATTAACTTTGACGGTCATCTGAGAAAAAAGTCAAGCACTAAACTTTCCACAGCTGCTTCACATCCTTCATTGAAAAAAAAGAAAATCGGAATTATGGCACATACTTGCAGGCAATGGCCGGTGATTGCTTGTCATTTCGCTGCTGTTAAATATTAAAAAAAAATTTAGAGCTATTCAAAGCGTGATAGACTGCTTACGCTATTTTGTCCGAACCAGATCGCTCTAGGATTGCGGTAGACCGAACTCGTGATGAGTTCGCCAAAAGTAATTGTGACGCTCTTTTTACTGTGCAAAAGTTCGAGCAATTAAGTGACGATACCAATTTGTTGCAAAGCTCTCACCATCCCAAATCTGCGAGTTAGAGCGCAGAGAAACGCTTTCTAAGCATGATGCTGAGCATAGAAGAAGCATCAGACTACAAATACAGCTCAGACGTATGAGTTGTTAAAACGCTTTGTTTTCTACACAATAAACGCGCGGCACATGAGAACTAACGCAATCTCAAGGCGATCGCATCCTTCCTTTTAAATTGGACTTGCACAATTATTGCAATAGCAAAGTAGGTAAGCGACACAGACTGGCAAGTAATGGCTCAATAATTTCCGGTGGTCACCTGCTGTTGTTATACATAGAAGATTGTAGAGCCTCTAATATAAAATGAACTGCATACACTAACTTGCGAGTACTCAGACCACATTAACTTTGCGATAGACCGAGACCGTTTTGAATTTGGCAATAGAAACTCGGACGCGCTTTTGATAGTGATGCAGCAAAAAGCCAAGCGTTAACCAAAACAAAAATGCCAACAGTAGCAGAGCTTTTAAATAAAAAAATCGCGAATCGCGACGACAAGCGCAAGCTTTTAGAGTATCATTGTTGAGAACTGACAAGGCTTAGCCGAAATTAGGCTTGGTGTCTCTCGCATCCAAACCAAGACATTCACCAGAGGACCACAAACACAGCTCAGACGGCGAAGATTCAGCTATAAAATTCCGCATAACGAATGCGCAGTACTAACAATTCCAATGCATACAAAAATGTTCCTTGGAAATGGCCGCTTACAGTTTCATGTGATGAAAAATCCGATTGTCGGCACAAATGGGCAAGCAATTCCTGGCTATTGTTTGTTATATCGTTATTGCTAGCTGAAATAAGTTGTACAGCTTTTCAAAACAAGAGAGACTGTATACATCCATATTTTCAACCACTAAGATCGCACTACGGTCACAATCAACCGAGGCCATTCTAAAGTTGTCAAAAAATATCGCTGTCGAATACTTGAGAGTGAGGCACCAAAATATCACGCTTTCCATCACATACGACATTTGGCTGCAGCAGAGCTTTTTGCACTATAAAAAAATGCAGATTCGAGCGCAAGGGAAGCCTACAAGAGCAGTAATATCGGGATTGAATAAGGTTTTGCAGAAAATCGGGCCTGGTATTTCTTGCACCCAAATACATCAGATCATAGATACAGCTCCGAAGTAAAAGATGCCAGCAATTGCTAAAATGTTTTTTTCTTTGCACACCCAACGTGCGGTACATGCAAGTTGTCCCAATTACAACGCAATTATATAATCGTTTTGCAGTGACCTCACGCGGTTTATGAAAGAAGAAAACAAATTATCGGCACAGAGAGGCAAGAAATGGTCGGCGGTAGCTTGCTTTTGGCTGCTGATGCTTAATCGGATCGATTGTAAACCTTTCTAAGATGTGACAGACTATATACATTTCTTAAGAATATTTAGATCGCAATCCGATCGCGGAAGACCAAAGCATAAGTTTGCCAAAACTAAGCGTTGGAGCTGTTTCATCAGTGATGTAGCATATAGTAACGCGTTATACTTAAAACGGCAGTTGACTTAAACAAAGCTCTTTCTAATTTGATTTTTGGAAATATGACCGCACAAAAAGGCTTCTAAAGAGATGATGGTACCAGAATTTTCTGGATAGTGAGCCCGATGTCTTTCGCACTCAAAGCGAGAATCGTAACACGATTGCGGATCAGACGTAGCAAATGTCAGTTGTTGCTGTAGATCATTCTTTTTTTGCAAAATAAAAATAACCGTGGTATCGGTGGCAACTGAAGCAATATCAAGGCGTATTACACTCTTTCTCTCGCAGTGGCCTTACACGTCGTACTGCAACAAAGAAAAGGGCTATCGGTACAGACTGTCAAGCAATAGCTGGCTGTTTTTCTTCACTCACCCTCTTTTATTGTAGAGCATCTCAAGCGTCGGAGGACTGCATACACCATCTGTACTAAATGTAGGTTACAAGTAGCATAAAGTCAAGCATTGATCGAAAAACGATCACTGACTCTACCAGAGCTCGCTATATTACGAATATGCAGAAGCGAGAGTAAACAAAGGAGTGCAGAGGAGCGTAGACAGGGCTTTGAAGGACTCCCATGCCAAGATACATACCAACAGACCACAACTACAGAAGAAAGACAATATTTGAATCTAGTATGGTGTCGCTTGCACCTAAAGAAGTGTACAATCCGAATACAAATACAGATCAATCGCGATAAAGCTTTGTTATTTCTGCACAATACCCACGTCACATGACAATTGCCGCATTTTCAACTCGTATCATTCAACTTCTTTTGCGATGGCCCATGGATTATTGGAACAAGGAATCAGCTTATCAAAATAGACTAGCAAGAAATGGCTGTTATTTTGCAGTTGTTGAATGAAAAGAAATTTGGAGCTTCTCGAAGCGTAATAGATTGAATGCACTATCTTGCGACTATTAAGAGAGTACTTCAATCACAGTAGACCAAAGGAGTCATCCCTTGTCCAAAAGATGGTTTTAATCTCTTTTGACAGTGGTGTAGCAGAAAGCCAAGCGTTGCGTCAGAAATTACAATTCACCGTCGCAGAGCCTGTTTTCTTAAAAATTTGCAGATGCGAGTGCATAGAAAGGCTTATAGAGGTGTGATGGTTCGCATAAATGAAGCTATACAGAAGATTAAACCCGATATCTTATGCCCTCAAAGCAAATAAAAAATTATTAGACCACAAACACAGCTCAGCGTAGCAGATGCGAGCAATTGTTATGGAATTTTGTTTTTCCCGCAAAATCTGCGCGAGATATGACGACTGTCGCAATCTCAACGCGTACCATATTACTAGTTTAGAGGGGCCTTACACGGCAGTCGATAATGAGGTTGTCGAACATAGACTGGTAAAAAGTGGCTGGTTTTTGTTTTTTGGTTGTTGCTGTAGGTCATACAGAATCTTAGAGTTTCTTAACTGTGATAGATGATATACAGTGGCTTTGCCCCTTTTAAGATCGCACTATGATAGTTGTAGACCAAACTTTGCATCAGTATACAAAAGAATGCGATTGTGCTCTTTTGATAGTGATGCAGATATTGGTCAAGTGCTATTTTCAAAGCGACAGTCGACTCTAGCACAGCTTTTTCTACCAAGAGTCGCATGTTAGATCAGAGATAGGCTGATAGGGTAGTGATGCTCAGAATAGACGAGGCTTCATAGAGATTTGATCGCGAAATCTCTTTATACAAAGCTACAGGCATGCCATCAGATTGAAAAATACGACTCAGACGTAGCAGATGCTAGCAATTATTAGAAAGCTTTGCTGTTTGCACGACCAGCGCACGATACATGACAATTGTCGTTATCTTAGTGGATATCATTTCAATGGCCTCGCGTGGATATTAGAATATAGAATTGCCTCATTTTTAGCGCGTATGATTCCTATTGCACAAATCTTACATGGTGTATTCTAAAAGTGTATCATGTTGAAGAAATCATAAGCTGGCTATTTTGCTTAACTTAATCGCTGTGCTAAGGTTTAAGGAATTGTTGAGCTCTCAAAATTGGTATGGGATGTGCATAATAATGTTGAATGTTTTATTATATTTAGTTTGTGGTAAGACAAGACTGCCACGATGTCTCTAAGATGAAACTTTCGTTCCTTTGAGCTAAGCATTCCTCGTACCCCAAGCAAACAAAAAATACCATCAAATTTAAATACAGCTTGGACGTAGCAGATGTCAAAAGTTCTACGAGAGTTTTGCTTGTTTCTGTATCACCAAACCGTGATATGTAGCAACTGCCGCAACTTCAAAGCGTCGTATTTCCTTTGTAATGATCTCACACGGTTAATCGCAATGATAAAGAAAGTTGTTGTCATATATTGGCAAGCGAATGCGTTTCATTTTTATGCAGTCACCCGCTCTGCTAAGCTACGCAAACTTGATAGGCTGCAGAATTTAATTCTGCTGGTATTACATGTCCCTAAATTGTAATCAAACATACCTGTGATGAAGACCAAAGTTACATTTACCTGCAGAACTTTTACTGTAGTGCACATGAATAAGCACGGCTCACACTTGGACAATGTAAATTTCACGTTTGTCGCTCCTGTTTCGCATGACTACGGACAAAAATGTGATGTAAGTTACGCCCAGTGAGGTCTGAATCATTAAGTTTCCAAATATTTTAACGTCGCAGGCGCATTCAGAGATCTCAAAGGCCGACTATCACCCTTACAGCATACCGCTCAGAGTATTGACCAGAAAGTCCTCTCCAATGAGCAGTTGATCTTTTCTTCAGGTGGAATGTTCATTACCTCGGATACGCTATCAGCCTTACAATCTCTGGAAGCTTTTCCATGTACATCTCGTCCAGCTCGAGCAGAGCATCCGCTGACAAAATTGGTCTATAATCGGATACGTATCCCTCATTACAACGGTAAAAGCCGCCAATTTTTGATGTGTCTACCGTAGACTTTTTAACATTGAAGAAGGGATAATCTACGTTGCTCGGTAAGTGTCATGCGTTGCAGTATTCTCCTTCACGAAACGGACAATCTCAAACTGCCGTTTCGTCTCGTACTCAAGTCGCATAGACCGACCTACGTCTAAAATATTGTCCGACGAAATGCCTGTTTATCAAAGGACCAGCAGCGGAATATTTGCCGCTCTATTCGCATTGTCTAGGCCGCGTCCCGGATGTCTTGACCGCTGGCCTACTAAGTCACGCCGGACATACAGCACATGTTGTTCACGACAAGCGTTTTTCAGTGGAGACATGCCACTTTGAACCTGAGTTCATACCTACTGCTAGCCATAGCTTGCGCGAAATGCACCGAACGCCTTTATCATCAGTAAATTACGCGCCATTTCACGTGCGTCGGCTCTAGCACATCCCTGCTTCTTTTGAATAAAGCTTACTACATCGCTCACGAAATGTAACGAGTCCTGTCCCTTAAGAGCACTGCTAAGACGTAACCGTCGTCAGCAGCACTTTTGCCGGTAACGGCCTTTACGCAAAATGATGATAGTATTTCCGAAATACATATGCATTAGTATTATCCATAGGTATAAGCAATTATACAGTCTCCGACCAGAAGACAGATTCAGATGTCCTGAGTCATTGTGAACCAAGAGGCCTTATTGGCTTAAAGAAGTCTAGGATGCGTGACAAGTCATATGGAATAAGGAGTAGTGATTCCTTTTAAAATGGTATCAAAAGAAAATTAGAAGCCACCCGTTAGGCTGTAGCAAGAAAATAAGTCGTAAGAACTCTTTATCGAACATCACTTCTCAATTTGCTTTAAGCAACAAACACTTCTCCTTTTCAACGACTTCACCTCGCCTGCGCCTCAGCCTCGTCCAACGGCCAACTCTAATCAGCTTCCTCCGCGACTGTGTTGCATAGTAGCACTTGTCGTGTCGAGTTCAAAAGGTCAAAGTAAGGGTGCTCGTGGTCACATAGTTGAAAGCGAGCCATCCTGTAATTATTGGTACGAGCCACATAGTAGGAAGTACTAGATTACAAAGGGTCGTCTTACAGCTCGAAATTGATGTTCAGTGGTTGATTAGTGTGGTGGCACGCTTGTGGTACAAACATCTGGAAATCCTTCTGTTAATCTTTAATTTTGTGCTTTTGCCTTTTGGTGAATTTCTATCCCGCTTTTATAAACACGAAGAATAACTTTCGAATAAATTACCCTTTAAATTTGCTTGATCTGCATTCGATACTACTGAGCAGTTTTGTTTGGCTTCGTTTTATAGAAAAACAAAAACCTCGTGAGCCCACAAATTCGTGCATCAATACGGCTGAGCTCCTAACAAGTCGTAACAAGAAGCTCGACAAGATGCGAGAACACTTGTGGTCATCAACAATGAAGCAGCTGAAGCTTGTCCAACTTCTCCGAAACGAAATCTCGGATTGTATGCCAGGAATTCAGTGCACGACTTCACTGAAAACCCAAAGCGCCGTATTCTTCTCCGAAACGAAATTCCGGATTCCAAAGACTCAGGTGCCAGAAATTTAGTGCACAACATCACTGAGCCTAAAGCGCCGCATTTAGCAAACACAAATGCTTTGGAAAGGTTATTAGACCAATCTATCCATTTGTATAAAATGCGTTACTGTAAAACAAAATCTAATAGATTCCGTTTTATTCTTGAGGCCACTTTAATGTCCGGAAGATTATACAAAGAGCGCTGAGAAGTCCAAAAAGTATGGCCCAACAAAGAGGTCGTACGGCTGAGAGCCCATCTCCAAATATAAGACCTTGTCAATAGAGCCGAATAAGTGCTCCTAATGATGACGAAACTTTACGGACAACTTCGCGCATAAGATCGCGAGCGCCGACTTCGCAAGATGCGGCAAGTGCCAATGTCCAAGCGGATTCAACCGCTCAGTCTAATGTAGCTCCATCTGCAGCGACAGGACAAGACACACTGTCCGTGCAGCAACTACTGTTGTATCTTACTCAGCAGCAACACCAATAGGAAGCCCAGAGGCAAACTCAAATTCAAACCCAAATGCAACAGGCTAATGAACGCTTCGACTTTCTCGTTGCATCAAGAGGCGAGCAGAAGAGAATAAGATCCTCCCGTTTATGAAGGGAGGGTTGGCAAAGATATTGAATTCTGAATCTTCGCAACGGAACAGTTCTAAGCCAACAAGCGCCACTTGATGACATCAGAGCCGTCCGACTTTGCGACGCTTATCTCAAGTAATTTAGGCAAATCCGTACTAGATTGATATCGTGCCTTTATCGACGACTGCGAGAGCATAAACGTGCTCAAGACATAGGCACTCTTTTAAAACTCAAATGCACACACGCTTCAGGCCTAAAAATTCCGAATTAGACCTTTGAGAGTGGATATTTCACCTGAAACAAAGGAAAAGTATCCATTAAAAGGTCTCTAAAATTCCAGAAGTTGATGTCTCAAACTGAATTGGAAATCAGTGAGTTGGAAAAGCGTTTCAATTTCCAGAATAAATTACGGTAAAAAACCGCGAAGGACTCTGCTAAATGGTAACATGATGTATAGGGTCAAGGAGAGAGTCCCAGTACTCTTCTGGAGGCCATTGAAGCTGCCTCCAAGTTCGAGTCTGCCCATTACTCGGGCAGGCCAAATCGCATATCGACCAAGTCGTTCTCAACGGTGCCTTCAGAAATCAGGCTATCGCGCGAACAAGGCTCGACCTCAGAAGCAAAAGCGTTTTGAAAAGATTAAAGACAAGAACGACAACTGGACTAAATCGGCAACATGTAACAATTGTGGCGTTGACGGCCACATATCGCCACAGTGTACCGCTCCTAAACGTAAGGAAGCGAATCGTTATATTTACGCTACATTATATGCTATCTTAAAAGCTATAGCTAAAGCTTTAAACGAATTAAGTCAAGATAGAACCGTCACCGTCTTCATCGACAGTGAGTGTCATCTCAACGGCGTATTCGAAGATTAGGTGAAGCGACTTGGTTTCAAAGAAACCCAAGGCAATTCAATCTCGATTACGATCAGGGTGTTCACCGCCCCCGACGAGCGGTGCACATGAACTTGCGGATACCTACTTTCCTATTACATCAGGAATGTTCCATAGCTTAATAAGGCCGTAATCACTGGTCGGATCTGGCTTCGTGAGAAAATCCAGACATCGAGTGCACCACAAGGAGCATGACTCCTCGCATCAACACAAAGCAACAAGCAAAAAACGACTAAAACCGCATAATCAACGTCCATCCAGATGAACTACTGGATAACGAAAGGCGCAAATCAATCAGAGCCGCGAGAATTTCAATTACTATCGGTAGTAAGACCGCCATGGCCGTCAACCAGTTTTAGACGTCATGACAAAGACACTAAAGCTGTCTTTAACGCCAACCTATATGATTCCAAAAAAACTGAGCGCTTCAAGAATCAAGGATGGGAATCAGTCAAGGGGAATCCAGCGCATGAAACGCTACGCGAGTATGCGAACACACTCTTTCGCACGGAACTTCAAAGCGAGACACCTCCAGTACGGGAACGAATTGTGCACGAAATTCTGCTCAAGACCGGTACCGGACCAATATATGTCAAACAATGGCGCCAGAAGCGCAGGACAATCCAGTATGGATGTTCAAGCAGCCATTATATGACCAAGTACGTCTGACTTTTCGGCACCAACGTTTTGTGTCAAGAAGCCTGTAAGTTGGCGGATTGTGCACGATTATCGTCAGCTAAATTTAGCGACATCTTGCCGGCGATATCAAAGCCGCATAAGGAAGACACCTTTGACGCCATGTGCATGGACCTATTTTAGGTTACTATCAGGTTAAATTGCATGAGCCGGATATCCCATAAAAGTATGGCGTGTGTGTCGACCGTTCACGATCGAAACGGATCACAAAAGTATTAAAATGATTCTGACGCAGAAGACTCCGAATGGCAGAGGAGCTCGATGGTTTGATGAGCTTGCAAAATTTTAGCCTTTGTCAAGTGGATTCCCGATGAAATTAACACTGTGGCAGATGCACAGTCCAAAATCCGGGATTCGAAAGTAAGTTGCCCAAATTAGCTTGCAAGAACTTCTGAAAGCGGCTGTGAATCGCGAGATCGCGGCGGCAATCAGGACAAACAAGATCACAATTGCTCAATCTGCAAAAACGGTGTATGCGTGGAATAGAGAGCTACAGTACATCACCAAGAAACTGAAAAAAGGAGAAAAGGGGCCAAAGTACTCATTGCAGGATGGTACTTTGTATTACAAAACTGGCGAAGATGAGACGCCACGATTGTATATTTCTGACGACGAAGATCTGAACATTCGCGTCATCTGCGATAACCATGATTCTGTATCGGCAGGCCACCCAGGATTTTACAAGATGTATCTAGGATGTGTATGATGTCTGATGGAATAAAGAAGAATGATAACTTTTAGGATGGTAGCAGTAGATGACCGAGATCCTCCAATTAGGCTGTAGCAAGAAAATAAGTCGTAAGAGCTCTCTATCTTATATCACTTCTTATATTGCTTTTAGCAACAAGCACTCATCCTCCAACGGCTTCACCTATTTTCGCCCGCGCTCGCGCCCCAGCCTCGCCCGACGGCTGACTTCACTCAGCTCCCTCCGCGACTGTTTTACAACTGCTCAGTGCGTAACGAGCCACTCCACATTCAGACATACGGCCACGTCTACAATGCCACGACTCGAAGATTTCTAGGACATGTAGGGGGTGATGTGTCTTACGAGCACCGCTTATTAATTCTCGTATCACTCCACGCGCAGTGGTAGGGCCTCATCCATCTTGTATTGGCATAAAGCCATTAATGCCAACGCCTGCATGCAGAAAATGCTGATTCCTACGAGCATTACTCAGTGGCTAACTTGCCACTCCACGCCTTTAATTCTTGCTCTCGACAGCATCAGTGTCTGACCCCGATATCTCAATGTCCAACACGTATGACTGACTTGGTCCAGTGTCTTTTCACTATAATTGACCGATCGTAGGGTCGATGACTCAACAAAGCTCGACTAAAAGCGGAGTGGGTGGCACGGAAGGCCTTTGATCTTGATCCAGCCACGCCATACCAAGGATGCAGTTGTACCTCGCTCCTGAGTCCACGACTAATCAGCACTCGACGCTATCAAGTTCGAAAAAATTGACATCTAGCTTGTGAACCTCGCTCCTGTCGCTTAGCAAGCAGAAACAGTGTTGGAGTACTCATAGAGCTTTATATTATGAATGACTCCCCTGGAACATCGACCGTAATTGACTGACTTGAAAACAGATCGTTATATACTAGAATTCTCGTCGGTTGCCTCTACCAACAAATTAGGCTTAATCTCCCTCTTCGAAACAGCTCTGCGTTTCACATGTACCAAGGAAGTATCTTCTGTTGACCAAACTTTACTCAAATTTTGCTCTAACACTCCACGATTACAGCAAGACTCCAACACGCAGTGACGATAGCGACCATGCTTATCACTATAGAGGCGATGCAGTCCGTTCGCGTGGCGTCTTCGCTGCACAGTAGCCAATAAAAGACGCATGGCAACACGAGCGCCAGAAGTGCAGTTGGTATCAACATCCACGCGAAGATATCGATCGTACTCGGTGCAGTAAAGTAGCCTAGGAGTAGTGTGGTAATTACTAGAATGCTTCGACAGAACACGCGTGCAGCAATCTTAACGCCTTCACGCTGTCCTTCATGGGCACACTGGGACGCGGGATTGGAGTTTACAAAAGGCAACGCCCCAGCGGCAGCCGCTACTTCTACTGGACTATTTAGATTGCTTTCATTCGGAGGCTGCACAATCCAAGTCTCGAATGCACGCTGGACAGGAAATAAGGTAATGGTATACGACATTAGCAAGTGAATGCTATACAACACGATGGCCACATTGCGCACGACGGCATTGCGCATATTAAAAAAGACCGGTGCCTGAAGCGTCGCGCCATACACGGCGTATGTGACGCAGCAAATGGGAAGGTACAATAAAGCTGTGGTTCCCAACTTTGTCCCAGCTACCACCAAATTACACTGATTTGAATTTTCCATGGCGTCATATAACGTAGGAATAATCGAATGGCCGAAAAGCCCGCCAAGAAGCAACGAAAAAGTGTACGAGAGCTTCCCCATCACCGTCACGTCTGAGAGATCGGGCGTCACGAAAATGAAGTCAGAATGCTCCAATGCGATCTGCTTGAGAGGATACATGGCATCGCCCAGAATGACCGACTCAATCCAAAAGCTGATAGCCACATTCACCGCTGACAAAACTGCTAGCGCCTTAAGCGATGGTACGAGTACTTGAAACCACACGCACACTGCCACTAAAACCATGACAGTACCATAGTGTAGTCCTAAGACATCCACAAGACAGGACGATGCCAGCGCTAAGTATCCCGTGGACAAAATTAAAAGTGAGGAGTGCACCAGCACACTCGTCACCACTTTGCCAGCTGCACCAAAACACTCCTGTCCAAGGTCGCTATACGATACGCTGGTGCCTCTCAACCAGCGCACCGCCTCCAACGCATCAATCAATAATTTGGATGTGTATGCGCTCACAGCCGCGGCTGCAACGAGCAATAAGACACCGTACCAATTAATTTCCACGAGGGCTAATGGCAGACACAGCATGCCCGTGCCTGTTATAAAGGACAGCAAGTGGTAGAACGTCTGCCAATTTGAAAGCTTGTTATGAGTTGACGCCATCAAAGGATCTGCCACCGAATGGGTCCAGGAAGGCGCTAGGTATTGTATTTCTTTAAAGTTGTGGCTGGACATAGAACCGTAGTCGGCTCGGCCATTGCCCACGACAGCAGCCTCGTGGCCGTCAAAACTGCCTTTAAAAACTTCGCAAGTCCTCGAGTGGTGCTGTTGCGCCGGTGGGACCAGGCGTTGCATTTTGCGGCTATGGCCCATGCGCTCTTCAGCCATGTCAAGTCCCGTTATGCACCGTTGTTCAGGTGACGGCTGCAGCTGTATCTTGCGTTAGCTACTGAGGACTCAGATTGACAATGTTTAGGTTTTCGGATCTTCAGACACTAAAGCAACACTCGAGCGACAATTTATATCTATCACAAAAAGAATGCTCAATGAAAGCAACGTCGATATTATCAAGAAGGTTCCGAGAAAAATGCCTTTAGCAGGCTGCTGCGTGCATTAGAAGCGTATTGGGAGCTGCGCTATGATGCGCGAGAAGCATTATCTACCACGAAAACAGTCGATTGCCGGCAGCAATACCAATGCAAACGTGGCGCACACCGGCAGAGATTTGGGGAACGGGAAGACTCCAGCATCCAAATACGTCAGGACTACAAACGAGTTTACTAAAGACTGGCTTAAGACGTGCGCTTACGGGCTGACAGGCGTTACAAATATTGGATTAAAAAGCGAGAGCGCAAGAAGATATTTTCGTCACGCAGACGATGTGCTGGTATATTGCGATAACCATCATAGCAATAGCGCTTCATAAATTGTTCTTCTTTGGATAAGTACGTTGCCCAGCGTTCACTGAGTCGAAGCCAAATCAAACAATTTTTTCGTAGCTGATCCCGAGATGTGATTATTGTTTGATGTTGCGTTGCGACTTTCACATATGCGGGCTTTAGTTTTAAATCACCAAGCTAACCCCAAAGCTCAACTAAGCGATATCCACAGTTACGGTCTTGCTGGTAATGGATATAATGGTTGTCAGCGCTAAAAGTTTTACAGTAGCCACCATGAATATACTCACAGCATGAGTTTGCTCATTTAAAATCTACTCAGCAATTGCCACGGCTTCATCGGTTGAAATGGAATCGGTACATTAGAGTGCCAAATTTGAGCAAAGACACTGGCGAAGAAAATTGCTGCGCCGACATGAATTTGTCGCTGTTTATGGTAAATATGGAAAGAAAGTTCGATATTCCCTAACTTCCATGAACAGTTTAATTTGTATGTAATACAAACGGACTTCGTACCTAACCTGTGATTCCGTCACTTTAGCAAATTTTTTGCCTGCCCTACAAGCGCGTCATTTTAACGACGAACGCTATGTGTGGTGCACATTGACTTGTATAATAAGCAAAAAGCTGCAACTACTTTATTTGAACTTTTATATTTCGAGCCGGCTGACTTGCATGCTAGCTAAGCTTGACACCTTTCGTCCTTAAAACAACCTACTCTGGTGGCTTCCACTCAAATGGCTCAGGTGGGTCAGCCTCATTTTCCGCGCCTGCGGCAGCAGGCGCCTTGATGACCTCGACATCCTCAGCCTCGTCAGGCGTTGTGTCAAGGAGCATGATAACTCCTGCCAGCCTCTGTGCCGGGTGCATCACCGGTACGTACCTCTGCGCCGTATCTAGAGAGATGACAGACTCCTGTGCGAGAGTTACACGTGCAGGTGTCGTAAAGGAAAACACACTAGGCTCTTTAGTCACCGCTGTCTTCTTACTCGCTGTTTGCTTTGATCCCTCAGTATCTACATCCATACCATCGCCGCTCTCTTTGTTTTCTTCATCAGCTGCGGCAGAAACATACTTCCCCTCCATCAATATATCTCCACTAGCGTCTACAGGCTTTGTCAATTTCTCCTTCGCATCTTGCTTTGCCTGGCGCGCACGCGCCTTCGCAGTTGTGGACAGCACCGCCGTGGCAACGAGCTCTTTTTTTTCCTCTTTTTTCTCCTCCATGCGCTTTGGCGTGGCAAAAGCTGACTTCTTTGCGTTGCACGTGAGATTAAAGCTCCGCGGGAGCTTCAAGTCTTTGTTGAGACCAACAACCATTGTCGTCTGAAAGGACAGCTCCAAAAAGTTAAAAAGAGGGTACCAGAACCAATGCTGTGCCCAAATTGCCAGTCCAACCACAGCGGCCATCTTAGTGAATCCTGCGTGAGACTGCAGCGAAATTACTACATTGCGACCACCGGCATCCAAAATACCTTGAGCTAGGATAGCACCCATCTTAGTCATCGTTGTCACGTGCTTGTCGGTAATAAGCTTAAAAATTTTTGCACGTATAACAGCCACCTTCGGGTTGCGACCTTCAGACTCCTGCATTACAACCATTGCCAAGGCAAGCAGCGCACCTTGACGAACGTAGTCTACAGCGTCGTCAAGCAGCGGCTCCAGCAGCTGAATAGCCTCGTTCTTTGCAGTGCCGGCGCATGCAATACCTACAGCTACGCAAGCTCCATAGCGAACATGAGGGTTGAAGCTTTCAGCCAACAGCGACACCAGCTTTGGCACCTGAACAGGGGTGCGAAACAAGATGAAGCCCAAACAAGTGACGGCAGCGCGACGCACATCGTCGGACACATCGCTTACAGCAATGTGTAGCAGTCTTCGAATTGCAGCATTGTTAGCAGTGCCTGCGTACGCCATGGCGACAGTGTACATCCCTCCGTAACGAATCAGTGGGTCCTTGTCGCGGGTCAGCTGCTCAATCAATGTGTCAGCCTGCTCTTCGCGCTCGTACATCATTAGTGCAATACCCATGACACAGCCACGAATAATCTTTTCGTGCTTTGTGTCGTGTGCATAGGACAGCAAATCCTTAACAATCTCACCATTGCGATCGTCACCCCCAGCACCAAGAAGAAGTAAACCGATCGCTATACCTGCACCCTCGCCCGCAATGGCTGAATCGGTAAACAGCACAGCCTTCAGCTCCTCGTATACATCGTAGTCTTGTGAAGCCAGCCCACAGAGACCGATGCCCAAACACGCGCCATGCTGCACGGTCTCATCGGATCCAGCGTTTTTAAGCGCATTACGCAAATATTCCATCGTCGTCTTGCTGCCCGAGTCCGCATACCCCTTATTGGCGTGAATCAAGCCCATTGCATACAGGGCACCACCTTCAGAGTATGGAGAAGTTGTCACATTACCACCTTGAGGCAAGTAGGGAGCGAGAAGGTTCATGCTTTCACGAACGTGGCCCTTGTGCACAACACCCAAACTAGCAGTGGCTGTAAACTTTGCCCAGTTCGTCGCTTTCCCTAACCACTCCAAATTCTCACGCAAAAACATATCCGAAGTCGTACCACAATTCAAATAGGCGTGAGCTATTACAGCGGCATGGTGTAGCACTGAGTTGCGGTTTTCCACAGCAGCCTTAATCGTTTTCATAAGAAGTGGATCCGAATCGCTGCGGCTGTATAGGAAATCTAGCTTCAAATCCACAAAAAATTCGCCGGACAAAATTCGTTTCAATTTTGCCAACTTATCCCAGTAATCAGCACAAGCACCGGCAAATGCGGAAGGGGAAGCAGGTACAGTTAGGGTCGTAGCAGCGGGCAAAGTTGCCTCAATCTTGCCTTCTTCGGCCGTACTAGTTGAGCTCGTGGCTACTGGCTCGGCAATGGATGTCGGGGGACTTGGCAGTGCGTGGTAGACGTTCATTAGAAACTTCTGGTTCTCGTTCTCATTGAGATCGAATGCAACTTGAAAAGCAATGAGACTGTCACGGTCGCTGCCGCGTATCAGCTGGTCCAAAATTTTACTCACTTTATAATGGTCGTCCAGCATTTGCAATATTTGACACATACTGGCATACTCTTGAGTCGAACGCGAGCGATACACTTCCAGCATAATCTCAAAAACCTTGAGACGGAAGTGACGGTTTACAACCACCGTTTTGCAAATCTCAAAGCAGTACAATAAAGCTGCAGACACGTCGGTGGAGCGAGCAAGGCACTCTTTCACCTGGTCCAGTCTTCGAGCTTCCAAGGCAATGCCCAAAGCCTGACGAAACTCGCCTGCTGCATAGCAACGCTCAAACATGTGTTCTACTACCTGCGTGAGTCGTGGGTCCAGCGCCTTTTCAGCTTCCGTGTCCTCCTTGACACGCACAGCCACGTAGTTGTCGATGCACGTGGCGATGATAGTGTCGGTGTATTGCGAGCGCGTGTTCAGGTCAAGATATTTCCCTGCACCAAGCGCCAGCCGCAACGCGTCCTCGTACTCTTCCAGATGGAAGAAACACTTAGAGGCAACATAGGCTGCAAGGTCGCGATCCGGAAAGTTCTTCTCTTCCGAGAGTTCCTCAATAAGTGGAATGGCGTCTGCGATCTCGGCCCAGTAATGGTCGACCACTTGATTAAGTTTCTGGAGGGCATGAGTCTGTGTAAATATCGATAAAAAAAACGGTATATTCACTCTTGTAAGTTGGGTAAGTTCAAATTCGCAATGAGTCGACGCCACACCTTGAGAACATTGTCTTCTTCTTCTAGAAGCGCAAGAACACCAGCAGCTAAGGAGAAAAGGACAAAAGATCCACACCGATACGTTAAAATTAAACATTTTACAGTGGACGGCAAGAGGCCCGATTCGCATTGCGCTAAGCGAGGTATGGGTACACCTCAAGCAATACAGAGGGGGGAATGCTGCTTATGTCAGCTTACGTACCGGAAGTGCCGATCGCGACGGTCATGCTATGCTATCTTCGTGTTGCTTTCCTAGATAAAAATCTTCTCATCACTCCCCTGTAATCGTACCTTGCCGAGACAATAGTGTGCTGACCAAGCCTTTAAAGACCGCCAATCAAAGTCAGTATTTTGCTAATTATCCCTATGCAAAAAATTAACGGCATTTGCCTGGTCCATCGAAATTTTTTTTTTATTCGCACGCAAGATATTATAGGCCCTATTCCCGGTGAAGCATCGTATATGCTCAACGAAAGTGCTCTAGCAGGCTTCCTTTGCTATCGCATGTACGATATTCTCACCGAAAGGTATCATGCTCAATGTGTTGCTGCAATGCTATCAAGACTTGGCTGTTCACGATAGAAGCGCGATTTTTATATTCGCAAAAAAAAGGCTATACAGTTTGAATGCTCTACATTTTTTACCTCTGACGACCACAGCGAAAATAGTTTGTCGGTCTGTGTCGGCAATTTGAATTTTTGCTACAATGAACACTATCGAGTCTTAACAATTGAAGACACATGGGACATGATTGCGGCAGCTATCATTTATCGTGCGCTGGGTTCGCAAAAAAGCAAAGCTTTGAAATTATTGACGGCATCTGCTTCATCTGAGCTATCTTGCGTGCACAAATAGTTTCTATCAGAGTTTCAATGCTACGTATTGCTTACGATTTAGAAGAACCAATGCGCAAAACGGACATCCGCCGCAGCCACAACCAACCCCCAATCCTACATCCGCAATGACCTTATACGGTTTATTGTAGCACAAAAAACAATTAATGGCTCAGACTGGAAGGCTATTGTTGGCTATTTTCTGCTGTAGCCGACATTGGTAGGTATAAAAAATTCTACGCTCTATCAAACCGTGATGTGCTGTGTAATTAGTATAAAAAGTGCACTTATATCCTACGTAGGTCACAAGGGAGACGAAAAAAATCTTTGCGCTCTTTGTTAGTGAAGCAGCAATAAGTCAAGCATTATACTAAAAGCAATAGTCGGTCATTGTTTAGCCCTTTCGGTTAAGAATGCGGCCACAATAAAAGCCTGCTACCGAGACTAAACCAAAACTTAAGCGTCGCACCCAAAGCAAAAAAAACATCAGATCTCGATTGTAGCAGATACCAGCCATTGCTCAACAGCTTTGTTCAGTTTTAACAGCTATGAGCGATACATGGCAACTGCCGCAATGGCGACGCCTAGCTCACAACTTCCAAAGATACACTTTAATGGCCTCAATGGGTGACTGATTTCCTACAGGCCGGCTTCAAATGAACATATCATCGAACAATGTCGTGGCGGGAGGCCAGGGCAAAGTCGGTCAAACACTGCTAGGACACCTAAGAAGTCTTGTAGCATTAGTGAGTAGTCCCATAGCATGAAACTAGGCGAACAAGGTGAAAGGCGGGGCATGTTGTACTCCTCTATTTGCATCGAAGTAGCTTTGTTATTCCGTCCAGTGTGCTCTACAACGAGCACTCAAACATCGTATGGAAGTGGTGGTTGTTCAGGGGCCTAATTCAGCCTTGAGATAGCCGTCACATTCTGTTCAGACTTCGAATGCAATAAATAAGTGACGCATACGGAGCTTTTAAAGACCGCATTAAATCATATCTTGCCTATCAAGCGAAAAGAATATCAACAAGCTGACACTGCTCTTTGTGGCAGTGGCCAGTGTCTGGTATCAGAGTATTTCGTTCCTGGTACGAGATTACATTTCTCGTCTCGATCCTCTATCCAGTAAGGGCTCAATTTTTGATGGTGAAGCTCTCACCACTGATCCTAATTCGAGGATATACCGGATCTTTGGGATCCTTAAGAGAATTTATAGTCAAGGTACAACGAATATTGCCTTAAAAGACGGGTAAATACATCTTTGTTTAGATGGAAAGACGTTTGGTTTCTTATCTGTCTTAGAAACGCACGTCTCTGATTTATTTGGCTTTCACGTCAGCTAAAAACTCAGTAGCTTTAAGTTTTTGAGGCTCGATATCTCTGACAAATTTTGAAGGGCCTCAATTTGTTTAAACAACGAATGTTAATCCGTTGTTTTCTCCTCTTTTAAGAGCGGTCAATTCGGAAGGCAAAAATCCCATGATTTATATCAATCTCGGACACATCATGAGAACAATATAGTTTCTCAGTAAAATGCCATGCCCTTTTGGCGATAACCGTCTCCCTGGCTCTGAGATTGCGGCTGCTGCTAGCAATCTTATAAAGCCCTCGGGCACGAAGACGAAGGTTACCAATAAGGCGAGAGCGGAATTCAACCTACTGTAAGTAGCGCTATGGGCCAATTCTGGCTCTCTTCTTTCATACCTTGACGTAGCTACAAGTAAATGAGACACTTTAGAGCTTGGAAGGGAATACATTGTTATCTAAGACATACAGCGCCGATCAGAGAGCCTTTGCTGATCTTGATCCTATTATTTCGATGAATATTGAAAGCATTCACAATCTGTTTTCTAAACATTTTTAATTGTTTGGAGATTAGATTTGAGAGAGCAGTACAAATGGAGCATTCATTCAGGCTTTCGACAAACTTTCTACGTCAAAAACTTGTAGCCTTCTCGTTGTGTCCGAAGTAAGGAAAACAAAAAACTAAGACGGCAGGTTCTCACGTAAAAGTTAAGATCCTGGATTAACATCCGACGTGAACTTTTACCAGATAAATCATTGAACACTGTGGATAATAAATCTACGTAAAACTTTATGTCGTGTCCTCTGCTTCTAACGCATCGGGAGCGAGAATGGATCTAGACGATTACGTACAAAGGATAAGAGAAATACAAGAATGTTCGCAACGCAAACGCGTTGCGTACCAAAAAATATCGAAGGAATGGTGATCAGTCGGCTCTGCGTTAAAGAATTTGCTTGTTTCAGCAAAACTACACCGATCAAAGAGTCAAGTGCAAGCAAGAGCAACTGCACTACCTTTTTAGTCACATCAAAATGCAAGTAAGAGCAGCTGCACTAGCTTTTAATCATATCATAATGCAAGCTATGTGTACAATCACGACCAAAATTTTCTGCATCGTGCAACAATTGAAAGATATCTTTGATGTCTTAATTGAAGTGTTTGAGCTAAACGTACAGATTATACCACGACTCTATAGCTAATGACCGAGTGTATGGGATAATAAAAGTTCAGTAACGACAATGTACAGTCCAATATAGATATTGAGACTACCGAGAAATCATCGACACAAATCAAAAGGCATAAGACTGGTCCGACATCTCGATTCGTGTGCTAAGACAAAAACTTGAAAGAGATTTTTAGCAAAATATTGTGGGTTGCATTTTAGTTGGGTCTTTGCGGTGCATGTTCCCACGCTTATAGAAAAACATATATAGCAAATAGCACAGTTAAGGCAATGGAAGTTCAAACCGGAAAAGATGTTGACATCTTATTGCTGCGAAATAAATCGGCCTTGGATGGCACTAGAAGGCACTTAGTGTACGGTCTTAGATCCCGAAGGATGTATTTGAAATGTATCATCCTTCGTAATGAATTACCCGGATATGGTCTCATGAGACCAGCATTTGGAGATACAATCTCATAGAAGTGTACGTCATGAAACATGAAGTTGAGAACAGACTACTGCGTGGCGCAGCAATAGCCTTATGCGTGATTTAGCTGACTCATTCCTTCGTGCAAAACACGATCCGAAATAATTAGCAAACTTCCTGATCAAACGCCGACATGCTTTTATAAGCTAGAGGCTCATCGTACATACTTATAATGGGCTAAATGCTTTATTCATTTTGGCATAGACGCCAATTTCTAGCAATGTTGTACAGCGTACTCGACTTATTAAAGTATTGTAAATGTCTTATCGCGCAAAAGGCCGACATATTTCTGACCACAATGAGAACAACTGCGCTTTCCGCTGAAGGAGTGGTTGATCATGCCTCACGGACTTTCAAAACGCGACTTCAACTTTTTTTTCCGGCTATGTAGCTGTTCAGACTCCAAAGAATGAATGCACTGCATACTTTAACTTAACACATTTTAATGCATGGTCCTGCACAGCACGATAATTCAGGCATAAACGATCCTATTGCTTACGTGCGAGCCGTGCTTAAGGTGTATGCGCGGGAATGAACTTTATGCTAATGCAGATAAGTGCATCATCGAAAAAAAAGGAATCTTCTGTTTTAAGAAGTGCTACTATAGGAAGCATGACCTTTGCGCTTACACCACTAATACCAAGGTCATAGCGATTTTCCAAGTGAGTAGGATTAAGAAAGTAGCTTATCTTGCTGGGTTTAACACAACCTATTGCAAATTACGCAGAAGTGGTTAGACAAATAGTGCAAAAACATGGCATTTGACAATACATTTAAAAAAAGGCTCTGGCCTCAGCCTTGGCGAACATCAATAAATATTCACTGTCACCTGTGATGCACAAGAATTTGTCTTTGACACAAATATGCTGCAAGCGATCAATTTGACATGTCTACAAGGTTGTAATAAAGGAGTAGTAACCTTTGCATGACCATGAGGTTCTTGAGATGAAAGATTATCTCATCCGGGTTTCGTATGGCCTGCTAGGCTCCAAGTTATCGTGGTCATTACAGAGCATGACTCGCTACGCACTCGCTTCGCCTCTTGCAGTAATTAGTCAGTCTAAAATGAAGTATCAGCCATAGAGCAAATTGTTTTTGCTGACGCGTTATCACATTGACCAGAAAGTGATGTCACATTTGAGGCCCCATCAAGATCGGATCTAAAATATGGCACGTACACGCGTGGTGACACGTGCGTAGTATTGATTACTGTTCTGGGAAGCGATGAGGTTAACACTTGTACAATAAACGTCGGCTTGATTAAGTGCTAGACAACGTTGGCTCTCAATGAATGCTAGGCTCTTTGTATAGACTTTCGATACATTGCTCAGAGAGGACGTGATCTTTAGTGAGCAGTATTGGAGGCCCATGATGTATACACAAATGTAAATTGTGCCAGCTGTTTGTACCCTCACCAACAGCGGACACACAATGGCAAGATTGTCGGTGCCATTGCGCTATTGACATTCTAATAGTTTGAATCTTGTGCATGGTCTCGACAGACTGCACTAAATTTGCGATCTTCGATCACCGATTGAGCCAAATGGCTCATTTAGTGACGCGGTCGATACTATCAAACAGCAGTGCTACTTCATAACCATACCTATCAACCACAAGGACTTCTTGGATCATTGGCTCGGACCAGAATACGCTTCGCAAGTAGGTAAATAGCAAAAGCAATTTTGAAACATGCTCACAGCAAGCCATTGCTGACCATTGGCCAGACAGAGCGAGAGTTTTTTTTGTCAAAGACGTGCTGCGCAGTATGCATGCGACTAGGCCAATGCATTAAATCAGCATACTTTCATTCAGAAACTTGCCTTAGGCAAAGCCATTGATGCCTTGACACGAAAATTTACGTGAAAAAATAGATAACTCTCGCGTTTCACTCACGCCATTTTATAATGGCTCTAAATTCGACGAAGGAAAAACATTAAAACGACGTGCTGATAATAGCTTTACTAGATGCGTAAGCATGTCAAAAAATTGAATATAAAAGACATTTTGTTCCAAGACAGCAAAAGACAGGATGGCTATAGCTGAGACGCTTACATGAAATTTCGAGCAAAAAAGTTTAAAACTTAAAACTGGTATATAACCGTAGACGTGAAACTAGCACAAAGCCTTAGATACCCCATTATTTTTCGTGTCAACAACTTAGTCATCTCGCTGGCAATTACGATGAGCTTGGCGCCATGTCGAAATGCATCGTGCTTCTCATGCGCATTCCTCATATTTGTTTGCACGACTCCGTCTAGCAAAGAATACTACGCGGATGCACTAATGTCTTGGAAGGTAAATAATTGACACAGTGTACTATGCACGGTCCTAAGAGGACGGGTAAATAGTTGAGATATCATTTGGCTTTGGGTGCGAAGTGCGACTAAAGCCAGGTATCGTTCTCATCAAAACCAAGCCGCTTACCACCAGATCACAAACACAGCTCAGACGAAGGAGAAGTTTCCAGCAAAAAAGCTTATTTTTTTGCAAAACTATTGTGAGAAACCCGCAATTTTAGCGCGATTTTTTCGCAATGGCCTCAAATAGTGTCGTGCTATAAAGGAATAGATTGTCGGCACAGTCTGTCAAGCCTGGTTATTGCTTGTTACTTTGCTATTGCTAACTAGATTTAATAAATGAGCTTTTCGAACCGTGATGGACTGTATGCGCTCAGCTTTACAAATACTAATATCTCACTATGGTCACAAGCAATCCGCACCGTCATGAAGATTTCACGAGATAACTCTGACACATTTCTGATAGCGGTTGCAGCAAAATTACTAGCTTCCCATCACATACGACAGCTGACTGTAGCAGAGCTTTTTGACTTAAAAAAGGCAGATTCGAGGGCAGAATTAGACTTCTAGAGCAATATCGTCGGGATTAGATGAGGCATTACTGGGAAACAAGCTTAGTATCTCTTGCACCCAAATCATGACGCTCAGACGTAGGAGATGCCAGCAATTGCTTGAAACCTTTTGAGTTTTTTGTACACTAAACGCGCAATACATGACAACTACTTCGATCTGAAGATAATTCAAGTTCTACAATCGTTTATGTATCGCAAGAGCGGATGACCGCGGGAAAAAAAGTCGTCCATTACTTGCCAGTCTGAGTTGATAACCTCAATCGGTACAGAGATAATTCGTGCGAGTACATTAAATAGGAATCATTTGATACCCCTTGACATTGCGGCAGCTATCATGTAACGCGCGTTGATTGTGCAGTAAAATCAAAGCTTTTAAGCAAATGCCGGCATGTATTGCATGTAAGCGTATTTCTTTGGGTGCAAACGATAACAGGCTTACATTTCAGAGAAGCTTCACTAATTCGCATCATTGTTGATCTAAGAGTCCTTCCTTGCGCTCGAATCCATATATTTAAAAGTACTAAATGCTCTGCTACAGTCATGTTGTAAGTGCTGAAAACTTAAATTTTTGCTGCATCAATATCAAATGTGCGTCAAATTTCTTTCGACAACATCACGATGGCCTCGGTTGGTTGTGACCGTGGTGCACTCTCAGTATCTGTAGAAATGAGTGTGTACAGTCTATCACGATTCGAAAAGCTCTACAATTTCTTCGAGCGAACAATAGCAAAATAATAAGTATTAGCCACGCATTCGTTGGCAGTCTTTGCCGACAATTCGATCCTTTTCCACATAGCTCTGCGTGAGGCCATTGCAAAAGGAGTGAGATTGTACGCTTTGGGATTGCGGGTATCGTGCGTTAGCTTTGCGAAAAATCGAAGCTTTTTCTCGCTGGAATCTGCTACGTCTGAGCTGTGGTTATAGTCCGGTGGTAAGTTTCTAAGTTTGCATGCAAGAAACACCAGACTTCATTTCCTGTCAAGTCTTGCTATTCCCAACATCAAAACTCTAGATGTCTTTCTTTGCGCTCGAATTTGCGACTAATAAATACAGTTGGATTCTAAGATTTGGTTTAACGCTAATTAAAAAAGCTCAAGTTTCTTATGCCAAATTCATAACATTCACGGTCTAACGCGAAGTTAGTGTGATCGGAGTACTCACAAAATCGCGCATGCACTTAATCATGATCCAAAAAAAGATCTACAATCTCTTATAAATATCGACATTGGGTGACCGCAAGAAAATGGCCACTCATTACTTGCCAGTCTGTGCCGATGATCATATTGGCTATTTCACTTTCGTTTATGTCCATTGAGAAAGAAATGATATGAAACACCTTGAGATTAGGGCAGTTGTCATGCATTGCGCGTTAATTGTGCAAAAAACTCAAAAGGTAGCAATCAATTGTTGGCATCTCCTACGTCTGAGCGTCATGCTTTGAGTGCCGAAGATACTTGGCTTGGTTATCAATAAGGTCCCATCTAATCTTGACAATAGTGCTCTAGAAGTCTTACCCTGTCCTCGAATCTGCATTTCTTAAGTTGGAAAGCACTGCTACAGTCGACTATCGTATGTGATGAAAAGCGTGTAATTTTGCTGCATCACTATCAGAAATGCGTCAAAGTTATTTTGTAGAAATTTCATGGCTACCTTTATTGATTGTGACTATAGTGCGATCTCAGTACTTGAAAACTTGAGCGCATACAGTGTGTCAAGGTTTGAAAAGCTCTACAATCTTTCTAGCTAGCAATTGTGTGAGGCAATTGCAAAAGGACAATATTGTTCGCGTTAGATAATCTCTTTTGCTGGAATCGTTTGCCATATGATCGGATGATTAGTGTCTTAATGGATGCGATTGATTTTAGGCTTAATTTCGTTAAGCTTTCCTTATTTTTGTCACGTATAGTCTAAAGCCTTGCGCTTGGATTTGCATTTTTTTATCTATATAAAGCTCTGCTGCAATCGGCTTCTGATTTTATCTCTATCAAAGCGCGTCCAACTTCTTTTGCCAAATTTATAACGATCACGATCTACCACGAACGTAGTGTGATTCGAGTACTTTGATCATAATTTCCGCAGTTCATCATGTTCCGAAAAAAGTTGTCTAATCTTTAATATACAACAACAGTAGGTGACCGCAAGAAAATAGCCAGTCATTTTTTGCCAGTCTGGGTCAACAACCTTTTTTGCTGATTTAATGAATCGTGCATGTCCATTGAGAACAGAATGATATGATACGCCTTGAGAATGAGGCAGTTGTCATGTATCGCGCGTTGTTTTGAAAAAACAAAGAGCTGTATTTGTGGTCTGATTCAGCTGTCTTTCTTTGGGTGCAAGCGATATCAGGCTCGATTTCCAATAAAATCTTATCTAATCTCTACATCATTAATCTTAAAGCCTTTCCTTTCGCTCGAATCTGCCATTATTAGTACAAAAGGTCTGCTACAGTCAACTGTCGTATATGGTAAAAAGTTTGGATTTACCTCAAATATACGTCAGAATTATTCTCGGGCAACTTTATGATGGCCGCGGTTGATCGTGACCATAACGCGTTTTAGTATCCTTAAAAATGAAGTCATCCAGTATATCACGGTTTACAAGCACCAGCCATGCATTGTTTGACAGCTGTGCCGACAACCTATTATTTTCAAGTTTAACGCTGTGTGAGGCCATCACAGAGTTAATGTTATTATTCGCGTTGAAATTGCGGTTATCGCTCGTTAATTGTGCAAAAACGTCACAGCTTTTCTCTGCTACTAAGCTGTGTTTTTAATGGTCTGATGGTAGGTGTATTCGCTCAGATAAGAGAGATACAAAGCTTGACTTTCTGTCAAGCATTGTCATTCTTGACAATAATACTAATGAAACCTTTCCAAGCGCTTGAATTTGCGATTATATAAGTATAAGAAGCTTTGCTACAATTGGCTTCTGGCTTTGGTTTAACGCTTGACTTTCTGTTGTATCACTATCGAAAGAGCGCCCGTTTTTCTTTCGGATTTATGACGGTCACAGAATTCCGCGACTATACTGCGATCTGAGTACTTGCAAAATAGTGTATGCAGTTCCTCGTGTTCTAAAAAAAGCTTTACAACTTTCAATATATAACAACAGCGGGTGACCGCAGTTAAATATAGCCAGTCACTTCTTTCCAGGCTGAGTAAATAACCCAGTTCGCTATAGCAATAGATCGTGCAAGTCGACAACTTAGTCCTAACGCAAATGTAGTGCGATCTGAGTTCTCGGAAAAAGTTCAGATACAACCCGTATTTTTGGGTTTTGATACTATACCGTCTTTGATATGAAGCAATTGCAGTGACTGCAGCAAGACTGCCATAAATTACTTGCCAGTCTGAGCTGGTAACTTGATCATCGCAGACTGGCAAGCAGTTGATGGCTTTGTATGGTTGATCATTTGCCATGATCAACCGTACAAAGCCACCACAAAATAAAGCTTTCTTACAAGGCGTATGCAAACCACTAAACTAGCCACGAGCTCCTCACCGCGGTGTAGCGGGTGGCACTTTCGGAGCTTTCCTTGCCTGAGCGGCTGTCTGACGATAAGGATTTCCACCCACGGCACAGGCCCAGTCTTACTAGCAGACACAGTCTTAGCTGCACGCGCACTCTCTGCAGGCGCACTCTTCGTTGCAAGACAGCTTTAAGCACAGAGGTCGGTTTTTATAAGAGGCATCAGTTGAAGCCAAAGCAACATATCAAGACAGTTAGCTTGAATATTTATAAGTCACCTGACTGACCAGCCGTCCTTTTACGACCTGCTTCATGATCGCTGTGACCGAACCGACTTTTTTACCGAAAGTCAAACAGTGATAGATGACAGCCGTGCCTTTCTCTCTTAATGTTATCCAAGTCCGATTGCTTGAGATTGTAATTGTCCGTTGCAATGAGCCGGACTTTTCTGCATCCCGATTACAGAAGTTTTTCGTAAATGTGGCCGACAAAGATGACCTTGTGAGCGTATTTGTCAAAATCTAAAAGTAATTTTCAATATTTAGATCATATAAGTTCAAATTTAATGATTAATGCTTGGTTTCCTCAACCAATAATTCGGCACATAGGAACATTTGAGAAGATTGCAAAAACAAAAACTTCAAATGGGAAGCAGACATTTTGTTTTTAGAAGCTGAGCCTTGACGAATGGTGACTCCTGGAGCACAACAGACACCTTATACCCGTACGAACGTATCTCCTGTCCAAACACGAAAGTTGGTCACCTAAAAAAGTATAGGTTGGACGCATGCAGTAAATCAGTTCTTTAATTGTAAACTAATGCATCATCCTTCGTTACAAGATTCGAAATAGTGAGAGGTTGGTCAGCGGAAGATCGCATGTCATTATGGCGTTTTTTTGTTTAAGGTGCTGTGTGACCCCCTGACAATTTCCCCTTGTCGATCATATTTCAAATATGTTCCACAAACGCTTTACTAAATACAGCCCCCAACGCATGGAATATACGTGCAAATAATCCGTCACTTTTTTAAGGAGTAAAATTCCTAAGATGTAATAAAATCTCATAGCAGGGTACTGCATGAGATAGTATCAAGAAGTTTTAAATATTAGAATAATAATAATAATAATAATAATAATAATACTGCACTAGCTCATCCTATTATTTTAACCCCAAGAAGGCTTTAATAAGAGTGAGATCATCCAATTTATGCTTTAACATTTTATGTAGCATAATTTGCGTAATAATAGTAAGAAATTCGTCTACTGCTAAGGGTATATTTGCATTATAGTATTGCAACGAAAGCGTTGCAATATCTGAGCCGTTTCGACTTTTTTTAAACATGCGGCCGTCGTCGACTAAATACATTCATATACAAAACTAGAAAACTTCATAACGTCATAATTACCGGTCTGTTTGAAGATTTCAAAAAAAACACGCAGCTCGTAGGGTCACCTTGTACAGTGTTAGTAAGATTTGGCCGCCCGTGATTGTTATACAAAGAAAGAAATATCTTTCACTGTTCGTACAATGGAAGCACTTAAGTAAATTGCTACATTCCATTGATTTGACATTATTATTAAGATCATCTTCTTTCTTAAATCTCTATATCGGTTATAAAGAACATAGCGCTCGTATGATTTGCGGCGCTCCAGAAAATTTTCGACAGTTTTTCTAGCTACCATATCCCAATCGTAATCTTCTAAATCAATTCAAAGACACTAAAATACAAGTAGTGTGGTTTGAATTTGACGAATCTATCATTTATCGAATAGCAAGCGTTGGTATATATTACAAATGCGCACATTCCATTAGATACGCCGCTTCAACTATGTAAAATATTAACATTTACACACTCACCCCCTAAACTTTCACTCTGTCGGTCTTGCGCGTCTTATGTCTTATATATTCTCTCGCAAGACTGTCTGTTTGATGTTACCTTTATTTGTCACAACGGAAACCAGAGAACTACTCACTGTTCTAGTACGACCTCCAGAAAACATGCTTTAAATGACTCAATTGGTACAGTGTGACGTGACCATAGTCACCGGCAGGCTTGCCAGTAGCGTCCATTACACCATATAGTTTCAAAATATATATGCTTTAGTACCATCTATAGTTTTACAGCCTCAGGCCTGAAGAATGCTTAGATATCAATAATTAGAGATCAAGAGACTTAATTGGCTGGATACAATCTTGGATGTGTAAGAAGTAAAAAAATGACAACTTACAGTAGATGGCTGAGAACCACCAGTTAGGCTGTAGCAAGACAAGATCGCAAGAGCTCACTAAATAAAGCCACTTCTCATTTTAATTTAAGCAACAAACACTCTTCTTGCTTCACCGACTTCGCCCCGCTTGCCGCCCAAGCCTCATCCGACGACTGACATTCAGTATCCTCCCTTTGCCACAGTGTCACATACAGTTTCTCATTATCCCCTTCGGGATCACAATTTTCAGCAGGTACGCAGTACCAATGATACTTGCGTTTCTGGCCTGCAAATGGTTTGTGAATGCGCATTGAAAATTCCTCGATCATTTAGTTAGCATAATATTTTTCTCCGCTGACCGGCGTTCAGTGCGTACCGTTCCGTGCAGCGAATATTCGGATCATTACATTTCACTTTGGCCTTTTGCTATTTGGTACCAATTGTGCTAGAGGTAAGGCTTTGGTTCGAGTTGACATTTTCCAGCGTCATCCTGTACATTAGAAAATGGCAAAGCACACATTTCAGCTATCATGGTCCGTCTAAGGCTGATTGTATACAACGACCTGTCTCGCGAGGAAACAAACTCGGTCACTTGACGAAAAAGCCGCCAATTTGCGTGCTCCTTTCTTGATGCTCGAAGGCAAGCATTTAAGGATGTTGTCGTCAAATTTAAACATATATACATCTGACAGTAGCATTGTATCCCCCTTTGTGCGGCTTGAATCAAAGAGTTTACTCTCCTTCTCATCGTCTGACCAATTATCTTGTAAAAGCTTAATAGAGTCCTTCGCTCTCCCATGACAGCAGCATTTTCGCAAATTGACTGGACAATTTTGGAATTTAGTGGTGAAACTAAATACTTATTGCTTCCACTGAAGAAATGTCTTGTGGAAAGCTATCCATGGTAAGCACTGCGTCCCAGACCAAAATTTTCGGATGTAGGGACGGATTGTGAGGTCCCGACATCTTCAACACAGCGGTACAAGTATTCTGCACTTCCGTGGGTTGCACGAAGTGAGGCTGTAACTGCTGTTGCTGGTGGGAGATGGACAACGGCCTGGCGCGGCATGCGGCTTAGGAAGCTGTATGAAATTTTCATGTCAACATCATCGCCGGATTTGATGCAAGGTCGCTTAAGCATCGCAAAGGTTCCGGAAGGGGACCTGCCCATTGAATGCATGATAGAAAGGCAGCGTCTGTACTTTTAGATTCTTGCGTTTGAGAGTTCTGGAGCGACTGCAAAGGAGCGGCGAAGTCCTAGTCGTTAATAAGCGCACTTGTGGCGCAGCTTTAAGTAGGGTGCTTGAGTCGAATTTGCACGTATCACGATAATATTTGATTTGAAGACGAAGAGAATCCTCGCTGGGGACATTGCAAGCAGCTAGATAGCACAGCAACAAGCAAACCCATCTAAGCAATGCTTTATTAAGAAAAAAGGCCAATGTACACGTCGCGTACTTATGGGGAGTAGAATTGGCAGCTCAGACCAGGACGTCACTTGTGGCGGGAACTGGCACTAAGACGTGAAAATCATCGGCGGTGACATCAAAGTCTAGGCTCATTTTTTGCCTTATAGCACTTTCTTCGATTGACATCCTTATTTTGGGCAGCTTCACAGAAATTGCTTCGGCGCTTGCGAAAGGACGCACAGCCGATTCGAGATTTGGAATGAAAAAGTACGTGAGCATGACGCACGCCCAAAGCTGCCTCACCGTGGACGGTAATCGTATACAAATTTTAAGCTAATTTGAATATGGAAGCATCAGGGCACAAAAGATGCGATTACAACCGACACTATTTTAATTGCAAGACCAGCAATGTGCCCGGTCGAAATCAACGCAGTGTCCTTTTTTTATTTACGTCGAGAATACCGAGCTTGGCCTAAAACACACAAATGTTGAGTAAACTAAGAGCAAGACCTGATCTGGCCTTTTTAACCAAAGGCTGCCATGAACTGTTTTTTTATCTCCCTTGTTGGCTATCGGTTTTTGCTAGCATTTGAGCTTGAGATCTAGCATGCTTAGCGCAGCACCGTATCAAAAAAAATCTAGAGCAGTGACGATACTCACGAAGCACTAGCTAATCTATATCAAAAGCCATCGTTTGCGATAACAAGCGTGTCGACATCCTCTAATTCTATACAACTTACACCGAAGCCTGCACTTTTGTGCTTGGTCAAGTTCGCGTAGATAAAGCAAGAACTTGACATGCGTTTACAATCCCAACTCAAAGAATTTGTACTTTTCTCTCTGCCAGATGAAAAGGCTAAATTTAATCCGATAAGCTTTCTGGATTGAGACCTCGAAGTCATTACCTGCTTTTGGCTTTCCAATTGCACATCTTGTATCACATTGTGTAAATTTAGGCAAAATGCCCTTATCGGTTTATATTACCCTTTGCATACCAAGTTATAATTGTTGCGAAATTGCTAAAATACATTTCTAGCATTATTATCATAAATAAATAAACAGTATATCAGAGCACCGAACAAGGCTGACGTGCAACATTACGTCATGTAGCTGGCCGCTGCCAAGCACAACCATATCCTAAGAACCAAAAGTACTCTAACTGGCAGAAATACCACCGAATCCAGTGCAAAACATCGAATATCTTTCTGCACGCCTTCCCTGCGTGTGACCCTGTAATATCTGGTAGCAATTGTAGTCAATAATACGCCAACACAGGTAGATTATCTATCTGGGTCCTTGCAGCGATTCCAGAATTGTTAGCCTTACCTTCCTGTATCTGTCGGATGCGCAGTTTGTTCTTGATATGATGGCTGCATCTGCTACGCTTTCTGCCTCCAAACGACTGGGACTCATCACGGTGGTCGATTTTTTAAAGCAAGTTTTATGATGTGGGACCAGACAGCACAGACTTTGATAACCCCAACGATAGCACCATTTGAGGTCTAAGCCAGTTGCTTATCCGTTTTGAAAAAAGATTTAAGACGACCTCTGCGGTACAGTGCATGTAAACTATTTTCTACCCGAGTAATGTACTCAATCTGTCCAGCAAACAAAAAATAAAGTGAGCAAGACTTTCCAAGCACCGCAACTCCTGTCTAAGTCTATAAAGCAACTCTTTTTCATTCGATAAGTAAGGCATTGCGTTTGAAGACGTAAGAAGCATCGTATCGAGAAATCATAATAAATTAATAACCTGAAATATGTATAACATTTCGAGCAGGATCCAAAAATCTTTGACGACATTCTGGAGCAAACACCAGAACTCGGTTTCAATAGTGGAGACTTTGACATCAACTTAATCGAGCACGAACCTTTTAGTATAAAAAGGACTGGTAATATCAAGATTTATAGTCAAGAATGGGGGATACATGGCTATCGCCACCGACAGCTTTAAAAAGCTCGACATCATCAACTATGTACCGGCAGGAACGAACTGCGATAGATATGTCAAAACTTATCTTGAAGGATGTCAGTGTGAAAAAATTATTGTTGTATGCGCGAACTAACTAAAAAAGCTTCCTTATATGACAACTTCACCAGCTTCAAAGTTTAACAATGGAACAGAGCTTTACCTAAATGAGCCTGTTGCTCAAATTTCAGCAATGATAATTACAAACGAGTACAGTTTGTTTAGGAGTATAATGGAATAGTAAATATCAAGTATCTACTCATCTGGTATGATAATCTTGACCTTGGACCATTTATCAAGGCTAAACAGGCGTAATAAGAGCTATTTGAGCGTTTTTATTTCGATCTGCTTTGTAGTGGTGTCTCTTTCCCATGCATGAATGAGAAGGTCATGTACAAGACTCAAATGTTCATAATTTCGAGTAAAAAGTCTGCTGTGCCGCTCGATTTTTCAGAAAAGCGATACTTGGGATACATCAAGATGCTTAATGCGACTTCGTGATGACCAAGATCCATTTCGATGATTCATTAAAAAAATCAGAAAACTCCTATGCAGCTACTGCTATGTCAAACTCGGTGAGGAGAATGTAACAGCTGATCGTTTTAGTATAAATAAGGCCATGAGAATGGTCATGAAATCATCAGGTGTATTTATTGCAATGTCTCTCGTAAAAACATACACTTAAATTAATTTCGGCTCAAAAAATGTCGAGTTTAGGTTTCACCGTCTGGTCAATTCTATCGATGATGAAGATTTAGATATGTACCATAGGGTGAAGGCTAACATTGCAGGAGAGCTCTTTAACGGTATGCGGAGCGCAACAAAACCATAACTCGAGGGGGAAAAGCATGTAAGAAGATCATTAGGTACGATGCAATTGCCTTGTTTCTATAATGTGTCGGTAACTAAATGCATTGCGGTCGTCTGACTACGATCTATGTATACGACAATATCGTTAATGACAACAAGGATCACAACTTATTTGGATTCCTTGAATGTGATATTGAGACCCCAGAAAGCTCGAAAGACTATTCAGGTAAAATGCTGTATTGAAAAACTTTTTTCGAACCAACGAAAGTAACGTTGGCTCTCACGTGACTACAATTAATTTTGTGGAACGAACATGTCAAAGACGAGACGCAAGCTCATTGGAAGCTACTTTGGAAAGAAAGTCCTTATTTATTTAAGTAGCACCTTGATCATTGAATGGTGATCACAAGGACTCACAGCTTTATCAAAGCGGCCTCTCTCAGATCTTTCGAGTCGTTCACGAACCAAACGTCTGATGCACGACGCCGAGATGTAACTGGTACAAAAAAATAATGATCGCTGAGGACAGTGCATTTGGACGTCCAGGCATGGACATGAGCAAGCGTATATAAATCTAATTTATGTCAGCTGAAAAGACCATCCACAGCGCTACTGATCTTCTCACATTCATTTTAAAGACGGAATAGCCTAGATAGTAAAACTAAAGCGACTCATTAAGCTTCGAAACCCAATTTAAATTGCCATATGTCAGCTTACTAAGCTACGCGTGTTACATTTTACTATGACTGCGTCGACTTCTACTGCGATCGGTCTAATTTTACTAAGAAACGAACATTGACCCATGCTGTATTGCTTTAGATTTGAATTCCTTTTCTTACACTATTAAGCCTAAGTGTGACGTGACCGTCGCCACCGGCGAAATTGCCTGTTATTTAATATTTCTCCTCAATTACCGAGCACTTCTCCTCTTTCACCGACTTCGCCTCGCTCGCCGCTCAAGCCTCGTCCGACGACCGACTTAAGAAAATTTTCTCCGCGACTGTGGTACATAGTAGCACTTGTCGTGTCAAGTTCAAGAGTTCAAGGCAAGTGTACTGATGGTTACGTTGTGAGCCGCGAGTCATACTGTGATTATTGGTACGAGGCACGTAGTGGGAAGAATTAGATTTATAAGGATTGTCGATTAGCACGAAATCAATACTTACTGTTTGGTTAGTGTGGTTGCAAACTAGTGTGGTTACAAACATTAAGTACACCTTCAATTGGTATTTGATTAGTGCTTTTGCCGCTGCGTAAATCCCTTTCCCGCTTCCGAAAAACGGAGAACAACTTCCAGGCAACTTATAACTACATTCAAACAATTAAGCTGTTTCGTTGTATGGGAAAATGAAAGACTCTTGTACACAAATCCCTTCATGTATACCATTGAGTTGCTTACAAGTCGTAACAAGGAGCTCGACAAGCTACGAAAATACTTGTAGTTATCAACGGTGATCCAGCCAAAGCTTGTCCAATTTATCCGAAACGAAATCCCGGATTGTAAGAACTCGGGTGCCAGAAATTAAGTGCACGACTTCACTGGAAGCCTAAAGCGCCGTATTTATCAAACTTGGGTGGATAATAAGGCCACTCTATCCATTTATACAAAACGCGAAGACTGTAAAACAAAATTTTACCGGTTTCGTTGTTTTAGGTATTATGAAGGTCTAGAAGTTTATGCAAATAGCGCTGTGAAGTCCAGCAAGAATGACTTTAGGAAAAACGTACGACTAAGCGCCCTTCTCCGAGCCCAAAATCTAATCAACAGAGCCGAATAAGTGCTCACGACGACAGTAAAACTTTACAGCCGACGTCGCTCTCAGAAAATGAGCGACGACTCTGCAAATTGTGTTAAGTGCCCATGGCCAAGCGAATTCAGCCGCTCAGGCTTATGTAATTCTTTCTGCAGCAACAGGACAAGACGTAATGTCCATGAAGCTGCTACTGTTGTTGCCCCGGGTTCGATTCCCGGACGGCGCACTTTTGTGCTTCTCACTCAGCAGCAACAGTATCAAGCCGAGGTACAAGCTTAGCTCAGATGCAAGCCCAAATAAAACAGGCTAATAAGCACTCCAAGTTTCTCGTTGCATCAAGAGGCGAGCAGAAGAAAAAGAAACTCCTCTTCATATAGGAAAGTTTGGCGAAGATAGTATATTACGCACTTTGCAGCGGAACAGTACTATGACGATAAGCGCCACTTGATGACAACAGAGTCGCCAGACTTTGTCACGTTCATCTCAAGTAATATAGGCAAACCCGTACAAAATCGATACCGTGCCTTTTTGCCTACTGCGAGCGCATGAACGTGCACAAGACATAAGCACTGTTTAGAACTCAACTGCGCATACTCTTCAGACCGTCGACTACGAATATGATCGTCAAGAGCGATGTTTCACCTGGAGCAAAGGAAAACTAGCCAATGATCACATCTCTATATTCCAGGACTTGATGTCACAAATAAAACGGAAGTTAAAAATTTGAAAAGGGGTCATTTTTCTAAGACGGATTACTTAAGAAACCGCAAAGATAGTTAAGGAAGTGAGTCCGAGTACTCTCGAAGAGGCCATTGTGGTTGCCATCAACTTCGGGTTTGCCTATTTCTCGGGTAGACTAAATTGTGTATCTGTCAAGTCGTTCAAGACGGATCAGGCTGTCGTGAGAACAAGACACGACCTCAGAAATAAAAGTATTCTAGAAAGAGAAAGGACAAAAACAACAACTGGACTATATCGACAACATGTAACAATTGTGGTGTTGTCGACTACATATCGCCACAATGTACTGCTTCTAATCGTTAGCAAGGAAATCGTTATAATAGAGGTGCTCTATATGATATTTTTGAAGCAGAAGCCCGAGCTTTTGAAAGCCTTGGTCAAGAGAGAATGATCATCGACAAAGGATGTAGTTTTAATGGTATATCCGAAGACTTGGTGAAGCTACTTGAGCTCGAAGTAACCGAAGGGTGAGCTGATGTCAATCGACCTTAGGTTGTTCGCCGTACATGACTAACTGTGTACATAAACCTGCAGATACCTGGTTTCCTGTCACATCGGGAACGTACCGAATCATACCTGCTCCGGCAAATTAGGATACTATTATCGGCATGATGTGGCTTCGTGAGCAAAATCCAGCTATCAACTGAGCTACAGGAAACATGGCTACTCGCATCAACACGGAGCAGCATGCGATATTTCAACTTTCACCGCATATTTAACGTCTGTCTCGAAGGACTCCTAGACAACGAAAAGCTAAAAAAGAAAAGCCGGGAGAATTTCGATTACCATCGGCAAGATGGCCACTATGGCCGTCCAGGAATGACGCAGCTTATTTCTTGTCAGTAGTTTTTAAGAATGTTGCGTCACGACAAAGACTTTGGAGCTGTATTTGCCGTCAACATTAAAAAAAAAGTTGCGCATTTAGGAAGCAAGGATTTGGTTCTCTTTAGGATAATTCGGCGTTTAAAACGATGCAGACACAATACTTCAAACAGAGCTTCCAAGCGAGACATCTCCAGTACGGGAATATATTGTGCATAAAATTTTTGCTTAATCCTGCTACCAAGCCGATATCCGTCAAACAATGGCGCCATAAACCTGAACAGCGCTGACAATCCAAGACTGGACCAAAGGGATGCTTCAGGCTGACACTTTTGACCAAGAAAATCTGCTTTTCTGGCATCATAATCTAAGAAGTCTGCAGACTGGCGCATTGTGCACAATTCTCGTCTGCGAAATCTAGCTTGCTAGCGAAATCAATGCTGTGCAAAGAATACACCTTTGACGCCATGTCCAAAAGTCATATTTTTTGCATAAACTTACTTTGGAATTTCAATTAGCTTTAATTGCATGGAACAGATACCCCTTTTACCGCCTTTTCAACCCCAAAAGGTATTTTTGAAAATGCAGTCACTCCCATGGGACTGAACGGAAATTCGGGTAGCTTTTGCGAAAACTCTTACAGGACTTAAGGAATGTAATGAGAGCTTACTTTGACGACATCTACGTGTTCACATAAAGTGAAGATGTCGCAGACCACGTTTCGGCTTTTAACCGTATACTCAAACGATGTGAAGAACAGCAGTTTTACATCAAGTTGTCATAGTGTCAGTTCTGCGTGGATGAGATTTCAAACCTGGGAGACTTTGTCGGATAAAAAGGCGTCCAAATGGACTTCGGCAAGATCGAAATCATTTAAATAGCCTGTGCCCAAAACGAAGAAGAAATTGGTGTGCTACTTAGGCACTCCAGTCTATGTCTCAAGGTTCTGCAATGATTTTGCGTAATTTGCAGGACCACTCCACAACAGCTTAAAAAACGTATTCGGGAAGCGATCGAGCTTTCGCACGATTACCTACGCTGCTCTATCGAATTTAAGCATCGATTGACACTTTCACCTGTTCTAAGTCTTCCGAACTCTTTGAAACCATTGTGTAAACGAATGGACGTCTCGAATGTTGCCATCGGGGAGTCTGGATACAAAAGGAGGGAGATCAAGGGCATTCAACTGCGTTTACTGATTAAAAGAATAAGCCAGTCGAGTGGAACTTCCCTGTTCGTGAACGAGAGCTACTTGCAATCATACATGCGTTAAAAGTATAGCGTGGATATCTTTTCAAATTAATAGTAACGCTTAAAACGGATCACAAAGGAATTGAGATAATGAGCATGCCAAACTTCAGCCTTTGTTCAAGTGGTTTACCGGTGAAACTTACACCGTGGCTGATATATTGTCACCAAACTCGAAATTCGAGAGTAAAGCGGCCCAAGTCAGCTTGCAAAAGCTACTTGAAGTGGCTAAGCTTTGCGAGATCGTGGTGATAATTAGGATGAACCCGACTACAAGTGCTCAAAGCGCAAAGACAATGTATGAGTGGAATAGAGACCTATCGTAAATCATCAAGAAGCGAGGTGTTGTGCCAAAGTACATATTGTGGATGGTATTTTGCATTACTGATCTGGCAAAGATGAGACTCCCCAGCTGTATATTTCATACGACAAATTTCTTCAAGTTCACGTCATCCGTGAGAACCATGATTAGACCACCTGGATTACTTAAGACGTATCGGTCCGTGCGCTAAAGTATTACTGGCCAAAAATAACGGAGTGCGCTATGTCAGCACATGCAAAATGTGTCGGCTAGGTAGACCAAACCAACACGATTCCTACAGCTTCTAGATGTTGCAAGAGGCATATGGGTCGGTCGAGAAACTATCCCAATTGAACATACTTAGTCAGCATACAAAGTGCATGAAAATAATCCAGACGCACAGCGTCAGCAGAAGAGTTTTTTCTACGTCAAAAAAGGTTCCATAAGAAGCGTACGGAATTTATTTCATGCTTTCGTTTATAAATTATAGTAGTCTTGGAGAGAAGAACAGTATCTTTTCGCTTATAAGCAATGCATTCACTACTTGAGCAGCTATACTACGACTCAGAATCTGTATTTATCCCGGCAACCGCTCTACACATAAAGCTAGACAAAACGATTCATCTGTCACATTGAAAGCAGCAAGAATTAGTACAAGACTAAGCTCGACATATAGCAACATGTTAAGCAGAAGAATCCATGCGTTGATTTCAGATTTACCTCAAACAATCCCAACTAATGGCAATGGGTTGGAAAGGAAACCCATACTAGCAGGTGTAAATATAAGTTCACGATAAGATTTCGCTTGGCTGCAAAAGAAAAGCAAGCAGAAAAATCCTTGAATATTATTAAAGAATTGGCAAGTGAGCGAAGAGTTGATAAATTACTACTTATACTGAAAAAGAGTTCCTCAAACATTGGTCTTCTACATAATTCAAATTTCGAAATATCAATATTTTCAGTAAGGAGCAAGGAGATCATTTTACTACAAGAACGATTGAGCCGGGAGTTAAAAATGAGACCAAATTTCATGAATCGAAACCTGCTCATTAAATAGTCATCAATAACTATAAAGACTTATGGCATACATCGAAACAATCAACTCCAAACGAAGCTGAAGGTCCAGGTATAAAGACTGACCTTATAAACAATCGCGGATTGATAGAACAGTCAAAGAATGAGATGACAATAGGACCAATTGTGTTTCAAAGATGCAACAAAGCACGACCATCTAAGAGATAATTGATGTTAATCGTTATCGAGTCCAATTTTTCTCATTGAGTGGGCACACTTTCTACAAACCGGCAGGTGTCATCAAGCGAATTCAAGCAGCACTTTAATTTCTGATTCTAGTAAAAGTTGGCTGTATGAAGCGGATAAAATTATAAATCATGAGAAAAGTAAGTCGGATAAATATAAGCCCTTCCCTAAGTAGGTTGGATACGAAGATCCAACCTGAGAGGGGCAATTTTATATTTGATTGGTCAGCAAAAACTTTTAGCTAACCTTAAAGAAGTACTGGGCAAAATAGAGAAACGAATCACTCTATGTTGACTACAGTTAAGCGTACACTACTAGTAGAGAAAAACGTTTTGCTTCAATTGATCCGTATATCAAAAGATATATCCAAAGTAGAATTTCATTAATGTATATCGATAGAAAGTCATGCCATGATCTAAATTCTTAAGCAATTAATCAGAATTTACAAATTTGCGACGTGAAATCTGGATCATGAAGGAGGTAATTCGAAATAAAAATTAATTTATCTTATTTGATCCAGTAGCATGTTTTCAAAGAACACTTATGAGCAAAGATTTTCGTAACGAGCGTGAGCGAATATTCGGAATTCCTTTTTATCGTATTCAAAGCCGCTAGCTCATACATTTATAAGAAAGGAATGCTTTTTGTCATTCGACAAGACTCAGTTATGCCAAGTTTTTGTGGTAGACAACATGTGATAGTGATCTATTTATTTAATTATATTATTATTTAAATTCACTTGATCCGAAGAAAGTGCAGTAAAGATATTTTGAGATACCGTTTTGGAGTCAAGAAACGTCCCATTTCTGTCACGAAGAAGAAGATTTATAATTAAAAACGTTTGATTGAATTATTATCAAATAAAAAAATGAGATATCTACGACAACAAATAAAACAATTTAGAAGACAAAGTTGGACTTACGCGGGAAAAAAATCGGACGGATATACTCATGTAGTTAGAGGGAAAGAAGCAAGCAGCAAGCGATGACTAAGAGTGTCGCGATGTCAAAATAAAAGACATAATGACATCCTTTTACTAGTTAATCAAGATCAACAACCTCTTGCGATGATCAAAGTCGTTTAAAACTGATTTGTGTGATACTAAACAGCACGATAAAACTGATTTTGACATGGCCTTTGCATAGCATCGTTTCTGTCTTCAAAGAAAAGTTTGAATCTGATAAATCAAATTAACGTCAGTACGATTGGATCAGCAAGTCATCTATTGACGTTTATAATAAAATATTCAATATAAGACAGCTCGGAGAACGATAAAGGAATTGGCAATCGACGCTTAGTACATTTAGAGCATAATCCGAAGCAGAAGATTGGAACTCTCGATGGTCGGGACATCTGACGTCAAAAAATCTACTGAGCATTTTCTGACGACCAGCAAAGATCATCGAGAGGCGCAACAAAGTATCAAAAGCGGACTGAATGAAGACAGAAATGTGAATCTATCGATCTCTGAGAAGGATGTCGAGCAAAAACTATCGGATTATTACACTCAGCTGGCGAGCTAATACATTGCTATTGCACTCCGGATGCCTCCGATTGTTAAATTCAAAAAGGGTGTTTGGCCACACGCGGATTACTATTTCTGTCAGCCAACAGCCTCTGGATCTTTTGATATCATCACGATCGCTAACTACAGCAAGAAACTTAAAGCGGTGTATGGTGTTGCCCCGAAGGGGTTTGTGAAGAATTTTAAAAGGATGACTACGCTCGCATCGCTGCTGGAGCAATTAACGAATTCGAAGCATACCTCTAAAATGTTGATCCTGAATATTTGTTAATGTTAACGAAGCGACGAGGATTATTGTGAAGATGAAAAAAAAATCTTGATCAGAACTTGATGGTCCTAATTAAGGTAATCGTAGGGACTGCACAAAATATCTCGCGACAAAGTGTAGGGGGATATAATGACGAAGACCTCTAATAACTTCAGGTGCTGAAGCTTCTTTATAGCTCTCAACAACGATATAAAGCGACCAAGCTGGCTATCGATGGATATAACTCAAAGCAGCGAAATCCGCTCTGTAGGCAGCCCATTCAGCTCTTACTGCTTCTAAGCCTGGTTATCAGTCTAAAGATTCAGATGCCCAAGCTAATTTACAATGTTGTGGTTTGAGAGGAGCTGGCTCGAGTGAAGATCAAAGACGCTTTGCCCCGCAAACGAATTCGCCTGGCGTCAGCCCAATGTCGCTCCAATGGAAGAAGTAGTCAGACGTGGTAGAACCTTCAACCTGAATAAATTTCAGAGCTTAGCTACTGCACCGGCGTATGTATATCGACAACTAGGCAGCATGTACATTTGTTTGAAAGACCTAGGTGCTAAGTACGATCTAGTTTGCGTAAAAGGAATAGTCTTCAAGCTATGATCAAGACACTTGTCTATAAACAGGACATAGACCTTAACGATTTTAAGAAGTTAGCCATAGATGACAGAAAACATTTAAGAAAGTTCTTCTGCCTGGTTTTCTAAGGTCACTTAATGGTGATCAATTTTTTCTTCATTGAAATCGGCGTCATTTCCATAGCTACCTTCGGATCTGGAGATGATGTGCGTTTCGAAAGCGAACATTTTGTCTTTCCGCGTGGTGACGCGAAACTCTTCATTCGACATGAGATGGTTGCCGAAAATATTTACTGTGAATGACTTCAAAGGCGTAGTTATACTCATCGTAGCCAAATTCAAGCTCTCATTCAAATTTATCATACTCGGCCCAAGACGTTACTCGAGTTTATCGTGGAATTGATACCGAGCAGAGAGTCTACAATGCTTGAGAGGAAAAAAAATCCGTTTGTACCGAAGATTAGCTAACAAGGCTATTAAAATGGTATATCGTAGATTGCAAATGCTTTGACGGTATTTCCCTTGGCTGGTAAGCTCACATCCGACAACTGCCTGTCTTAGTCGTAGCATTCGCTTTCTAAACAGCGTTTTGGTGGTCGGAAAACACTGACACTTAATGCAACAATCTGATCAGCTTCTAATATCGTCGATGCGATTATTAGATTTGATTTATCTGCTGTCAGAAAGGACTGATATGCATCATATGACTCTTGTATCACCAAAATAATTTCTTCGAGAACGAATTAGCTGAATATAGGCGCTCGTTATTGATTAAACAGTGACTCATATGGTATCTGTCCCGACGATTTACATCGTAGTTAACAAATGCACTGTAAGCTTTTAGCGGATATATATCTCTGTAATGATTGAAAGACTCACCGTTGCTTCGAAAACATCCTAATCATACAACATGGCCATTACTAAATAGAGCGTCGTTTTTTACTCGTTTGTCTGACACTCAGAGTATGTAGCTTAACATCTTCATGTTCATTCTAGTTTACTAAGTCGAGCTTTTTAACCTGCCATTTCATTCAATAGATGCTCTATCATCTTCGTAATCTATGCCGATATCCTTGTATGATTGACATTAAACTGCTGTGTGCTGAGTTAAGCGATGGATCCTTTCTCTCCCTAAAATCATCTCCATAAAGGGATATCTAATCTGTGCGAGTAGTACTTCTTCCTCATCTTGTTCAGTCTTTGACTCATCTATTTGTAAAGCTTAAAATCTATACTATCGTACAGTCGTTTAGTACGATCGAGAGGCGCAGGGATATTATCGCTTTTCAGTCTCTTGTCGAAAATCATAGCCATGGTGGTGCAAATAGTGTAGCTCTTAAAAATAGCAGTGACTGAAGAAACAATCGGATAAAGTGAGTTTTGGTCAACCTAAAATCTATCCGTAGCTACAATCGTACTTGAGCCAGGTCTAGATGTGTTATTGGCAGCATTGCAAACAATTAGAGGAGAGCTTGGTGTAATAGTATCGAATCCGAGAACCACTGGCTGTCATATTTATTGTAGTCGAAATTTCAATTCCAAACCAACGATCGGTTGAACTAATATTGCATATCCAGGCTGAATTTGTCCAAGTACAGCTGGAGCCATTATGCATCTTTGTTTTGAATTGATAAGAAGTGGCACTCGATCCCAGAAATAGATCCAAAGCCGAATGGCTATCATTTAGAAAGCTTTAACAAGAGCCTTCAGTTTCAAGATAGGCGGATGAATTGGTCCAATTGACCCCAACTACTACGGTGAACTGCTCCCATACGTTGAAAATGCTCCCAGATCTGTAGCCGTGAGAAACCAGTAACTGAAGTGCCTTCGAAAGACTGGATCATGAGCCGAGATTGTGCCAATATACGTTGCGCCGTTATTGAAATGATACAGCGCAAAAAACAAAGTACCTTTTACACTCCTAAGCGACTGACCGCTCGCAGTACGAGTCGGTTTGATAAGATGGGTAGCCAATATCGCACCAAACCTCAAAATTTTCCTTGAGGATGGTTACACCTGACTTAATCTTATTGACAGCGAGCCAAAATTCCCTGCCGTCCCTGCGACCAATGTATTTTCACCCAGAAGCAGACCCCAGACCAGTTATGTCTCCAAAAGCATTGACAACTACTGCCTTAAAAACAGTCGCTGACCCTTGTCTTAATGAGATAACGCTTTTGGTTGAATGGAATGCCTTTGAGACTCAAAGTAGGCATATCCAGCCTCGTACCTCCACAGTCAAAGGTCATGCTGTAGACTTTCGTAGAAGATTGTGTATAGTCGAGTACAAGAGCTCTTCTTGCGGTAGCTGTTCCAGGCCGAGTTTTGCTGAAATAATTATAAGTTCCTGACACAAAGAAAATCTCAATGAGTAGCTCCAGGAACGATCCCTTTGATGTACACCAGGCGATAGTCGTTATTGCTAAACCATGGTGTTTGGACATACTTTATGTGAGATACCCACCAGCGTCTAGCGTTGGATGCAAGACTGACTTGAAGGTAGGTGATATTGATTGAGAATTCGCAAATTAAAAGCGCATATTCTTTGCCTTGATCTGTACCGAACAAGTGATTAAAACACACAGACATGAGTACGGTTTCAAACTACAAGGCTCCATTTCCGAAAAAGTTCGGATCTGGTGCTATGGACGATATCTCAGCACTCGGTATGAAAAGGCTTTCTTGAATGATTGTCCTTGGTGCAGAAAGAACAACCTATATATGTTCATTTTCACGCATTCTGCCAGCGTATTTGCCCACCTCACGATTTATGCTCGTAATCCGCACTAGGAGCTCGATGAGTATCTCCGAGATAAGCTTAAAGATTTATGTCAAATTCGCTGACCCAGATGCACCTGCTTAAGTTGACCAGGTGTGACATACACCCATGAGCTCCAGTCAATTAAGCTTAAAATAATGGATGACTGCGCAACGATTAAGCTTCTCCAAACTAAAATTTCTTCCCACTATATGACTAGAAAACAACATATTAAAAAAAGTTGCGCATCACTTTTCTATTACACAGCTTCTTTGCAACCGATAATATCAACGGAATGATCTCTGGGTATGTAGTAACTCTAAAAGACACTTCAAAGCGAGATCTACAGAAAGACGTGAAAGACTTTGATTTTGAAGGAGTAGATGATCGACCAGAAAGCCACGGAGAAGAAAGGCTAGACCTGCTCATCGATTGTCAAAAACCAAATGAGTTCGATAAGCTAATATTTAATAAAAATTATAGACAAGAATTGCTGATGATCATATAGCTATCGCGACAACTTTTTTAAAATCTATAGCACGAGCTTTATTGCAGTTGGATAGATTTTCTCTGGAAAATCTCAGCTTCAGAGGTTGTCAGCTAAATTTCGTGATGTTGTTAGCGCTATTCAGTCATTTACTCTGATCAACTTTGAATGCAACATCGGAGATATTTAATTCCAGAATACAACTTTTCAGGCTGATGTTTCGACAGCTGCAACCACTTCAACACTCAGCATAAACTTTTAAGTCGGATATTATAGCTTTTATGACATCGACAGAAGCATGCATACAGTTCGGATTAATGCTGGGGCTTTTTTCATTGATAACCAGATCGATTTTTCACCGACTCCTTCAAAGTCCCAGCCGGATAAATGAGACCAGCAATTGGCCTTTTCTCATCTGGAGGCACTCAACTACCTACGAAAACTCGCATTTCTTGCCTGATAATGAACAATGCATCAATCGGATCAGTACATGATCTGACTGTAGCTATCTAACCTGCTGTATCAATGGCAGTTGTGAGTGCTCAACTATCAATCATTATATCACAGCATTATTTAACCAGCTCATGCAATGTTTAGTGCAACCTCATCAAGAACGAGTTCGTTTCTTCTGGCGATATCATTTCTGTTTTTGATAAGGGGTGATGCTGGAATTAGCCAGCTCATCAATAACAAACCATCTCAATATGCAAGGACGAATTGCCAACATAGATCGCGCTCTAAAATTACATATAGTACCGTTGACCACAATGGCTACAAAGTGGAGTTATGTGATACATTCTTTCGATCGTGCTTTTGCCATAATGATTTTCTGACAATTAATGTTTTTTTCTATCTCAAAAATCCCGTTTCAGAACTTCCAGCATAGACAAGTAGACATTCGCCTCATAGGAACCCTCCGCAAATGTCTTAGACTTATTTTTTCCGCTGGATTGGATACTCTTACTCCGTACCGTCGTCAAACCTCACCACGAATTGTCATGATCAAGTTATTGTGTTCTGCTTTGGTAGCCATCTCTAACCAGCATCTGCTACATCTGCGAGGCTACCCTCACAGCTTAGTTCAATCCATTTTTTAGGATCAACTATAGCGGAACGGCCTCCATTCTTTGAATCACTGTCGCTGTCGCTTACGTCAATCCCGATAAAAGATCGCAGCTCTTGCCGGAAGAGCTCTCGTGGCGCTGCAAGATCGGTTGCAAAAGCGCAAGCAGCGGGATCAGTAACGCGGGACAAGATACCCGAGTCTTTTGCTAGATTGATTTCGAATTTGATCCCTTCCCATATTTTACTGAAAATTGAAGCCCCATAAAAGTCTCCAATTCGCATGTGCTTGAACGGATAATTTTTTTTGTGAGTGATAAGTAAACCTGTTCTATTAACTTTTTGAGCTCGAAGAGCCTTTGCGTAAAATTCGGGGTGAAGACGGAGCGTTGCATTGTTTTATTCAGCTATACTGGGTAAAAAAAGCCTTTTTATACTATTTTGAACTTTGACTCTGACACAGACGCTAAAATTGCTATTTTTTGTACAATTTTGATCAAATATGATAAGAGAAAGCCGTTATCTTCAAAGAATTGTTGATTTTAGGTTTTTGAATCTTTCTGATATATTCATTTTCGTTTCCGTTTACACTAAATCCATAGCATGCACAATAGTCTCTATAATCGCCTTGATTACGCTTGGTATTTTGTTCCCCGATTCCGTTCTTGGTCGGAGCTGCCTCATCCATAAAATCAAAGCGCTACCAGCTATCGATACAAGTAGAGTGTCTAATGTCTCGATTAAGGGCTTTTGATAACATCAGTAAGGTCCCTGTCTCGATTTCACATTTTCATTTGATCGAAATATTCTATCTAGATGTTCTCATATTCGATCAGCAAGCTCGATAAGATCATAGTCGCTGGTATACGGTCCAAAAAGATTGACCATAATATTTATCCCATGAAAGTATATTAGAATCCATATAGAGTTAACCATGAGCGCCTGATCACTACTGATACCAGAGCTCGCATTAAAGTTACCCGCAGATCAAGGTGTCTTCGGGCGAACGCGTTCCTTTCCTCATCAACCTCAACCATGGATCAAACCAGAATGGTGTTATCACTATTAATTTTTTTGCTCACATAAGTGAAAATAAGAAATTTTCTAGCGTGTGCGATGCAAACATCATGCTTGCACCCAAGCTTCCGATGAAAAATGTCGAAATTGTTCAGACAGCTGCCAATCGTTTCTGCACTACACTTGACTGTAAATATTATCAACAATGCGTCTTTGGCGCTTAACGAAAAAATGATTGTTTCAATGTTTGACTACAAATTGCTCCGTGACATTGTTCGAGCACAGACAAGCTTCATCTCTCAGTATGTTGATCACCGGCTCCTCCAAGGTGCGTATGTGAGCTACATATATAATTAAATGCTCTTTGAGGTCTATTGCGTCATGTCTGTCCTTACGCAATGCATCGAGATAATTACGCTACGTGTAACTTGAGCAATTATTGACAGAGAAAGTGTTGATTTGAACCAGCTTCACAAACTTAGCTGGGGTGGTATTCCTACAAAATATCGAGCTACCGTCTGGCGGCTGCTATTGGTATGTGGGTTACTTGCTGCAAAATGAGTACACTTTTCGCGATTTACTGATCTAAGTCATGACTTTTGCGGTGTAGAGATATATACCGCCAAGAAAGGATCAGCGGAAGGCTATGTTTTAGCGAAAGCGTTAAGAGTACGTAGAACTACTCCAACGATAATATTACATTGGACATTCGCAATGCAAAAAATCTTGCAAATTTGCACGTATGAAAGGTGATAATTCGCGACAGAAGATCATTGCTCTAAGAAGCAGGTATAAGTTTTCAAGATTGTCACGAACGAGCAAACAATCAACTTTTAGTACTATCAGATTTTATCGGATGCGGTAAGTTGACTTAAACCTCTTGATCCTACATATTATTTAAATCCAATGGTGTTCGCTATAGCCAATAAGAGATCATAAGGGGTACTGCATTAAGGAGGGGGGCTGGTAAGCGAAAGGGGGGACTGGTTAGCGGCTCCCTCTTTTATTAATTTGTTAAAAAAAATGCTTGTGGAATTAAAATCCTACATATAATATTTAGTAAAGTAATTGCATACTAAAAACGTTATGAACATAGTATTCTCATAACTAGGGAGTGCTTAACTATTCTTTGATGGGTTTTTTTTGTCCCACAATAAAACAATGGTGTGACACACATTGAGTTCGTGCAACTCCGTTCAATTCTCTCCAATGTACAAAACTAAGACCCGAAACTAGTAGAGCATTTAAACTCTTTTTTGGGGGTAGAGCACTAGTGAGCTTCGAAATCTATGTGTTCAAATACATCAAATATTTTTACGCGTGAGCATTTTTTGTCAAAGATCATTTTTTATATATCAGACATCAGCGTTATGACTTATGACGCTTTGCAGAACCTTGTCCGTAACACTAAATGAGCCCTAAAGATATTTTTAAAACAGGCCCTAGCTTAAGCGTCTATCTTGTTGTCCACAACTAGTGTACCATCGGGGATGAACCACACTACATTCTTAAGTCACGCAGATCTAATAGCTACGATGTCAGTACCGCAAGCGTTTTTTTAGGCAAACTACCGTGCTTGCTTGGCTGCTGAGAAGAGATGTGACTTGGTGACACCTACTCACGCCTCAAAAACTGACAAAGAGCTGTACGAGCGCTGGGTATAAAGGAACAAGTAATTACGAAGGCGATGTTAGAATAAACGTTTTGTAATCGACAGTCAGTCGGCTTTCTCTATGCGACGTATTGTCCGCTACATGCCAGAACAAGTAAATTCGTGTCAAGAATCACGTCTTGACCGCCCATTTAGCTACGCCTTATTTGTAAGCTAGACACTTTACTTCAGTCTAAGTAGCCATAATGTTGGAGCGTTTATACACGTTCTTTCTGAAATTTTCTTTATTCTTGTCGTAGCATCCAGCCTGGCGAGCAGAGGCAGTATACAGAAGAGATACTCACCACCAAATTTTAGCCCTAAATTGCTCGAATCACTTATTTCATGAGTGATATTTCTAGTAATTAACGAATTTTCCCGGTAAAAAAAAATTTAACGTCATGGTGGAATCGACACAGATAGATTTTTCAAGATCTCTCCGATCCGCAACCGCAGCAGTACAATCTCTATGACAATCACATAATTATCGATCAGAATCTTATATATATATCTGTCTTTTGATGTATGTATAAATGCAGATCGTAAAACGCTCCCCTTGTAGCTGGGTGGGCGTCTGCCTAAATATCATCTTAGCACTTCCGGACAGTACTACGTGATATTGTACCAAAATATGAGATTGTTTCATCAGAAGCTTACCGATCTCACGCCGGCCTCGAAGATCTCTTTGCAGCCTCATCACACAATAAAATATTCGTCAGACAGAAAAAGACATGCTACAGTGCCAACAAGTCAGCCGTCTTCAGCTGCTTGCGTCGTTGTCGCGGTGTGATCCGCAGTAAGAAAACTGATGAGATTTCGCTTAAATTTGTTTGGGCTATAGAACAACTGACGTCTTAATGAACCGATCTACGTGCTCTCTGCACTGATTAGAAAGCCTGATCTTTATGCGCAATTCGGCTTGCAAACTAGTAGCGCTGAGGCTCTGACATTTATTGAGCGACTCACTCGATCTTTTTCTCACGTAGTATTGTCTGGCGATAGATGTTTCAATGCCACGGAGCTACTCGTAAGTATGTGTTAAAGCTTCTTTCAATTTTTTGCGTGCCACCACTACACGTGAAGATCGTCGACATGCAAATACGAGGGGCCATCTTTTGCGAACCAGATTTTATAAAAAAAACGGTCAATGCCAATCTAGCCGAAATCAATTAATCAAGATCATTCGGGTTGATGTCCCCAGTACGCATGGCAACAAGCTCTCTCTCGACAACGGTGACTCATTTACTTAGTTTGAAAACACACTCAGCATTTTACTTGAGGACCTAGTGGCATCATTTCCTCCAAACTACTAAGTAGCTCCATTAAAAGAATAGTTGCGGATAGAATCTTATATCCTTCTATTTCGACAAATGTTTTTTATAAACGAACCCTTTACCCAATAAACTCTGATATTTGGTGTGCGAGACGGGCCTCTATAGCTGTTAGAATATGCTACCAAAGCTACTGACCTATAAGTTTTCTTTGCGATTCTGCTCTTGGTAGCTTTAAATGGTTTTGAACAGTTTTTTTAGTAGTACCAGATATCAACATATGGGAACGCTTTAGTTGAGGCTTCCGACTTGAACGTGTGCTCGACTTTTTTCGCTGACTAACTCGAATCGGTAATTTGCAATGCAGAGGCTCTAAGTTCATGCACAGCTAGCGCTCATGACTTTTGGATCAATGCAAAATTGGTCATGGAAGCTAAAAAATATTTGAAGGATCCGAGCTTCCTTTATAGACTCATTAAGGGAGCTTGGATCATTCAAATATACGAAACAGAGCTTTAAAATTGTAAGTTTACTAACGCTGGCCTTTGTTTGAACAAATATTAGCGGGTCCATCAATTATCTGGTACGGAAGATACATGGACGCGGTGTGCGTCATATACTACACATGAGTTTCAAGTTGTTTCCAATCTCAAAAAGAAAGAAGTACTTCGTAATAGAAGGTTGTAAGGTAGAACATTCTACCCAATGATTATTGATGGGCATTTAGTAAACTCATAATATTTGATTTTATCAATGACACTATCGATAAACGTATCAAACGTTTAGCTCGGAGTTAAAAATAAATAAGCTAGATCATGTATTGGTATTTAAAGCGCATGGCGGCAGACAGATAGTGACCTGCAACTCAAACTTGGTCAAGATAATACGAGCGTTAGAGCCCAGAATTCACACTTCGTTTATAGAAATAGCCACGGCAGACCCGCTGAACCTAGTACTTTTATTGCAAATTTAAAATTAAGTTGCGTAGTTTAAGCTTCCGTGAGGATGGAGATGTATACATATATGTCTCAAGGAATGTGAGACAGTTTATACAATAACAATATTGCAACATCAGCTTGCCCACGGACCCGAGGCCTTGATCAGTCAATAAGAGCGCTAATAGCGTTTCTTCAGCAAAAGATGATGAAACCATCTGCGTCTATGACGTCGGCACCTAAGGCGGATGACCAGTCGAAATCGAAGTTTCTTACGTAATCATGTACGGGAAGAAAAAAAATCCAGGTCAGAGACGCTAATCTGGCTACGATGTCCGCAATATTACAGATGGAAAAACGGCGTGTGGGTCTTTCCATATCAAAGCTCGGTAAAAGAGAACGCGAATGGGCACTCATGTGGAATGCCTCAGTAAAATTGGCATTTCCCTCATAGAGTGATGTAAAGAAATAGTTTACGCAAATCTTTTTGTCATCTAGATATGCAAAGTATTTACGTTCACACTTATTTCAAAGAAGAAGAGCTGATGGTTCAGGTGATACGAACCCTGCTGGTTGAGATTGTCGGCTACTCTCCTTTTGAAGGAATTGAATGTCACTATGTGTACGTGCACATGGTGGACCTAACGAATTCGCTAAGTGTGATCCCGATCTCTTTGAAGAAGCCGTAAAGTAGCAAATGATGCCAAGTTAAACTTCTCAACAGCATTGAAAAAGGAGACTTGCAGAGTCAGGCCCATTACGTGGCGGCCAAAATGCAGCTATGCTGATGACCACCGGGCTGCGAGGCAGCCTATGGCCATCTGTCGATGATACATCTGTGTAGTGCCTGCTATGAAGCTGGAATGTCCTCTCCCTTTGAGCTATGAACTCCTACGGCTAGCCAGTCATCTGAAATGCTGCACCGAAAAAACAACACCCGGTGGTTTGGCTGGGAAGAACTAAGAGCCGTTCAGCCTTAGCAGGAAAATGTGAGCCCGACAAAGCTTAAATCTATAGAGCCTTGTAAATTTCAGCACGTATCATGCTTTTATTTTTTGCTTACCGGCTGACAAGGCAGCCGTGGAGATCAAATAAGCCATGACCCATTCTTGTCGACGCTTCGACGTCGACAATTACGGTCGACGTCTTTGAAATTCAGCTATACACTGAGAATCTACGAACACATCTACTTGTCAATATTGTCAACATTACCATTCACTTATCGACTCTAGCGAGAGTCATTGTACCAATGACTTCTGTCGATATACGCTTGAAATACTGATTCTTTTTGTATCGGGACATGAGCTAATTGGCCTTAAACCTAAATGCAAGGTTTGGCCTCATCTTGAATATGGCATGGCTGAGAGGTCAAAGTCCTCAGGTATCAAACACATTGCTTCGAGCGGGTTCTTGGTGAGTCATGAGCTCATAACAGCTTGAAAGGAGTACCACTATCGGTGCGGACATCGAGCTGAGTAGACCAATGTTATTCAAAATATCAACGATGGACACTAATGGTGCCATAGACAAACTTTTAGAACGTGAAATGTCACATAAATTACTATTATTGGCGATATTAACAGCATTTGCCTCATGTCGGTGCGAATGTGGTCAATTTCAGAAAAGACAGTTTTGGCGAAGTTTGACACTCTTTGCGTGGAGTGTCACGTACTCCACTTATCTGTGCTTCAACATGGCTGGCTTCAAGCCAAGGCAACGTAGGCGAAGTCCGACAAACTGTGCGCGGGGTGTCATATAAAAGTTTGAGCGGTACTTTAAAATGGCTGGCTTCAAGCCTAGGCAGCATAGGCAAGGCCCTATTACAACATGGTGAAGGGCACGTCATCCACTATGCATGATCGAAAGCAATACTTGTTACATGCTACAAACAACGCATCTGGCTTTTAGCCAAGGTATTAAAGTCGCACGCTGACGATGCATGTGAAGCGGTACGTTCTACTTCGTAAAAAGAGCAGCTCTTGCTGCAAATCGGGCAAGGTATGGATGTAAGACCAAAAAAACAATAAATCAACCCCGACGATGCACACGAAGTGGTATGCAGCTAATGAGCAACGCTTGTTGTAGACAGGGGTCGCTTAACGACATAGTCGGCGTGATTTCGAGGCATTTACAGCGCTTACCCTTCTAAAGCATAAATATTTCACTGGGAGAATTGTTGAATGAACAGAGCGTTTGCTGGACGCCTATGTAGATGTCGGTGCATCATTGCACAGTCTAGTCGACTTTTTATAAACATTGTGCGTCTCGTCGCGTCGAGACAACAGAGTTTGCCGAAGAGAGTACGGCAATTTAAGGCACGAGATATGTAATGCGTCTTATCTGGGACGGAAATGTCTCAAGTAAGCATAACGGACATCGCGGTAGTGCTCGGCTATATCCTCTAATAATGAGGAAACCGATGCGGTCAAAGACAACATCAGCCTGTAATTAATCGATAACGATTATGCTGCTTAAGGTAGACGGGACGCTTATGGCAGAGCTAGTGGAGCTGACAGCACATTTAAGGTTATTGTCGCTCTACTTTAAAAAATCTCAGCATTTGATCACTGTTTGTTAAGTGGCTTTGAAAGGCACCAAAAAAGCCCTTGGTACACGGGGTTTGTCTTTGATCCCCAGAAAAATTGGATCCGTACCTTCGTAAAGGATTATTTGAAAATTGTTCCGCGAGACCGGCCGTCGGAGTCACAATTTTATTGAAGTGTATGCTATGCAATTAACTTGATTTCAATGACCAAATTCTGCATGTCACAGCAATGACTTTACGTGTGACTTCGTTGACGAAAAGGTTTTGTAAAAATGAATTTTACGCCGGCATGTTTTCGTTAAATCAAGTTGCACATCGTGCATACTTACAAGGAGCCAGTTGCCCTATCCATTTTGCCATACACATTAATTCTTAAAAATGTTGTACAGCTCGCCCGAGTAAGTAAAACAGAATCAAGATCTTAATACGCAAAACAGTGATTAATCGTTGACCAGGGTCAGCACTCCACGCTACATCCGCTCAGGGAGTGGTTGGTCATGCTTCAAGGACTCTCGAACGCGATTTCGGCGTTCAACTGTCTGGCGACGCAGGTGTTCAGGCTCCACAGAGTGAATGCACGGACAACTTTGTCCACATTTGATCCACATTCGTTCAGTGTATTAGAAGTCAGGCATTGAAGGCAGCATTATCCACATGTGAGCAGTGCTCAAGTGTATGCGCAGATAGAAGTTCTATGGCTGTGAAGAAAACTATGATTTACTTCCAAAACATTTTTTGTAAAAGTACTCTAATGGAAAACATGACATTTGTGCAGTTCCCACTAAGGTCAAGGTTATTGTAAATTTGGGCGGATATTTTACTCAGCGACTTCGACTAAGGAAATACATTAGTCTTGCCGAGAACATTTATGCGACTTTAGCAGGAGTGGCTAGGCAAAAGGACACTAAAAGTGGATTCGAAAGCTCAACATTAAGAGGCTTTTGGCAAATTTGGAAAACAATCAAATGCGCTGGTATCAGCCTTGGCGAATATATATTGACAATCTAGTGCCATGTGTAATGCAGAAGATATTGTCATTGGCACCACCATGCTGCGAATGTTAGTAGTATTAAGCTGAAAAAGAAGTATATTGGAATTACCAAAAGTTTTTGAGATAAGTATGATCTCGTTCGGTTTTCACATTAACTAGCTAGGTTCTAAAGTATCGCGATCTAAACAGATCATGAGTCACTACGCTCTCGGCTCGCCTCAAGCAGTAATCGGACAGCTTTCAGATAAATTCTAAGCCAGAAAATCAAATTTATTTGGCCATTGCGTTATCATATAGATCAGAAAATGATGACACACTTGTGGACTTGTGGATACATACCTAATTTGTAACACATACACTCGTGATGACATGTGCGTAGATTTGCTGAAAACAATGAGTCGAAAATTCGAATAGGACAGAGTCGCAAAGCTTCATTGATTTCGATGGACGCAAAGCATTTGTATGTCAGCACTGATCAAGGTGACTCACCACTGGTATCACAACGAAGATTTCAGCTATTGCATCTTTATCAGGATCTCAATACACCTCTCAAAGATCATTTAAGCTGAGAGAGGGCATAGAAATCAGTAAGAGTCTAGTGTTCATGGCCCATGTTGTATGCACACGTGCAAATGTGCCAGCGGAACTCTCGCCGATAGCGACCACATAATTGGCAAGATTGCCGGTGCCGTTGCTGTGTTGACATAGCTATGATAGCTGTCGCTGCCATGAGGAGCGCAGGACGTGCCAACGAGCACCATGTTGGCGGGCAGTGAATCTTGTGCATGACCTGCCAAAAGACACGGCAGAAATCACTAAATTTGAATCTTTGACATTCGACCGAGCAAAATGGCTTTTTTGGTTACTGGGATGAACACGGCCGATCGTGTCGGAACAACAGCGCTGTTTCTTGACCATGCCTTTGAACGACAAGGTGGGCCAATTATCTTGGACAAATACTATTTCTTACGACCTCTCTTGGAAAATAAAGTTTAGGGTAGACTGGACAATCTCACAGCAAGCTATCCGAGGACCAATGGTCACACAGAAGGCTTAATGTTTCTGTCAAAGACGTGCTGCGCAGTATATGCGATACGCCAAGTTTGCAATAAAAAAGCGGTTTATGCCTCATCACTCCGATTTACGTGAATAAGTTAGATGACGCTCGCGGCACTAATTAAGGTCCAAGAGCTGCTAACGATGCAAAGAAAGAGCGGTTTGACGACTTGCTAATACCAGTCTTCTTACATGCGTAATAAGTTCGAAGAACCTGCGTCTTAAAGACATAGTTTCTTTAGACAGTGCGAGATAGAATGGCTTAAAGCTACGACATGTTTTGAGAAAGTTCGGACCAAATGAGAATGAATAACAAAACAAATTCTAGCTAGTAAAATTGGCATTGATGAATGAGCTTTTATCTACCTTTGTATGCAGTCATGCACTACATTGTGCATACTAAGGAAACGAGATTCAACGTATACGCTTAGTATTTTCTTAAAAAATGCAGACACACGGTGGTAAATGTGGACGTGCTCAAGCCGTAATATAACCTGGGATAGGTTAATGGGGGCATTGACCTCGGGGATATATAAAAGCGGTCCTGAGAGGGTGACTAAACAGTCGAGATAGGATTTGATTTCGGGTGCGAGGTACCACAACCCCTGTCTCAAAAGGCTTGAGCTCGCGAAGTGATGCAAATTTGGTCTTGAGGCTCGACATCTGGTCAAACAAATCCGGGAAATATCGGAGCTGGAAGCCAAGCAAATGTCTTGGCGAACACAGTCGATGTTGTTGCAGTTGCGGCTTTTCAACTTTTTGATTGGATACACCAGGTGCTCGTTGCGAGCCACATTATAGCCAAGAGCACGAAGTCGTTAAATTGGGCTCAATATTGTAAAAATACATTTATCTGACCTTGCGAAAAGACTGCACAACTAAAACAAGAGGAAAAGTGATGCAATTACGTCCGTCTACGATAATGAAGCGGAAATTTATGGAGGATAAAGTTTAAAGAATTACCAATTATTTATTTTTTAAATCGGGGAAAGCCAGTATTTACGAACAAGATAAAACAACGCATCATCGCACCTTTGAGGCCGTGGAAGTCATTGATCAGCGTACGTTAAGCTTCCTAAACGATTATGACGCATTGGGCATTTAAAGCAGAATACCTCAAAAAGCATTTTAATCATCACGTCTTCAAGTATCATCTACTTCATGACGTGCCACTACTATCTCGGTAAAGTTTTGGTGAAAGCAGATTAAGCTGATCAAAGAGCGGCTGATAGTGCTCATGTCCAGTGCCATATTAATTGTATAGAGTACCCACAAGGCTGTGCGCTTTGAACGCTCAGACAAACGTGGAGATCATTGAAACGAAGGCTAGTTTCCGATGCAATTCAAAAACTTTGCGCTGCAATGTGCGGCAGCTGCATCGATTGAAAAGCTCATGCATCAAATGAGTAAATGAGCTCGTCTCCTTTATTAGGGCCCAAGGATTCGGAGTCGCTTCGAAGAAGCCGTGGCCTAACCGTTAGAGAAGTTCGTATTTTAAGAGCATACATTACATCTCGCAGCATCTTTTCTTCTAAAAGAGAAGACACAAGGTTGAGGGAAAAGGGGTCCTGTGGTACTTTATTGTAAGAAGCGACGAGATGAAGGGATACAATGTGCAATAGCAAAGCTAATGCGCCATTATACGGCGCCAAACAGCAAGTTGTGGGGTAACGCAATTATTTTGCTTCACAGAATTCGCGGGAGCCTTTCTTTTGGACTGAACTGCCTGGAAACCGCTGTGAATTGTATCAAAAGAAGTAAATGTTTGCAATAACTCACTCTCTTTCGACCTCACGTTGGATGACCACTCACGCGTGCTCGGAACTTAAGCTCTTAATGCCCAGCTTAGCGTCATTTTGATGCCAAGACATCTTGGAGATAAGTTGTCTCACAGAAATGTGCTAAAATGAAGTTCACTTCTTGTATGAAGTTGTAACAATTACATTTGGTCTTGATGTTTGATGTTAAGACCAATACTAACAATTGAAGTCAGGCAGCTTGCAATTTGCGACTAGCAATGGCGTTAATCATTAGGCTAACTTTAAAAATCTGACTTCACGCTTTTAAATTTAGCCTACATTTTTACAGTCCAAGCAATAAACGCAGCTAGAAATTGAATACAAACTCATTGCTTCCACTAATACGAACTGAAATATATTTTTCACAAAAGCCGCTTTTGTAGGTGTCCTTATAATAATATTTGTCCGGATATTTTAATGAAGTAGTCATTTATTCTTGTGAGCAGGTAGAGTGATTACATCAAAAGGTTCCTTGTGATGCCGGCACTCGCCGTCATTCGAAGCGGATGTAAGGGCATCGAATATTTGGAGAACCGCAGTACCTGGCAGCACATACCGCATACAGGCTGTCTAAATGGAAGCGACGAAGAGGACGATGAGAAATTGCTGAACCTGGCTGAGGAGGTTTGGCGAAGCATCGGCACAAATATCCGAGTCAGCCAAAATTTCGGACTTTTGCGGGAAGTATGTGATGTGAATAGCATTCATGCGTTTTGCTGTGCTGACTGTGGCAATATGGTCGGCGACCGTGACGATATCATTTCGAAAACGTTTTTTGGCCGCTTTGGAAGAGCTTTTCTTATGAATACCATGTGCGGCGAAAGTTGCAATACTTGTCGATGTATGCTTTTAAAATAATGTGGTTTATTGGTAAGGTACAATGTTCGCATGCGCCCACCTCGCGAACGATATCTAATGACCGGAATGCACAGCATTGCTGATGTTTTGTGTAGCCAGTGTGGCTATTTGCTTGGCTGGAAATACGTACGTCTTGTTCGTCGAATATATAATAAATTTAAGCTAATGTAAGCGTGTAGCTCAGAGCCATGGAGGCTTCTCAACGATACAAAGAAGGTAAATTTATCATGGAGCATACTGCTGTAGACGATGAGTTGGAAAAGCAGGTCTGGAACCGAGCGTAAGTCGTTACATTTTTTGTTACGTGGTACCGATAAATGTCGGCGTAAAAGAAAAAATTATAAACGTTGACCGAGGGTCTCAAAGCAAAAACTTTAACTTATACGGCAGTCATACCTGTTAACGTGGTCTTCGTAATCGCAGGGTAGCGCCTGTCTACGCGGGGCTAATATCAGACAAAATCTTAACCTTTTCTGCTTGCTCTGAAGCTGGGCCGAAGAAAGCGACATCCATTTGCCTTCACCTACTGGCCCGGAGGGCCACGCATACCAGGAGGCGGACCTGGGGGACCACGCATTCCGGGAGGAGGGATCATTCCCGGTGGAGGGCCCATTCCTGAAAGAGGCATTCCTACGCCAGGCATCGGTCGTGGAGGCGGCATCATGCCACCACCAGGGCCTGGAACACCACGTCCTCGTCCGTACGCTTGTGGTTGTGCCATTGCCGCCACTGTTATTACAGCGTACAAACAAATTATTAAACATGTTATCTATACATCACCTTCCAAATTGCGCGTGTGCTCTTTCATGTGGGCTGGATGAACTCCATCATACTAAGATCGTAGGTAGTTTTTTTTTCCAAATCAATGATCAGCTGAGTTCGGAATAAGCCGTGCACTCAATCACTTATCTGTTCGCATGATCATTTGGAGCCAGCCAGCTCATTGCATTGCACACAGCGAGTGATACCAAAAGCGTACCTTGTCCGGGCTGCATTAATCCTGGACCTGGACCTCCAATACCACGCATGGGTGCCATAAGTCCCATAGGAGGACCACCCATTGGTGCTGACGGGATTCCCCGTCCCGCAGCACGCGCCATGCCGGGACCGCTCGGTCCAACAGTTTCGTTCTCCTTTGCAAGCGGTGGGCCCTCAACGGTGAGTGACACTACGCTCTCGCCTCGCAAAAGCACAAGGCCTAGATGTCGCTTCTCTACGCGCTCTTCTAAAACCGCCGACTTAACATTGGCCTTTAGCGTGCGAAACTCTTCGCAATCGCCCAGCACCAAGTTCATGTGCTTGTCGAACGCCATAAAGTACCCTATGAGCACGCGCGAGTCCTGCAACGTCACCTTCATGCGGTAATTGATGTAGTTAAGCATCTTACTGCTCTTGGTCATCACCATAATGGCCCACTTGATCACGAGGTTCACCCTACTTGATCGCGAGTTTCACGGATATAGCAGTCGAAATCTCTGTTACCCCACTCAATACAAACCTCTGTTTAAGTATTTTATATGTTTTTTGAAAGGGAACCAACAATGCACCAAGAAGCTGCAAACTCATTCCCAGCCGCCAGCTGCGCCGAGCTACTTCTGGCTGAAAGTAAAGATGCGCTGTACGAGACTCAGCTGAAAAATTTATTACGTGAGGTGCTAGAGCGAGGCTGTGGTGCCCACTTATTATCGCAGCTACTGCCGGAGTTGGCGGCAGTCTCCTCTTTACTATACTATGCACAATCCATCTGGATGCGGCAGCCGAGTCAGACGTTAGGCGAAGAGTTTTGTGGTATAATCCGCATCACTAAGCATAGTTCTGGGCGCGTGGGGCCTGTTTCACCTCGACGTCATGCTCTGTGGCTCGCGTGTGCCGTGTTGCCTCCCTATATAATGATGAGGTCCCAAAAGGGCTGGAAAAACTTAAGTCTGCTTACGCGCACACCCAGGGAGCACATGGAGCAGCAGTTTCGTCTTCGTCAAGATGCTGTTGAAGTGGAAGAGGAAGTTGTAACGGCATCAACTACAGGCGACTCTAAGTGCACACAGCTTCTGTCAAGAACTCGAAAAGTTGGGTTGAAGCCGCAGCAGTTACTTCAGTTCCTGGATCTTTTGATACTTAAGCTTAAAGTCGTGTGTGCACGGATGAAAAATAGTTATGTTCCAGCGTCTATCGAATTAAGTTTGACCTCAATACAGCAGTGGGGAGTCCGCGCCCACCTCGCGATTTTCTACATTTTTGCACGGTACTTACAACTGGCCAAACGGATCACCAGTGTGCGATACATTTGCGTGCAAAAGTATTTTTTGCCTGATAAAAAGTTGACTCTGCCGGGGTACTTGATAGCACTCCGGCTGGTTGGTACCTTGATAAAGGAAATGAAGCAAGTGCGTGGACACCACATGAAAACGAAGAGGTTGCGCGAGCAGAAGGCGAGGATAGCTGCCGATAGCCCAGTGACTGGAGTTCCTCTAATGGCGAGGGTTCCATCATCGCTTTCGTATGATGCATCAACTTTTGAAACCTTCCAGCAGCAAGCAACAAAAATTTGCGTTTTAAATAGTCGGCAATATCGTCGTAAATGCGCCCTCTGTCTCGGTGAACGAAAAGTTCCCGCTGCAACTCCTTGCGGTCACGTCTTTTGCTGGGATTGCATTCTGGGTTGGTGCCAAAAAGACAAAGCCGAATGCCCGCTTTGTCGTCAGGAGAGCCACCCTCAGCAGATTAGATGCATTTACAACTACGTCTAAACCAATGCAAAAAGACGAAAATTAATGTTTACAATCTACCCTCACAATGTGTGTTTGTTAAATGACTGAAATGACTAATTTCTTCGATGGCGCTTATTCTGGTTTACAGAGAATTTCATGTCCTTCCGCTTTTTCTTGCCTTCTGCTTTAGCATTACTTTCTTTTTTTGCATTATTGCTGCTCTGCTCTCCCTCCTTGGCCATTACTGCGTCCACGTACACTTGATCGGCGCTTAGCGCACTATGAATCAAGCGCTTCGAAGCGTCCTTGTCAAGTACGATTTTAGGCCCCTTTGACTTTTCCTCCGCGTCCTTCATCGTTTTTATAAAAGCTTTTACGCGCTCCTATTTGATTATATATGAGGCCAAATATCGTCAGCACCTTGACACTTAACTATTCCGACTGAAAATATTAGATGCCTCGTACTAGCTCCTGCTTTACGTAGGACTGACGAATGTCTTTAGCTGACACGCCCTGTGTTTTTAAAAAAATATATAGGAGTGCATTGATGGTGTAGGCTGGCGGAAGAAAGATAAGTAGGAGTTATTAGTCAACAGAAACATTGGTATGTACCTAACGAGACGTGCACTTTCGCCCGCTCCAGGGGGCTTAAAGCTGGTGTCAACTCGTCGATATTATGTTGCTTGAATGCAGTGAGGTGCTCTTCGATTGCCTCCAGCGTCTGTTCGACACTATCGAACGCTTTAGCGCCTTCGCTGCTCATCTTGCTTGATCTTAGAGGCTGACCAATCTCTGTTTTACTCTAAGTACCGGTATTAATCCGTTGTGATCAGAGTATGCAAAATGTTGGAGATGAAGCCCGTGAAAAAAAGCAATGTGGAGAACACATTTTTATAAAACCGGAGTGTATATACTATATGTAAAAAAAACTTGAGACTCGTCGCTCTCTTACAGAAGAGATAGGTGAGACCACGGGCTGCAACGTAAACGTAAATGTTTGTGTACATACGAATTTATTATAAAAACTCGTAAAAAAATGGCATTAAAGTACAGGTCACAAAACCATGACCAAGGATTTCAGATATGGTAGGTAGTCGGATGTTTCATCAGAGGTAATTTCCACCATAGAGGCTGGGGAGACCCTGTGCTAAACGCGACAAGAGCACATGCCTTAAGCGGTGCAATAAAATTTTCAGCCAAGCCTTTCAATTTCGGAGCCTTACATTAAGTGGCACTTCAATCACTGAGAATGGTCTTTGTGAATAGCGCTCGCAGCATTTTAGTGCTGGCTATAGGCTAAGACAATACGGGCAAGGCCCTGAATTTGCACGTGAAGTTATTCAATTCCACCGAGCAACGCTTGACGTGGAATGTGCTTGCAGTATCTCATGAGAAACGAGATACGGTATCCTGGGCGCCAATCACATGTGGTGGATCGCCATATATGCCGCTCGATAGGTATTACGTTTTGCCGGATAGTCAAAATGTAAGTCGTTCCGTCAATTAACAGAGGTGTCGAACCAGTCAATAGTCGGAGAAGCATTATGAGGTGTCGAACCAGTTAAAAGCCGAAAAATCATTATGAGGTGTCTCATTTTCTTAGGAGAAGAAGACAAAACGTGGCATCAGCTCGTCTCGTGCTGGCCACAAACTGATTAATCTGTGAAAGATGGTAGAGGTCGTCTATATGAAGAGACGTGTATGGTCAAAGGCGCAATCAGCCTGGAGCCTATTGTTGGCTGATATCAAGACGAGATGTTTGTAGCGGAGCTCAAAGAAGCTTGTAAATGCCGAAGGTTAATCTTAAGTAATGGAAGTTCGCCCTCATTGACATCTGGACGATACGCATGATAAACAGTACCCTTGACAATCTGACGCAATTCGTTGATTATGTCAATTAGTATTGGTTCCATAGGTGCAGAGCCTTAGCGAATTCAGCACGCCATTGAGGCGATTCGATCTATTCATGATTACCGCGGGGATTGCGGGAGATCAATCGCAGGACATAATGAAACCAACAACGTAGCTAGGCTTCACATTTAGAATTTTCTTCAATCTGCTATTTATGACGAGCAAGATGTGAGAAGTTAAACATTTGGGGTGGATGATCTGATCCATCGTAATATTCAGACGTATTCATCGCACGTATATCTACATAAAATAGTGGCTTTAATCGTTTCCTAGTTCGCGCCGTCTCGTGGCCCACTCGCCATGAATAGGAGTAAGGATAAGGCATACATACAAATTTATATCGGAATATAAAAGCTAATGTAGCACCTGTGGTGGAAAAAAAAAATTCTACTCTGACACCGTACACTACGCATCAGAGCCATATCACCCCAAAATTGACTTTAATGTGATGCCATGATTACCTTTCATCGATTTCACCCAGATAAAAGCAGTCAATCATCAAAAGAATTAGAAGTCTGCGCAATGGTAAAAAGTTATACATCCCACATAGTATCCATTACCATCAACTTCAATTCAGGTGCGCCTTGTAGGATTTTCGCACAACTAACTAACCGTCTTGTCTCTTATTGTTTTGTTCGAGAAAGTACTCCCATCAGGAGTCGCTACACGAATTAATTAGATTAGACAATCTCCGCTGTTAATGGCGTTAAAGTATAACGACAATCCAGGGCGTAGTGTGTACTCTGAGCCTTGCGAGACTCCGTTAATTTGTTTTGTCTCAACTAAGCACGTTTACTAACCCTCTTGTGACTTGTAAGATCATTGTGAGTGAGAACTTGCTTACGGAATCAAAATCGCCGACGGCGCTCCCATTTTAAGAGAATCTACGAATCGACAAAGCATTAAGAGGAGCTTTGTGTACGGAAAATCGAGAAAGAGGTTCTGAGCCACCCTACTTTCCTCACGCCTTTATCGATCGCTTTCAATACCTTGTAGCAGAGCTACGCACAGACCAGTCACCAGGAATTAGCCGAAAGCAGTACATATCCAGTTTTTGCAAATTAGTAGAAATAATTTCTTTAAATAGTAATTGTTAAACATGTAGTTTTTTTTTACAAGACATGAAGTCCAGCTTACATTCTTGAAGCTTGAAGGTAAACAAAGTCAAGGTATCGACACTAGTGCTAATTCTTAGTATCCGGCAGATGATAGTTAACGACCCAAATTGGCTTTAAGCAAAAACCGAAGACCGGGAATATTCCTTTTCTTAGCATCGAGCAGCTGTAGCTCATTACACATTCGCTTTGTGGAGTAAATATTTTCTGCGGCGTTTTCTGCCTTTTCAGGATTATCTCATCGCTGCGTTAAAGAACGCTTTGTAATTAAGACATTTATCGAAAGATTGTGTTATCGTGTAAACCTGCCGCTTCATCCACATTGGCCTGAAGCATCGCTGCGCCAGATTGGTCGAACTGTTCTTACTTTCAACTTCTTAAGCTTTTCGATTTTACCGGCGAAGTCGATCGCTCGTGCATGGAGCGTTGCGATATAAGATAACTGTAAACATTGTCCTTTCCTCATTTTAATCGCGATCTTCTCAAAGCTCGGGACCTATGGAGGCTATGTTGTCTGCTTCTTGGTTTTAAAGTTTGATTCATACTTAGGACCTGTGGACACCGTGGTACTTAACTTCCGATCTTGACTGTCAGGAGCGCAACTGATTGTAAAGCTTTGAGATTGCACTGTTAGGTCAAAGTAAATTAGATTGGGCTCGTTAAAGCGTCATGGCGTAATCCCAGCTTATTTACAAATTGCAACAAGCCTCTCCCGGCTGTTAGCTTGTCCTTACATGTAGGTCCGTCAGCGATCCCATCTTTTAGGGATATAGGTTCTTCATAGACGGGCTTTTGGCTAGCGGTATCTCTTGTCCATCGTATCATGTCGACACGACTTCGCTTCGATCCTCGGTTCCCAGTGTTTGGAGACCTTTGCTTTACCTGCGCAATCTAATGCAATAGGGGAGTAATATGAGTGCACTTTTCCAGTACCTTCAGGCTGAGACGCTGCTTCTCAGTTCTAACATTAAACGGCTTGACAAACTTACCTGTACCATTACGGTGCTGGCTACAAAATCAGCGCCCGGCTTGCCGAAGGAGTTCTCTCTATTGTGTTTTTATTAGCACTGTTTCGCTACCGTGTCTTTGTATAGCATGAACTCCCGTAGCAATTTTTTCCGATCGAGACTCACATTTTTAACGAGCAGTTTAAGTACTTGGCACCAGGCTGGGCATTTACACAGCGGGCCATCTGCAGACCGATGGTTGAATACATCAAGGCATTGAGGCAACATGCCCTTCACTCATGATTTTGCCTTGAGTAATACTGATCATGCCTCGACAGACCACTCGCCATTTCACATTAAAAGTTTAGCTCACCTTCGCGCTCTGTTAATCCCACCAAACTGGGCCTTAAATCTTTATAGGGGCGTAAAATTTCGAACAGCTTGCTATCATCATCCGCCTCACATTGCGTTAAGACTCTAAGTCAAAGTCTTTATACACATTCGCGCTAAAAGCTAAGCCTTACAAAAGTTTTTTTTTGACTGAAAAGGAGAAGAAACATTTTGATTTTTTAATTTGAAGATTTAGTATTGTCAATGCTAAAAAATTACTCGACTAATGTCATGTCAATTAGTGTCGTATACAATAGTTTACAGCACTCTGCCCCATCAAGACTAAGTCTATACAAGTCATTGCTTTCCTGTACATCAACCATTGCTGTCGGTGACTTGTGCCTCTTTCTAAAAGCCTGTACACCAAACTGCATGAGTCACGAAGCTCACACCACTACAGCAACCCGGTCTGTGCCGCGTTATATATTGAAGGTATTATTATTACTGAAGGAACCCTTGCCTGTGTCAATATATATTTATTTCATTCTGGATTTTATCGTTTCGTGCACTGAGCTATTCTTCAGCACATCGTCTTCATCTGAGTGTTCTTCGTCTCTATCGTGTTTTTAAGCAGACTATTGGTCTCTAGGAATAAGGATTTAAACTTCTGTTTTTTGGAGCAGAGTACTTTGTAGTCGTCCACAGCTCTTTGCTTCATTGCATTGCTATCAGTATACTTAATCTCCATTTTTTTAACATGAACATGCAGGTCATGTTTATTATGTGATACGTAGTAATTAAATAATACGTACACAGTCGACAACGAAAAGGACACGTTTATTTTTGTCAGAGTGATGACTGTGCCGAAGCCGCTACAATTGCTACTTGTAGTACAAGTGCTGCTGGTTGCGCACGCCATAGCTTCGCGCGTTCAGTCCTTAATGGCCATTGTTGACTCAAAGCTTTCTGTAAAACTGGATCCGAGCGTGCAGCATATTCCGCTGAATCCGACAGAGGCGCAACTTCGGCCACCGCCGGCGCAAATTCCTGTCTCCTTCGACATTTTTGTAGGTCTCTCAGTTTTTCGCGATGGCTTTCGGTGCGGAAAGACCATTTTCACTGCTATAAAGCGAGCCAAGTATCCGGAACGACTATATTTTGGCGTCGTAGACCAGGTGAACGACGGTGACGAACGCTGTCTCGACGCGTACTGCAAGATGGCCGAAGCTGAGTGGATTAATAAGGGTTCGTGTCCTTACAAGAAACACATCCGCGTGGACATACACGCGGCGTCCAAATCGCGTGGCCCGACGCTTGCGCGTCATTACCAGCAACACATGATTCATCAGGAAGAATTTTGTCTGCAACTTGACGGCCACAGTATTTTCACGAATTTTTGGGACGAAAATTTGCTTGCTGAGTGGAAGCGTGTGAACAATGAAATGGCTGTGCTTACCACATACTTGCACCATCTCCACAACTTTGTCAAGGAGAACGGTGACAATGCGCTCACCGCGTCGATGCCACATTTGTGCTCAACAATGCGCGGCACGCATGGCCTTGTGCGCACTGTTGGCGCTAGTATGATTCGCGGCTCTAAGTTCCCCCAACTACAGGCACTTTGGAGCGCTGGCTTTTCTTTTAGCAAGTGCCACGCTGAGCGCCGCGTACTAGTAGACTCACACACATTATGGATGTTCGACGGTGAAGAATTCTTGCGTGCGACTCGCTTTTGGACAAGTGGATACGATTTTTACTCTCCTAGTGAGCTAGGCTCTGTAATTTACCACAACTACTCTAGAGTGCCGGCTCGCTTCGAGCGTATATCGGTGGATAAGCGAAAGAAGAAGCGCGAGGTTGAAATGGCAGTAAACCGCTTCAATCACCTGCTTGGCAGGCCCGTAAAGGGCATGATTGACACATACGAGCTAGATAAGTACGGCCTTGGCTCAGTGCGCTCTCTTAACTCATATTTAAATTTTTCTGGTGTAACTTTTGCGAAAGGTATGAACGATACCGGGTCATGCGAGCAACTTCACTGGGTACCTTACGAAAATGCGACGGCGGTTGAGGCTTTAATGGAAAATGGCTGGAAGTTAGTGACATCGGCTAGAGTCCCTAATTGCAGCACTGACACAAAGGTGGCATTAAACGGAACTGATGCTGACACAGCGATTGGTGCACAGCTTGGAGTCGACGAGAAACTGGAAAGGACGACTGCACTTCTGCGGCAAAAGTTGACGAATAGTCGCATGATGGGAAGTGCCTCTGCCGCACCACTTTGGTTTGTTTCACTTGTAGTCGTGGTTGGCTTATTCGTGGCGCTCTCAAACGATGGTACCTCGCGCTCAATCCGACAGACTATTCGCGGCTCGCCACACACGCTTACCAGCAATAATTAATTGCTGGTAAACCTGTATATGTAAATTTGCGTACAGATGCATTAAAAGTAAGTGACTCGATGATAAATACAATATACAATAAGCTATGCACCTTCTACATGTGGTGCACTATCATCACTACGCACCATATTTACAGAGTAAAATTGTTGCTTTTGTGGCGGTAAATGATCCGTTCAAGCTGTTGACGTTCAAATTTTTCATGTCGATGCATTAAACGAGCTTCATATACGCATGGGCGACCAGAGCAAGTTACATAATACTCAAGTGACATATAATCTGTAATAAGCATGCTGTCAATACGCGAAAATGTGACTTGATATAGGAGAAATTGCATTGATTTTTCCGGAATATTTTTTTTGGGTCCTAGGATAAATAGACGAAATATTGGGAGTATATGTCGGGAGTTCAAGCAACGATTAATTGAACTCACATTGCGTTCTACATATAATAGACACGTAGTTGCAAGTTGTCGAATTAATAAGCGCGCCAAAATCTAACCGGATTGCGTCATACTATTCGATGAAAGTGTTAAACGTGCGACAATGAAATGGGCGCCGGCTTCACTTTGTGCTTATGCGCGGGAAGGACGTTATATATACCTAATATTGCGGATTTCTTCCTTCCATCACGTACACTAATCAAGCCAATCGAGACCTCGGGCACATCTTGTTCTCATTCGTCCTAGTATTGCGCCTGCACAGTCCCGGGGTACACTCTTGGGAGTTCAGTTGTCGACTGTGATGAGGTAGTAACTATCAGCAAAAAAGGAATATTTGTTGTAGGAAATTTTAATGGAGATATTGGATGGAGAGTTTTTAAACCAACTTGTCTTGCTACAGATCAATTGTGGCTTTCAATCGTTTATTGTAACCATTCTAAAGCTTATCAATAGGTTATACTTCGTTCGGCTTTTGCACAGATCTCTAGAGCTTATTGTGATAAAATCTGTAACCACGAATCCCTTCAAATAGTACAAACGCATATGTATTTGTGAAGTACGTAAATTTTGGCGGAATTGTTGTTACTGCCGACCGGCCAGTTACGACATCTACGTCACATAGCATCCCTTCGAGAAGACACTTAATTAAAATATGAGCCTCATCCTGTTGAATATCCATAAGTCCGGTAATCTGCTCTAAGTTTTCTATAAGCTCTAAAATGGCTTCCTTCTTGATTTCACCAAGCCACCAATCATATCATGTACTGCAGCTTTGTTGGACGGATGGGATTCAGTAATTAAATTAACGAGTTGTCCCTCTAAGCCATCGGCCAACATGACTTTTTTCACCTTTTGTCAATGGTTGGGTTTTTTGCAATACGACTACACTAGCAGAGTGTGAAACTACGGATACAGCTACAATTTCTTCGAAATCCCGACTAAAAGGAACTTTGTGAAAGCTTTTCACGATTGATAATGGACTAATATATTTTCGGCATGAGTTTCTTTGACTTAGCAAAGCTTTTGTGACGGACATCGAATTTGTTGCAGTCTAAAAATACCATGTCGCCAGCTTTGAAGTCTTGGACAAACTTATTCTTGTCAAAATAGTGCTTCATATGTTCTTGTGCTTCACTCATTTGGTCCTGTGTAGCCTTGAGTACAGTATTTGATGGAATAAAAAGTCTTGTGCTGTCGTAACTGATGCAACATCACCAGGAATTTGAGGAACATATACCAGATCCACTTCGAACGGTCGCGCTCCGATTGTAGCGTGTACGCGTCGAATGTAGGCTATCTTCACCGAATGCAGAAACCCATTTCAATCATATTGACAGAATTTTGGGGGTAAAAACATTTAATATTTTTCATTTGCCCATCCGTTCAATACCCAAATGTTGTTTACAAATTGTGTCACGTCCTCACACCAGAAACGCTTGCTGGCCATAGTTTGGATGAAAACATGGTGTTTCGATCAGACACGATGTTCCTTGTCATGCGATGGTGCTCTTTATTAAGGCCTTTGTAGTGTAGCAGCGTCTTTTGTCATCGTAGCGATGACCTAAGCCGTTTTTGTAAAGCGATCAACAATCACCATGACGCAAATATAGCCATTTTTGCCTTTGGTACATACACGATGAAGTCAAAACTAAATGTCGTCCCATCTGCCTTTTTAAACATCTAAAAATTAAAGAAATTCTGGTAGTTTGCGTATCCGTGTTGTGCTAACACATTTCGCAAATGTTGACGTAGCGCTGGATGTCCTCATCATTTTCAGCTGTATTTCTGGCGTACGGCAAAAAGTTCTGTAAAATTCAGGGTGGCCTGCCAATCCAGAATTGTGGATCTCATAGCCAATGGAACTCTTCATATTTTATCGTCGGAAATATCACTTCGTGGAATCAACTTTTCACCCGTCTGATAATACAATGAGAAGTAAAGCCCATCCTCATCCATTTTCAGCCCCTTAATGATCCATTGTGGGCACGTTTTTAACGAGTAAATTATCTTCACAGTTTAAACTACCGTGACTTTGCTCGTCTTGATTGTCGTCACGTTCTCACTATTCTCAACCGCTTCCAGAAGCTCTCGCAAGCTAGCTAAACAAGTTGAAGTAATTGGCTTTAAGTAGAGATATTAGTGCATCACAGAAAAGTATAGCAAAAGTACACTTTTTTCAATCGAAATTAACATGAGAGTAAAACAAACGATCGAACTCTCGCTTTTGGGCGTGTGAAGCTCGCTGAGTGTATAAAGCATCAGCCTCGTTAGCTTCGTCAAGAATCTACTTAAATAAAGGCCAGAATACAGCAAGCTCATTGAGCTATCAAACCACCCTGCGGATTGTCCCAACACTCTTGTGATCCTATTACGACCATGAATGGTCAATCGACACGATTCACACGCAAATTATTAGCGAATGCAAGATAGCAAGTGGCTCTTGCTTACAAAGAGGGTAGCCCAGAATCTGGCTTCACTAAAAATCTACAGAAAAGTCCAGCTTTCCTTCTTTTTGAGACAAGGCTACCCGATCGCGAGGCTCGAAGCAATTCTTCGGGTATTTAAAGGGTTTCGGAACGTTCGGAAGACGGAAAATAGATGGAAATATCACTTGATGTGCATGTTCGGTGAAGCTGAGGATTTGGTCACTAGAGAGCTTATTGGCTATTGAGGACGTTTTTCTTTGATAGTTTACTGTCGTGAAGTAGTCGTTTAAATGGCACAAACTATTTGAAGAACTTTGAGGCTTGAATTGTAGTACCTAAAAAGCGCTTCCTTTGCTTCTTTGTCTCAAGCTAGAGCCATTTTGCGATTATTTCACTTCGTGGTCCATTCGGGCGCCTTTTTGCTTGACAAAATTTCGAAGGTATAGAATTTCATCCGTGTAGCACTGACATTTGGCTCAGTGTATAGCTACTGTTCTTTACACCACTTGCCCGCACGGTGTAAGGTTTAAGTGTGATCTGCGACATCTATGCTTTGCGTGAACACGTAGAAGTCGTCAGAGTAAATTCTCACCTTCTCCTTAAATATTTGGCATAAATCATGCAAAAGCTTTTTAAACGTACTGAGCTTCCCCTAAGCCTCACTAGTGTTATAAGGAACTCGGATAAATCGAACGGAATATCCGATTGACAAAATTTATCCTGCAATTTAGCCCAAAGTAGGTTCATGCACATAACCGATGATTTCCAAACATGGCATCAAATGTGGCTTCCTCATGCGGCATCGGTGTCACCGAAGAGTTTTCGCTAGATGCTCCTGCAGATAGTCGTGCACAGTACACCAACTTGCAGGCTATCTAACACAAAGCGTTGGTATCGATAAGGCAGACATATTAGGTCAGATCATGTTCTCTTCAATCATCTCTTCGGTTTATTTTGGATTATCTTTCGTTGTAAAAGCCTCTGACGCAAAGGTAGATTTAAGCAAAGCTCAGTAAGCTCTTTGCAAATCCTGTACCCGCGTACTTTAGTAGCTCTTCATACGTGGGATTTTTCTTGAGAAATTCTATCCTAAATTCTTGAAGCGCTCAGTCTTTTCGGATCCGTAAAGGTCGACAAGGAAGACAACTTCAATATACGTAACAGTCCCAGGGACTACCGAAAAAATTTTGTCGCCGATAATAGTTGAAACTCTCGCACCTTTTCTTATGCAAGTCCTACGTTGTCTAGCAGCTCATCTGGTTGGACTTTGCTTCAGCAAGTTAATTTGACTGCCTCGTGGTGATGAATGGCGTTGTGCGTTCTAGTCTTGAGTCAATATCCGTATTCTGTTTGCAAAGTTACATCAAGCCGATAATAACATCTAATAAGGTTTGCTCTTTAACTCATCCGATGTTAAAAGATAACTAGGTGAAGAATTTGTTTGCTAATGAAGACGACTTGCACAATTGCCACTTGGTCACTTTGAGCTAGAATCACTGTACTGAGTCTTCGATTATATTCTAAATATGCTGATGAGACGGCATCTGGTCTCTCCTGACGAACATCTATCTAGGCTTGAGTTTCTGCATCAAGATTAGCATATAGCGCGCCACTAAAGCAACAACTTGCTTTATTACGCTTAGGAATGCTACATTGCGAAAGCATGTGGCCGACATCGCCACAATTGTCGCATGTTGCGATAAAATTCCAGTCGTCGGGCTTGTCCTTTCTTTTTTTGAGCCGCTTTGGGATCTGAAGTCGTGAGTTGCTTGCACAATAGCCTCATTTTATTGGCACTATTCTGGAAGCATTGGGTATTCACAAAGTAATACACCTGAATAATGGGCACACTCAAGGCTTGAGACAATTTTAATGGCTTTTAAAAGGTTCTGAGACTTTCTTGCTTGATCATCTTTGCGGTCTTTTTCCCGAAACCTGTTTGGTGTAAACCATTATTTTAATCCGCTGGTTTTCAACTCAGTTTGAGTAATCAAGTCCTGCAAATTAGAGACGTGCCAATAAATAATTTTACTCCGTCTAAGGTAAAGCATTCGCTTTTGAGATTTGTAGACCTGAAGCGCGTGCGCATTTGGGCTTAATACAGTGTCATTGTCGTGTGCGCGTAGATGCGTTTGCAGTCGGCTGTAAAAACACAATTTTAGCTCAGCACGGACATGCCCAAAGTACGTAAAACAAGCGCCATCAAATTCGACGTCTCTACTGCGAACATTTGGAGCTCTATGGCGCAGTACGGTCCTGCGCACAGATTAATATTTCAATTTCTTCTCTAGTCTTTTCTTTATGAACAGGAATATTGTTTCTCGTTCGCTTGCCCATTGATGTGTTGGAATCTCGTTAATTTTTGCATTTAAACTTGCATTATAACTTGCATCCGGGCTTGATATTGCTGCTGTTGCAAAGAAATAGATCAGTAGTTGTTGCATGAACAATGTGTCTTGTCCTGTCATCGAGACTGATTTGAATTAACGTGGGCGAATAATACGCTAGGCCGTTGACACTGGCCGCACCTTGTGGAGCCGGCGCGGATTCTTTCGAGCGCAACATTGACCGTGTTACTTTATTGCCATTGGGATCACTTCTTCTACCTGTTGAAAATATACAGTCGTCTGGACTCTTCGCTTAGCCATGCTTGATAGAGTTCACAGCACTCATTGTATAATCATCTGTCTTAAGCCTTCAAAAAGAAAACGAAATTGAATAGATGATTGACAATTTGAGGCATCATTGGCAGTCAGTACTACCAAAAGGATTGGTAAAATCGCCATTTTCACGGCTGCCGTCGATGCAGCCTATATCTACTTTAGGCGTGTAATTGCCCCGGCACATTTTTGTGAGAGCCATACACACAACGGGGGTGAAAGCATGAAATACCAAAAGTCCTATTGCGTGGCTAGAACCATGCTTGTCCCGTCAACATCAAGAATATTATGCTTTTGGCTATGACATACCCACGATCACGTCATACTTGTTTATGCTAAGAACAGAATTTTCATTCATGCTGTCGAAGGATGCAAAGCCAGATCTATTTCAATTTTAAGAACATCAAGGACCTTTTGATTTGTCGGTAGAAGGGAAGTTAACTTGTCCGGATTCTACGAGGCAGTCAACCTGTTATGCCATCATTTGCCGTAGCACAAGAATTCTTGATGTACCGGAATCTTAAAGACTCAGAATATTATTCAATAGGCAGTACACCTTAGTATATCCACCGCTGCGGGATTGTTGTATGAAGCTATCAAGGGCTAAGCTCCCATGATGTGCATCAACCACACACAAGACTTAGTTCTACCCCAGAGCAGCTTCCCGCCCCTACTAGTGACCATAATTTTCTTGCTCTGAGTACATGGCTTTTGCTAGCGGTCCTTAAAATTGAGATAAACAAAGGACCACTTCGTGGGCTTCATTCGGAAAAAGCAAGGGATGTGTAGCTAAGGCAGCAACTGTTACTTTTCTTGTGCTCATTGGGACTGAAACCGATTTAGCGGGCCTACAAACACCACTGCTCGTGGTCTTGTAGCGAAAAGACGCCTTTTCATAGAATCTCGGATAAGACGAGTCGATATATGGCTGTGCTTTTTCCGGAAGCAATTCTAATCGCCTCTTCTCTTGTTAACACCTGTACACGAATGAGTTGAGTGCGAGGAGGGCCCAACCTAAATCTTTCGCACTTATAAAGCAGTCGATTTCAGTATATGTATCAATATTTTCTTGAAATTTACATTTTCCTTGCTTGCAGGCAAAGAAGCGAACCAACGGGTCCTGGTCTGATTATTTATATTTAAGATTATCGTTTTTATGCCTGCTATCTATGAAAAAGGTGATATTATTTGTTAGGTTAAAATGATATCGTTATCAACGGTACTTAATGTTACAGAGGTAAAATTACAATCTTCACTAGGATTTGTGTCGACCAGAGCTTTGCATTTAAGCAAGACCTCATGACAGGACGCTTATTTGCTGGACGGAGTCCGGTGGAAATGATAATACATATCTGCAGTAATTGGGCAGTGAATGGATGCAAATATGAGGACTACTACATATTATAAAGTCTACGTACGGTGCACCTAATGGACTCCTCAGTTATGCTTTGAATACCGTAAAATTGCGAGCTATAAGGCGTGGTGAGCTAACGCAGAAGCTCGAGCAGATGCAGGCCAATTTCAGGCGCGGTAATGAAGAAAAGGGTTTGCACATTGTGTATTTCAATGCAAGATAGTGTGCTGAAGAAGCTAGACATGATATATTTTTCCTTCCTAATTGAAGGATGCAAAAAACAAAAAAATATTTATGATTTTCTGAAAGTAGGTAACCTCATATCAAGTACCGGTAAAGGTTACACCCCCGACTGCTATGGTAGGCAACAAGCACAAGAACGGCATAATCTGCACGTACCCGAATTGCAACAAGTCAATGCGGACACAGAAATTCAAGATGCACTTCACACGGGCGCATTTAAAGGAAGGAGAGGTATATTCGGTCGAGCACCGGCGGCGATTTGAAGTAGCCAGGGAAGAGAATACTCGCAGCACTGTGAAGTCTGAACTTGCTAGTGCGGATTCTTTTGTGTCGGAGACAGCAACGGTGACCTCTCCAATGATGACAGTGGGGGGAAATGCACAGAAAAAGAACGGAGACTACGTTGCTAAAGAGCACGAAGAATTCCAAACGGCACAGGCTAGGCGGGTGCTGGCCCAGCCGATTAACTTATCCTCGCAACCAAATGCCCTAGCCATATTCGCTGCAAGCATTGGAAGTGGTGCTACCAAAACGAATGCGATGTTCAAAAGTGCTAACGGTATCGACACGACTCCCAAATCTCTACGAATTCCATTGCCAAGCGAGCACGCCAGCAGCAGCAAGCGGTCGCTTGCAGAGATAGTGGGCTCTGTCGGAAATGCCGCAGACCCAACCAGCGTATTGATGATGCACTCTATAGCACTAATGGACCAGCGGTTTCAGGAGCTGGTTGGCAAGATGGGTGAAATGATTGACGTTCAAAAAACCTTGATTGACACTTTGCAGGCTAGCATTCCAAATGGGCGGCCGCCACCATCAACATATTCGCAAGCCGCCAAGATTGATACGAAAAGACGCAAGAAAGACTCGAGCCCACGCGGCAATAGTAGCAGTGAAAATGGCAATGTTGGTGATAACATCAACGGTGAGGGTCCGGGCTTCGTTTTGTGACTTTCTAACTTTTGTTTTGTGCGTTCTACTCCAAATTTATTTACGCGATTAGTAATAGAGTTTATCAGCACGCTCTCCTATTTGGTGATATATAAAAATACTATGAGGATTGCGTTGCAGGTTTGGTTACATAAATAAATTCTATGTTTTCCGAGACCCATTGCGATGTTGTGCTTGTCGTCAAAGCAAGAGTAGGAGCTGTCTACTCACGACCGTCCCGGATTGCAAACGGTCTCACACTGCAGCGCTGAATACTCAATAAACATCTCGACGACTATTAGTGTAAGAAAGGGCTTATTAAACAAAAATATCTCTACTCTCATTGCTTTCGTGCGTACCTATCTTAATTAATTCTAGACTAAGCAACAAAAAATTGGCCCTAACATGTATTAACGACCAAAATATAGAAGAAAAAGCATTCGCATTCCTACTCTGCGATTAATGGGCTTATTGATGTTTGATGCAGCAGCTCGTGCATGCTGTCAGCGTTTTTGAAATTAAAAAAAATACAGCTACTAATTCTTACCTTTTAAGTCGACGTGCGAGCTACTGTCTATTCGATATCCTTGATTAAATCGCCAGTAGAAAATTACTACCTGACTGAGCCAATCAAAAAAAAATCAAGCATAACAAGTGGGTGATGGACCATTACATTAAGTTGAGTTTTGTATTTTAAAAGCTGGCTTTCCGCCTCGGCATTGTGGCGATGTTCACTCCGGTTAGCATACTGGGGAATTCTGAGAAATACCGAAAGAATATAATTGGAGCTAATGCTGATATGTTAATAAATGCTTTCGAATTTGGCGTATAAAGACTTCTATAATTATGCCATTTTGGTTAGCCATCCCGCATTATTGATTGGCCAATAAGGTAAACTTTTGAATTCAAATAATGGACTCCGCCACTTCCTCTGTCGCGTTTCCCCTCCATCTTGCGTATTGCTCTACGGTCCATTATTCAACTAATATAACTGTTTAGGACTTGAATGGTGTTCATTTTTACTTTCATGGCTTTCTACCTTCAAAGCATAGAATTGCGTTAAGAAGAAGTGAAAGTAATGAGGCTAAATAGAGCAAAATCCGATAAGCTCCGCGGCATTCATAAAATAAGGCGACAACCAAAAAGGTTTTAAAGTATAAGGAATGGTAGAGTCATGATCAGTGCCGCTAACACAGAACACGTATAACCCGCTGCGCAGCACTAAATAAAAGAATAACTTACAAACTGGCTGTGATAGCTGAAACAGTGACGGCTTGCTCGGTATGTTCGCGTACTATGACCTGTATTTTCGCAGACACAGTGCTTCGACGATAAGGTGCTACAGCAACTTCCACACGTTCGAATGCAGAGAGTAGACGCCGAGTTGATATCGACCTCCCTCAAGCTTGAGTCTGTACACGATCAGCAGCTGCCCCTATTGTTGGCAGGGCCTTCAAACTGTTGACGATCATTGGCTGCCGATGAGCTAAAGGCTCGTTGTGGTACAGTCTCAAAGCGAGCTTGGCATGACTTGAACTCTCTGGGGCTCTCTTGGTGCAGCCCTTGGGGGGATTAAGGCTGCAAGTCATCAAAATCGTCAAACTCAGTAATCTCAAGTAGGATCTAACGTACCTTCACTTGATGCCGGGAAAGATGTCTCACGTTTGAGCTAAAAAGGCCTCTTCATTTTTCGCCGGTAATAGATATGGTGTTGCGCTGGTCGTACTGCTTTAGCTCACTGATAACCCCTTCCCTGGATATCTTACCAACAATATTGACAAAAAGTGAACTAAGTCGCATGTCTAAAGTTGATTGCTCTCTGGTGGTCCTCAACTTAATTTGTTTGGGCTGACTCAAAAAAGTAAGATTGCCAGCCGAATTTACTATCGGCAAATTATCTACATTGCTCAAAATCAAAAGTTCTAAGCGAGGTCCCACAATTACGCAAGGTGTAGACTTTTATTCACTTTACCAGAAAAAACGAATTTATCTCGTAAGAACCGCATGAGTACTCTTAATACGCGAAGTGTTGTTGTGTCCAAAGTGCCGTACCCCGTGCATCCAAAAGTTTATGAGCTTTTCTCGATACAAAAGCCAGGTTGTTTTCAAGTAGTGTATCACATGTGCCGGAGCCATACTTCGCTGTTCACTAAGTCGCATTTCGTAGATGTCCTCAGATTTTAAACCGACCAGCTGACACCGTGCTTTTATGAAAGTTGCGATGTCTTCCTGAGAGAATGTCTGCATAACAACGTGTTGCTTCGTGGAAATACTTTTGCAAGGACTGGCGTAAAAGCGATCTCTCTGCCCGTGTCATATATCAATGGATGTTCCGTCATCCCCACATCCTCCAATAATGTCCTGAGCTTGGTCATTGCCCAAAATTAGAGCTCAGTTGACTCATCACTCAAAAACCAATCACAGAGCGTTAACGTCTGTTGGGTGGCAGTGATGCATACCACGTACAGCAGTGGCAAACGAAACTACAAATAGTACATATTGTCAGTTTCCAACAGTAAAAGCTAAGAATAGCTCTATTCTTTACTCACCTTATGATTTTATAAGTTGCACCGAGCATCCAGACGTTCCCACGGCTAAAACGTTGGCATACTTTCCTGTCAGACGGTGAATCGATGAAAGTAACTTAAGTCTATTATCTTTGCCTTGATAGTTGCAAAAGAACCTTGCAAGTGTCCACAGCGGCGTGCGCCTCGCAAGGGTCTCCATCCTAGCTTTATGTCTAAGGCTCCAAATTACGCGTGAGGTAGCTTGTAGATTACTGTCGGTTTGGCGGAGAGACGCCGTAATCTGTCGACGGCGCACTTCGGTGGCAGACAAAGCAAGAACTGACTCCCTCTCCGCATCGGCTAATTGATGACCTTGCGGGTGCTCGCCAGCGTGATGGAGTGATGAATGGTTGTGATTTGGGTCCTTTATATGCACTTGCCAAGATGAGCCCAATTCGGTCTGGACACGACGCAGTACATTCGAGAACGGGCAATCGGCCTTGCTACTTGAAGATAGACGCGTTCCGGAACGGTGTGGTGCAGTTGGCTTCCGTACCCAAACGTCAGACCTTGAACACTGAATTGTTAGTATCGTGCTGTCTTCCTTTCTTGTTCGTTTCACCACAATCTCGTATTAGTAATGACGTGCGTGTTGTTGAACTGCATCTTTGGCCAATTAAAGTGTTGCGTAGGTAATTTTGGTTGGTGGAGGTAACATTTTTTTTACAAAAAAGATAGAGAACGTTGATATGATGATACGGTGCGAATAAAGAGTTAATTGTGCAGCTACAGGTTGGAGTGGTGGATGTTCTATTTTTTATAGGTAACGACGTATATAATCTCGGTGTTGAGGAACATTCAGCTATAATATGTGTGTAGATGTAAGCCAGTCAGACATTTATCTTATTGGCCAATCAAAAATGTGGGATGATTAACCGAATGGGCAAGATTTTTATCCTAGATCCAAATTTAAAGCTCTATTTTGTAATAGTACCAATTTATATATCTATGTTTTCTTTATTACAAGATTGATATTTTTTTTAAAAAAAGGCTTTTATAGGTGACCACTGCCAGGCGCTCATTTTTGTGTGCAAATTGAAGCCCTCAGGTATTTCTCGTGGCTTCTAGTTTGCCGCAGTGACCTTTGGATAAATATTTGTTTCAATCTCCGAGAATCCATTTTCCATTAAGAAGCACCACATGCCTTTAACCACCCATATTTTGTGAACACAACTAGTTTAGGACAGAAACAAATATATGCTGGATAGTTGTGGATTTGATTAACCACGGTGTGCAATTACAATCTAAAATGCCAGTGTACTATATTTCTTGGCAAACTAGTCAGCTTGTGCTCCTTGGCAATTTGAAGCCGTATATCTGCAAGTTACGCATGTTGAACAAGTTGTTTGGTGTTGTGCGTCATACTATCGGTCACTTAACGTGCGTTCTGCATAGAGTCAAATATGCGCCCTTCAATGTCTTCCTAGCCGTTTATTTTACGGAGTAGGGAGCTGAAGAGATTTAATAACGCGCACATTATGCTTAAATATAGAAGCGTGTGCATAAGAAATGGGAGTACAACATATAGATCTTTGCTATTTGGAAAATGACGATTACAACATTACAACATGTTCTTAGTTGCCAAACTCCCTGCAGCGAATCAGATACCAATAAAGATGACCTAGGGGCACAGAGTGAGCGCTCAAACCCGAAAACTGAGCGCCTGGCAGTGGCTCCCCTATTTATGTATCAAAAAAAATAATTGCAAAATCAGCCTCATGAAAAAAAATATTTAAGGGTAAATTTTGGACTTAAATTTTTGTCATTAACTTGCATTATGTTGCACGCTTAAAGACTCTTGCGATTAAGATAATCAATAAAAAGGCAGGATCAATTATTACAAGAATCGAATAAATTCATGTTCACCTTCACGACAAACCTAGTAGCCAATCCAACGCCTACGCGGGTAGATCATCGGCCTGAACCCTCCCAAAGTTTCGGGATTAACTATTCCATGTTCCAACATCTATCGATCGTAATTGTTATAAGGTTGTGTTCTTTGTAAAACTTCACTATTCGCGCAGTTCGAATAATTGACTAAGATTTCAAAACTAGAGAAGCCAACTGTATTTGTAGCCCTCCCTTCAGATGTGCAAGTGAAAGGCGATATGGCCCTACAATCAGAGTATATGCGAGAAGTACAGGCCCCCGTACCATCGGCAGTAGTGTCTACTTTAGAATTTTAGTTGGTAGAGGTCAACGCTTTCGTTCTCAAATTGTGGATAAAGCAGAAAAAATAGTTATTTCTGATAGAGAAGGCCATAAACGCGGACAGAATCATAGACAATTGGGTGTGTGCGGCGTTCTATTCTCTTGCTTAAAATGGTGGGCATAAAGATGGGCACTCTCGCTTCACTTGTGAGTTTGTATCTTGAAAACACGTGAAGAAACAGTTAAGATCAACATATATTCTTGACCAAGGCTCTTTGAGCCATGTTTTTATGCTTAAGGAAGCCGGGGCAGGTACACGTCTAAAAATTATGAGATGTAACGATAATCATGCTGACTTTAGAAAGGTTGATTTTCGAAACCTTCCTTAGCGGTTAATATTGCTAACAGATATGACCGGTCAATAAGGCCGCACAATCAGGGCTCTGAATGTGAATGCTACTCTTACACAATTGGATTCACTAATAATGGGTAACATAGCTCTGCAAAAAAAGTTGGGAGGCGCAATGCGAACTTAATTTTTCGGTGTCACATACAGCTTCATGTCTTACAAAATACTTGTCAACAGAGTTCAAGCGACCGTCATGTTACGGCAGGTGTGCTCCAAATGTGGGTATGTCGAAAATCTGAAGCTTCGACGAATGGTTTGAGTCCTCGGCTGATTTATAAGCCAGAAATACGTCAAAGATGATGCTCGTCAACCTCTTTTAAAGCTCTTAACACAATCTCCGTCTTAGCCAAAGATGAATTTGTGCGGTCTTATAAGCAGCGTTCGTGGCTCCTAGACTAAAAATCTATCGAAGAATTTTGCATGTCAACTCTGATCAATATCCCACCGCAAAACCTATAAGAGTGAGACACAAGATTGAGCATGTATCAGGCTCCGATCACTGCCACAGGAGCGATGTAAGCTCACTGCTACCCGCTTCACCGTAAATTTCAAGCTTGACATCTACGCGGGAGTTAAGATCTCCGCACTCCTCATTAGTTTTCTGTGCATAATAGCAAGCGAAAAAAGGTGACTAATTTACACTCAAAACAGGGCAGTAATACCTGCACAATGATTTCAATAAAGTTCGTCTTAATTAACGGAATATCCAGGAAGTGCACTAGATCTGGTTGTTGTTTTATTCCTTAATGTGAATGATCGAATACCACTCACGGTTGCGCTATTCACCTAGCTGATTGCCCTTGGTGGAATTAGTGGTACGATCAAGGTGTTTATGCGCCCTAGCAGCATTTAGACACTAGTGTCTCGCACATAACGACTTTATGACAAAACATTGGTTTAAAGCTGCTTAAAGGGAGGTCAATCGGCTTTATAAGTTAATTTAGGACTCCTAATGCCCGGTTATAAGGTCATGAGAACCATAGCTTTGATGCCAACATTTTTAATTGTGTCGGTGCAGAACAGAGAGATGAAATTCAAGGAAGCATCCATAGGGTTTAGATACACCTAAAATAAAGAAAGTTGTCCCGACCTAGCCTTTGCTACGTTCCCGAAAGATTTGAGAAAGTAGTAGAGTCCTGTAGCTATTTGGACTAGTATACTGCGGTCTCGCAAGGCATCTGTCCGAGCTAGTAAAAGAGAGCGCTGAGTGGTGGCGGGGACCACTGCCAGGATGCTCATAGTAGCATCAAGAAAAGCCTCCAGTAGATACCAGTTCCGCATTATCGGAAGAAAGTATGCTACTTAGCGTCGTTGGTGGCGCTTTCAGATATGCCTTGCTCAACTCGATGCGAATGGTTTTGTGTGTGTCGTCTCATTCCGGGATAGGCAGCTTGAGACTACCTAATAAAACTTCCCCGCTCATCACAGAAAGGCACTGACCAAAAGGTACGGACTAGTGAAGCTATAAGTGTATTTATCGTTTTCAAGCACTTTGCAGCCTTTTCAGACTTTGCAACTTTAAAAACGGCGATTTCCCGCCCGACTTGTTCCAGGAAACAGCAAGATAATTTTGATTATCGTAAAGTACGTTATCACAGACCTAATAAACATAATGTGTTTGTTGATGCGTTTTCGCGCAGGGCATACTAGGATTAGAAGCTCTGTTGATGATTGCTTCCTTCAAAATTACAGAAAAGATGCCAACTAAGGCTCTTCAAGCAAATCATCGCAAGCAAAAAGCCAAAGTCGAGTGAATGAACACTCTATAGCGATTGCACTTGCAGCGAAATGAACAGGCAGACGGTCTGCTCCGATTTAAAAAAAACTATCCCGTGTTGCTTCATCAAGCAACGAAGCCTTGACGTATCGTATACTTTTGAAGGCATATGATGTTCTAATTAGTGATTAAATGGGCCGGAAGAAAATATTTTTTCTACACATTGGTTGCCCCACTTGCACAAGCGTAGGCCACACCTGTGAGACCTTTAAGAGGGGGCTCTAGTAATTTCAAGTTTTCCATAAGGCCGAGAAATGCGTAGTTTTAAGGCTGTACGCTATGAGCAACAGGCCGCAGCTAGTACTTATGTCAAATGAAGGCCTTTCTAACGCGTTTTGAACCTCGTGCTCTATGATGCACGCCGACCGATCTGATCGTGAAGGTCTTGGTTCACATTGCCGAAAAAATATCTTCTTCAAATGCCTCAAATTTTTGCTGTCAACCCAGCGGAGACGCAGTTTGACTGTCAAAAATAAACGCAAGAGCAGTCTCAAACGGGAACATTCGGTCGCGCAGGAGGTATTTGTCTTCGTTGAGATGACAGAAGGAGCGGCCTCCCTCAAAGCTATTTGACCGTCATTACTATGTAAAGTGTTTCGTGAAACAAGGCTTTTACGAGTGCCATGACCTTCTTGTCATGTGGTTAGGTTATTACGTGAAGCCTTTGAACCGACTTTGGCATGATTGACTAAAGGTCGTTGAATTTAGGAAACAACAGCAGAGGGTAAAAAAAGTAAGTAGCAGTCATATCGGTGTATGATAAAATGACCTCGTACATCTACGTTCCCAGGCATGCTTTTTAATTATGCCAAAGCCGCTTCAATTTCTTAAGTACCCGAAGCTAACAGACGTAGATTATAAGAGAATATTTTGATCCCAGATTAGACAGTCAAATTCACCAATCCCAGAATAGCTCTCATATATACACGTGATGGATACAGTCCTAGGAAATACATTTAGGATATCTGCAGTCCACCCTCGTCTTCCAGGTCGTTACGAAGCATAAAAAATTTCCAAGCGTGATGCAACCTCATGCGCATATCATTCGTAAGGTCGCGCTGGAAGGATAATGATTTTCAAACCATTTTTCTTTCGCACACCTCACGCAACTAATAACCTCTAGAGAGACCTCATGGTGCACAAAAAGGTGAGCGTAATGAAAGGTACCATGGCTTGCATCAGCCAGATCATTACCATCGAAAAGATCTTTTTCTTCCTCATCAAAACCATTTTTGAAAAAGTAAAAATACTTTTCACGGACCGTCGACGTGCATCGGTACCCAAAGACAGGTAAGCTGAAAAGCTCGTCGCCCACTGCGTAGGTGACTTCGATCATTTGTCCAAATTGTGACATTAAAGCTAAGGGTAGCCTTTTGACCTTGCCTTTTTTCTTCGAACAATTTTGGTGAATACATCAGCAAGGACAACTATAGTTAAATTTGTTCCGCGGAAGACGTCACAGACTTTGTTGTCGCTACGATTGACGTCTTTTGCATATCCAGTAGATCCGGCGGCAAATCAAACATTTTTTTAAGGTTGATGCCTCGATGATGAAGCTGTTTTAAAAGCGTTGCCGCTTTAAAAGGCTTCTTCGCAGCCAGACAAATGTTTGTTAAAGCGCCTTAAGCACTACTATTGAAGACAGAGGTGCATTTTATTCATTAGGTGAAGAAGAATGGTAGATGCGCGCTGCTCACGGCGGTAAAAAGATAGGCTCTTCCAAATCTATATGTGCCCAAACAGCTCTCAAGCTGCTCTCTCTCTACCCTGGCCCACTGGTGGGTTCTGTCGGTATCGTTTTGATGCTTTATCACCGGCTTGATGTAGGAAAGAGAAGAAGGAGGTGAAAAATAACACCGACGAAGGCAACTTAGTAAGTCCGCATGGATTGTGACCCGAGTAGGCACGAGAAACCCACTTCAAGCAGCAGAGTCAAAAATTCAACTATGGGTGTAACAAAAATAATTCTATCACTTCCACGCTTGGTTGAAGTAATTGCGTTTTGGTAGTGGCCCTGGTATGCAGATTCTTTACTCAAGCAAAACATTAGATGGATCTACGAGCTAGTACAGTAGACAGTGCGCTTTCCTCTGTCAGAACAATCTGGATTAATAGACGTTCAATCTGGTAGACTGACTTTGCTAAGCTTTGGGGGCCGAGAAAATCTCTGCGTGGTTATATTGCTAAATGGATCAAGCTAATGCGACTGTTTTGCAGAAACTTCAATAATTTTCGCGCTTCAGAATGCGTTTCACTATTCCAGACTTTGTTCTTAAGCACAGACAGCGGTAACAGCTTTAGTGACCGTGCTCTAATTAAGTTTTAATTGTGAGATGTTTTTTTACTTCATTCTTGTGTTGTGATTGTTTCCCTTCATTCTTGTAAAGTAGTTGAAAACCTTCGGCTAGAGCGGTCGTTTATGATTTTGCATTGCAACAAAAGTACATATGCGCTGGTGAAATCCTTAAATATCTGTGAGTGTAAAAATCTAATTCCAAAATTAAAGGGCTTAAGCGTCCAGATATCCCTTTCCCTTTCGAGCCAAGAGAACTTAATGGCCGAAGATAATTCATGATTTGGAAACTATACATTCCGGACGTAGTATAGGCTCAAGGATGATAGCAGTATATGCAAGCAAGACAAGAATTTGTAATAGCTCTCAATTCAATATCATTTCTTGATTGCTTCAAGCACCTCCTTCGCTGACTTTTCATCACTCGTCTCTAGTCTCAGTCATCACTTAACCTCCCAAAAAGTTTCCTCCGCGACTGTGTACATAGAAGCACTTGTCGTGTCAAGCTCAAAAGTTTAAGGCAAGGGTGCTCGTGATATTCTGAGACAGTTTAAAAAGGCAAATCTCCAGAAAAACAGGTGCTGGTGGTAGGACCAATTACTAAAATAGCGTTGGACCCTTTTTATCCCTGATGACGTCTTTACGGAAGAATTGTCATGCTTGGATCGGGGCACTTCTGGCCTGACTTCAGTGAAGCTAATGTCGACCGCCAGTAGAGCGTTTTGTAGAAGTCATGAAGATGTGAAGTAGCCTTTACGCTGTGTCAATTACTCAGCGATGGTCAGCTTAAGCGGACAACTATTCCTTAAGCAATGAGGATGCTCGCCAACCGCATGCAAGTCTATTCCTATGCAAAAAAATGGATTTGTCTATTCTGCCTATCAGCGTGACAAATTTGAAGATTAATTTTTTTTCATTGGAAATTTAATCTCGACAGTGAAGGTTTCCATTTTGAACCTCATACCTCAGTCAATCGATCTAAGCTATGGAGGGTTTATGTGGTAACTGAGGCCAGCGTTCAGGAGCAGGTGATGCTCTCCCTTCGGTCTTAGGCATGATTCAGCTTTCAGCTTACATGTTTGAAAACGGTAAATACCCACTCGGGATCATGCAGCTTTAGGCTTAATATGAGAAAGTGAAGCACACAGGCCTTCAAAAGTTAGCTCACCATTTCTCTATCGCTCACACCCAGCGTCGACACAGTCCATATATTAACGCTTTTTGTAGCGATCAAAAGCAGCTTCGACACATAGAAGACCCGCATTAGACAACTAGACTTATAGACATTGTAAACTTAATACATTTCAAGCTAGGTATGTCGAAATGTATTATGCAATAAATTGAGTGGATGCTTTGACGACTGACTTTCGTAATTTTCCGTGCAATTAGTTTTGTGGTAGCCGATTCTTGCATCGACTTCATTCTACTTTGATCGTTCCGCACTCTCGGATGTCTCCTTGAATGGATTTTGATTAATCATTTCTCAACAGCCTAGCCCAGCTCCATACTTCTGTCGAAAAAATATACCTAATAATTCATAATAGCTTGCATATCAAGACATTTATACTATTCATTCTATTATGCTTAGTTGCTCCCAAGTGTCGATCAGCTTATCCATATCGTTTCGTTTAAATTATTGATTCACTTGATTTTCAACTTGAACGAAATTCTTCATCTTGATGCAATAGTACCGCCTTCTTCTTACGGCACGCAATCAGCCTGCAGATCCTACATTTTCTCACGTCTTAACATCAACCAAATCACTGCAAATGCTTTACCATTTGCATCACACGAAATTGCGTAGCCTCAAATTGGCGTAACTCAATCATATTTTGCTTTAAATTTATTTCAAAGGTCTACACCTAAGATCAAATTTATCCAGCCAAATGGCCCATCGTAATTTTACGTATACTTCAGGTACACGCATTAAGCCTCGTTCTACAATCAGATCTCAATTAGGTGATCCGATCTACTTTTACACAGCCTCTTAACCTTCAGCGTCTGGTAAAATAATTTCGGTCAAAAGTATCTCGATCACCTTTGCCGGTTGTGAATGCATCAGGCTTGGCGATCTAAAAAGATTTTTGGGACTCTAATGAATGATCAGGATAGGCCTAGGCGCGGGCAATGTGATCTCGAAACGTGCCGCATGTTGATCAACTATATTTATTATCCAAGATTTTTTTGCCACGGATGTGTCAGCTTCAAATATTGACCCTTTTCACGAGACAAAGATACAAGCCCGGTCTCTCTTCCAAATGCTGTGAAGGCTTAGATATTCATTAGTCTAATACGGTCAACCTTCGATCGCCTGTCATAAATACAGCCTGAAAACTCCTTAATTGCATCTCATTGAGCAATAGCTGTCGACCGGAACGAGCTCGCCAACACAACATTGTTTTTATGTGCTGTAACTTGGTGCATTCTTCTTTTTCTAGCAGAGCCGATACTCGGTACTGTCCTAAGATCTTCTGCTGTTCAATGTGTATTGCCAACCTAAATTATATTTTAGTCGCCCCCAATTGTTAGTGATTAAGTGCTGCATCCCTGTCGCGGTGATGGGGTAATCGATATTTTCCTCCCTCAAAACTTGCGCTTTAGCGATTTTGTAACTATATTGTTTTGCTTTTCTCGCTAATTTAGTTAGACAACAAACGATGTCTACTGTATCCACCTTAAGAACTACATTATCTATATTAGAGTTCTATCTAAAGCAACTTCGGCAGCCGGTGCTGCTAGCGAATCTTAATGTACTAACTAAGAGGCCAGGCCTTCTTTTAAATGTGCCTTACGCAAATAAAGACGGAAAGATGAACTACTAAACTCCTGCTGCACAGGAACGTGCCGCCGACGCCTATGGCAATACCCTCCTAATTGATTCAGGACTCATGCTTTTCTATTTGAGGCATATTAGAAACTTGCCCATGTCAAAGACAAAAAAGGCTCCGTGCCGTCAAATGTCACTGCTATTTTATAGTATTGATTTCAGTAATTACATGTAAAGCTTCAGAGGCGTCCAGAACCATTTCACTAGCCAATTGAGTCAAATTTGACTTATTTCCGCTACTCCATCTTTGAGTATTAATCACTTTTTTGGCTGATCAAAATTGTTTGAAATTTCGTCACGCGCCAGAGTCTTCCAAGAAACGAGGTGGGTTTCATACATTGTAAGCATTAGTCCAGCGCTACTTTCGAATGCTGTTTAGCTCTCAGATGCCAAGATTAAGACGTAAAAAATACCATTGCAACCTTCTTCATGAGGACATACTTCTTCCCCGCTATGAAAGCCGTCACATCATTGACGTGACTCGAAAGACGAGCTTTCTGCAAGCGACCCTTTAATGCCGTGAGCAAGATGAAGGTGGTCCCATTCGTACAGCCACAAATCACGTGTTTAGTTTACCAAAGTCAAAGCAGTGGATGTTGCTTTGCTTGGCAGCACTTAAGTCCATTAGGCATGGACTCGAGTCAAAAAATACACAAACACTTTTCAGCTGGATGAGGAATTGCTTATAAAAGGCATTTTGATGGACTGCCTAAGGCTGTTCTCCACTTGATCGTGAAACCAATTCGCGTTTTCCATAGACTTTTCCGCACTCTAGAAACCTCAGTATAGGCGGGACCATCCCTCAGACCGTTTATTAACACACTTACCTTGACTTGTTGAGGAAAGTCGGCTCAATAATGGATGCCATCGGGCCTCTGACTTTAAAACATGGTTGAAACTTACGCCTACTGGTTGTGGGTAAGAAAGCGATAATGGCAGGTAAGTAATCGGCTTTTGGCGCGGCCTCCTTGGTGGTGAGAGCTCGATTGCCGCGCTCACCTGAGTATACGGCATTAATGCCGTCTCAGAAACCGTCTTTGTCTCTCATCCAATCTGATTTTTTTTCCCTATAAAAAGAAAGCTTACGTTTCACCGGCTCATATCCTACGCAAGGCTCTACCCTCGGAGTAAGTAAGTTTGGGATGCTTAAACTCACGAACATAGACATTGTCTTTATATCGAATGTGAAGAAATAGCAAGTTGAAATTATCTGGCTAGAATTTTTGTAGTTTTAAATGCATATAGCCTTTTTGCAGATACAATTACTGAAGACAGTGCCTGCACTCCATTGGGTCATAAGGCTATTAACAAATGAGCCTTAACGTTTGTGCTTGACATTTCTATAGAGTACACTTAGTGCTTTTATAAGATTTTTATAGCCGTAATATAGTGCAAATTGATTGAATGCGAGAGCGTTGGCGTCAATTTATATGCAGGCACAGCCAAGGTAAGCCAATAAAGTGTCACATTTTTTGTCTTGAAGAGTACAAGTCGAGCAACTTGCTCGCGAAGCGGTGCTACCACGCATTTGAGGACCGAGAATTGGCCGGACAAGGGTCGAAAATTAATAGTTGTGGCTTGGTTGGAAAAGACAGTCGAGGTCTTAGGCGTTACAGTTAGAAAACTTATGAGTTGCGACCGTCAAACACCGGCCGCGAGCGATGTCGAGGCAAAGTGCACTTAATTTGATGCTTGACGCCGGTGATATTTCTCTTTTATTCTCTTCTTGATAAAGAGGCCAAGTGCCAATATCACGATGGAACATCTTTGTGTGATCCAGTTAAAAAGCCAAATTCAATGTTTAAAGCGTGGGGGACGTATTCACTTCGAGAACCCATGCGAGTCGGAGGCTTCTACTTGACATGTCTTCTCTGACTTCGTAAACGCTTTTGGCTCTAAAAATAAGTATTTTTGATACGACTATGCCCACTGCCGCCAAGGTTGAACACGCTGGAACTTCGATCAGAGCCTTAACCAAGGTCCTTAGTGACCAGTGCTCAAGAACGCTTGATGTTAATTACGGGAGCGAAATATAATTGGCAGTCGACGACGAGTCATTAGCCGAGCGAAATTTATTTCAGTTTATATAATTAATATAGATACAGCCCGGCTTACATTTCGAAGTGTTAAAATCATATAAACTCCAGCTATCAAGACTCATAATGACTCATGGGATCAGGCAGATAGCAATCTGTGACTCTTACTTGCTCTACAATTAGAGAAAAGGTTAGAAAACTGAGCTCACGCAGTTTCTTACCAAAATATTTGATAGCCTTAATGCAATGACCGCAGTCTTGTCAATATTCAATTTTGGCTAATCGAAGCTTTTGATCTGCGCCGTCATCAAGGTAAACACATCATATGGTAAAGTAGAATCAATCAACTATTCATCGCTACATCCACAACTATCTCTTTCAAATAGCCAACAGCTCTACAGCGAGTTTGTTCGCAATTGCAAACTTGACAATAGTCGCCGGGCATCCGGCCTCTAATGACGACCAGCGTTTCTCTAGCTTTAAAAGGCGCTGCTTCAGTCAGCGACCCATTCGAGTTTAGGGCTTAGGTATCATACATTCTGTCCGTCCTTAGCACAAACTGTATGCGCTTGTTTGTCAAAGCAGAAAATGTTGTTTTGCTTGGCAACGCTCAAATCAGTTGCAAATTTACTCAAGTTAGCTGGTCTACGGACACAACAAGAAATTGTCCACCGAAGGCAGTTCGGTGGAGCAGGCTTTTTTTCTTAGTCTGTACTCCTCTCAGTGCAATTTGAGCCGCCTCTTCCATCGTAGCTGCCTGCACTCTAGAATTTTTACCGAGAAGGCGAGAGCGAATGGCAAAAAAAGTCAAGACTCTTTGGTAAAAACCTTGCTCTTCGTCACTCCTTCGTGATCCTCCAAACAGCAAACTTACAGTTGACGTAATCTCGCAGATGAGTGCCCAGCTTTTAGCTCGGCTCACGAGGCGAGGGTGTGCAAACTCCACGCACAGCTAATAATCGTGATCATAGCCCTTCTGGGCCCAATGTTACTACTTAATCCAGAAGAAAAGGCTTTGTTTTTTTTCTCTGGAAGGGAAAAGTCTTAATTTCACCGACTTGTCTCCCACATTAGACGCCACCGCCGGGGCAGCCGGAGCTTGTGCTGCCTGTATCTAGATAACAGACTCTGCTTGGCAGTTGGAAGAGCTGCAAATGCAGCCGCCTCCTTAACCCCATACAAGCCAGCAAGTCTTCGGGCTGCGCGATCTGCGGGTCCGACAGAAAGCGAAAACATTGTTTTGCATATCTCAGAACCTTTGTGAGGGTTAAGGTAGCAATCTACCCGCGTCGGCGAATGTCCTTTGCCCGCATTTTAGTTGCTTCCAACCTAATTTTGCCGCAGCAAATCGAATCCCAAAAGCACGCGGTGAATACCTCCGTATTAAAATACTTATTTAAAATAAATTTACTTTCGTTTAATGCAGCCCTATTTGCTAAATTCCAAATAATGAACGACGCCTGCTGGTGGCTGAACCCGTGGAAGAAGCTCGACAACGAGTGGACGGCAACCTGCTCCAGGGGTCAAGACCAGCTAGCTAAACTTGCGGATAGTATGCAAAAAATTACGTGCGTCAATTGAATGCTTAAATGCACTAGAAAACTTACTCATGCACTTAAAACTTACAGATATCTCTTGGGCGAACGCTGGGGTGCGCTTGCTGGCTGCGAACAACTGCAGTACTGTGCATCCTCGCGGGTGCGTATTGGAAGATATTGTTTGTGCTTGAAATTTGTTTTCATCTGTGTTGTTGCTCGGATGTACGACAGTTATGGGAGTTGGCACATCGGTGCAGCAAGCGTCTTCAAAATGAAGTAGAGGGCTTGGTCCGTGTTGCTTCACTTTATGTATCCGGCAGGCTCGACTGGCTGATCTTTAGTGATGCAGGCAGATATTTATTTGCGAATGCAGCGCTTAATGATTGAATCTCAGGTAAAAAAGCTGGATGAGAAGCGCAGACAACGATATGGTGGGAAGAGAAAAAATTTCGCTGGACAGTGGTGGCGACAAATTGGGACCTAATTTGAAAGTTGACTTGTAACAGAGAATATTCTGCTCGAGGTACTGGCTATGTATGAGCACGAGCTGGTGGCCAAGTCGCTTATCGCTAGCGGTATTTTTGAATGTTTCGAGCATAATATAGCGACAGTATACCTGGCATCATGGCAAATGCAGCCGCACATTGATCGACAGCGTCTGCAGGAGCTTGATATGTTGATTCAAAATGATGCCTACTACCATGGACGTCGCGGGGAGCAATTATAATATGAGCATGTCCTTTGAGACAGCTGTGAATTTACACGATGTGGTCGATTATGTATTACCATTATAGAGCATGTCTAATTTTAGAGTAGTAGAGCTTTTCTAACTTGATACACCTCTGTATCGATTTCTATTCACTTCCTCAACTCTAATTGCCCTACTTGCAACTGCGCGAATTATTATCAAGTGCAACAAAAGTGCAAGCCAAGACAAAGCAATTATCCCTTCTGTGCTGCTGATGACTTTATTAAATGGCGTTTTAGTAATCTAAAATGAGTCGAAAAATTTTCCGAGTACGTTTCATGTGATGAGCGCGATATGTGAGCATTATTAAAAATAATTACATTATTAAAAATAAGAATGCTCACGTATCGCGCTCATCACATAAAATAATAAGCCGGTATTATTCTGTCTTGAAATTAAATAATCGTAAGAATCTGCTACTTTTGCATGGGAGGTTTATGTCAGGCGGTATAATCCCTTATATGCGCTGCCAGATTTGAATGGAAGCTCAAGACATTTAATTCTGTAGACATCCCAAAACAATTAATTGATTGTTACGCGATCTTTATAGAAAAATACCACGCACCATTCGCCTTCTCGCTCGATAGTGGCATTCATCGCTGCCTGCACTAGTCAGAGAGTCAGGCCAACTTTGTGGTGCAACAATGCAGCACTCACAGAGCGATGTGGCCCTGGGAACTAACGGCAGCTGGGCTGATTTAAAGATTGCCGAAGGTCTTAAGAAGCGCAGCAACACGGCACAAAACCTTCACTTCTATGGTAAGGTTTGCTTCGTTCAGTACAATTGAGCATTTGAACGCTCTCGTTTGATTCCTGTTTACGTTCGTTGTTGCTGTGCTTACTGACACTATTATGTGCGACTTAAGTCGAGGAGCAAAAGCGTCTGTACCAGGAACTGCCTTTTTCGGTGCTGCCTGGTATGCGCCGTCAGTCGTTTCAGCGCGAACGTAGCTATTCCAATCTTAAATCGCGCAGCTCGTGGGGATCTTTTAGTAACCTTGTAGCTAGAGGAGAGGACCAGCCGTTGCTTGGGGCGGACGACGAGTTCCCCGAACCTGGATACACGTTTCCGTTGCTGCTGAGCTGTGGCGTAGCTTTAATGAGCGCTTTTCAATTTGGCTACAACACAGGTGTCACTGGCGGCATCAATCCGGACGTCATCTTTCCCGGCCACTCGGACATGCAATGGGCCATTTGTGTTTCCATCTTTGCGGTGGGAGGCCCTATTGGATCTCTTACTGCGGGCCACGTGAGCACCGCACTGGGTCGTAAGAAGGCGCTTCTAGTGGATTCTTTCCTCTTTATCATCGCTGGTGCCATAATGGCGCTGTCGGTCAGCATTTATGCGCTTATTTTGGGCCGTTTTTTAGTCGGATTTGCCTCGGGAACGGTTAGTGTCGTGGTGCCATTATACCTTGGTGAGCTTGCGCCCCCCAATCTACGTGGTGCGTTGGGCACGGGTTATCAGTTGTTTATGGTCATTGGTATTTTGGCCGCAGACCTTTTAGCATTTCAGTACTCTGGAGAAAGCGAAGGCCTTAGTCAGCCTGGCTGGCGCTTTCTTTTCGGCTTTACGGTCATACCGGGGATTCTGCAGTTAGCATTTGCGTCGTTGTTGACAGAAAGTCCACGCTGGTTGCTGACGAAGAATCGTCCCAAAGAAGCCGCTGACATTTTGCGTCGCTTGCGTGGCTCGAATGATGTATACGAGGAGATTGATAGCATTTGCTCGGCCAGTGACAACGAGTCGGGGGCTAACACGGGCATTTGGGACGTCCTTAAAGATCGGACCATTCGATTTGCGCTTGTAGCTGCAGTGGTGCTTCAGATTGCTCAGCAGTTTAGCGGCATCAACGCTGTCATGTTTTATGCCAGCTCATTTTTTAAAAATGTTGGCTTGAAGGATCCGCTGGTGGGTGCTACTTTGGTGTACACGGTGAACGTTATTTCGACAGGTGTTGCGCTCGTGCTGATGGATACGGCTGGTCGTAGACCGCTGCTGATCTTCTCTGCGATCGGCATGATTATATCTAGTGTCGTGCTAACTTTGGGTCTGATGAATGTCTTGCCATTTGCGAGTATGGCTAGCGTGGGCGGTGTCATGTGTTTCGTATGGTTTTTCGAGATTGGTTTAGGTCCTATTCCGTGGCTGATTGTAGCGGAAATGTTTCCTGCTAAACCACGCCCGACCGCTATGAGCATTGCCACCATGGTAAACTGGTCGTGCAGCTTTTTGGTTGGACTCATGTTCCCGACCATGCAACGCGAGCTAGGCAAGTACACATTCGTGCCATTTTGTGCCGCACTGTGCATGGCGCTTGCCTTTACCCTCAAGTACGTGCCCGAAACAAAGGGCAAAACCATCCAAGAAATTCAGGATGAGCTTCACGTGAAGAAACGACAGCCTATGAATTTATAAGAGTGGACGGGTAGCAAATCAGCGTCGACAAAGATATTAATCAACAAAAAATTGCTTGATCTTTTGTCGACAAAGCCAAACCTTTGCTCGTCGCTTTGCATACACTTCAAATTGCAATTATTGATTACACGTAAAACTATATCTTGCGGCGCTTTTTTGCGTCATGTTTCAGAATTTTTTTGACGACACGATTCTTCTGGTGCTGCACTTGGCGGGCAGAATCGAGCACTTTTGACTGCACAGATTTGCTCTTTTTGATCATCATAAAATGCTTAAGACGTTTTTTTTCCGTGTTGGTGGTGCCGCCACGTGAACTTTTGTGCTTAAAATCCTCGCGACCTTCGAGGACAAGACGGAGTCGTTCCTCTTGAGTCATACGCTTCTTCTTTGAATAGCCCTCGAGATCGGTTGGATTGACCTTTGTAGCATCCGAGCTTGCTTTAGCAGCCTCCTCAGCCTTGCGCTTGCTCCGAGACTTTGGGTCTTTCAAAGCTGCATCACGCTCTTTCTTCAGCATTTCGATCCGTTCGAAATCGAGCGGTGTCAAGATGCGACGAGCGTCCAAGCGATCCTTCTGCTCAATACACAAAACTTCCTCCTCTCCGGCACCATCATCATTCGCGTCCTTACTGTTTCCACGCTCGCTGTCCTCTTCGTCAGAAGAAACATCGACCCATTCATCCTCAGACTTATCCTCGCCGGATGTTGACGATGCAACCTCCCACCCATCATTGTTGTCTTCTCCATCAAAGCGTCCGGCTGCTTCAGCCTCTGCCAGCAGGTTCGCACCATCCACGCCTTCGCTTGCCACGAGTTCACCGAAACGGTGCGGCTTAGCTGCGTCGTTATGAAATTTTCCTCGGTCTTTGCGCTTCAGCAGAGCTGGGTGAACGTCACGAATCAGGTTTAGCACGCCACGCGCAGCCATGACAATGGTTTTATCGCGGGCGCGGTTGTATTGGACCAAATCGCTTACAAGCACGTCTATTCCCTCGCATTCTAGCAAAAGCGGAACTCGACGGAACAACTCACGCAAAGAGTTGATACCTACAGCAATCACCTCCGACGAGCACCGCTCCGTCACAAAGTTGTGAGCAATACTTTTGACAATGGGCAATAGCTCTTCCGGCGGGATTTCATCGTGGCAGGATTGCACTAAATACGCCAAAATGGCAGTCACACTTTGCTGGTGAGACTGCAAATATCGTTGCAGCAGCGGGTAGAATGAAAGCAGCACAAGCTTATGGAAGCCCAAAACTCGACCAATAAAATTCATCATGAGCAGTTTGACCTCAAAGCGCTCCGTGCAGCTCCTGAGAAGCTTCAATTGACGCTCAGCAACGCCTTGAGGATCGTTCAGCAATTCAATTGCAGGAAACGTGGCTTTAAAATTAAGTTCACGCTTTCGAGCCCGCTTGTTTTTATTAAGTGCCATGAAAGTGTCACGCTGACGCTTTTTGGTCTTTTTCGAGTGAGAGTGATAGTCCACGGCCACGAGAGCCTTCTTCTCTTTCTTTTGTTGCTCCTCATCCTCAAGAATGTCCTCGTCGATCCCGAGAAAAAAGCTGAGTGCCATCACGAGCAGCTTCGTGTTCTTGCTCGTGCACGCAGTGACAATTACATTAACACTGCGTTGATCGTGCCATATTTTGCACTTGAAAAGCTCTATTATCACCTGTAGCGACTTCACAGCAGCGTGCTCACTATCATCCTTTAGCATTTCAAACATAAAATTCTGCAGCGCTTTATTAACCTTCACATTCCGCGACGTGGCATTAACTTGGCGAATGTCCGACACAATGTGCTTGTACAAAAGCGCACGCAGCCGCTTGTCTGGACAGCGAAAAAGCACAAAAAATATCTTGAGTAAAGTGATGGCATCCACAAGGCCACGATTGCGCAGCAGCATGAGGCTTTGCACCAGCGTCTTGCGCAACTCCGGTTCTAGTACCAAGTAGTTGTCGCGTAGCAGTCCCATGATCTGCTCAGAAAATGTCGCCATCTCGATTGGATAGCATTTTGCCACATGACTCAAAAAACTTACAAGCGCACCAAAGTGCGCCGACTCCTTCGTAGGTTGCAGCAGAAACAATCGATACTCGCTCTCGAAGTGGCGTAGTTGCATGAGGAACTCGGTACGGTAGCCCACCGGGTCGCGTTTTACCATATTCTGCAGCTGCGGCAGCTTGCCGATCACGTCCAAGCTAAACGCATTCACAGCCTGCATCTATTCTCAATACAGAGTTTCACGCGTCAAATAGTAAATGCCGGGTCTCCACCAATTATAAAATTCAAATGGCCTTGCTATAGTGACATATGTCAATGATATGAAGTCAAACACGACCACTAAGCAACAAGAGCACGAGGCCTTTTTTCACCTGCGTAACGACGCATGTATTCGAGTGGTGCAAGACACTTCCAAAGTTGATGGAATGGGTGGTGAAGTGTGGGCTGGTGCACTTGTTCTCTGCGAGTTCTTGGAGTTGCACAACCAACATGTGCGCGGACGTGAAGTGATTGAGCTAGGCGCTGGCTGTGGGCTGTGCGGACTAGTAGCCGCTTCGTTAGGTGCCCGATTGGCCGTTTTGACCGATGATTACCCTGACTTACTAGCGAGAAACATAGCTAAGAACATGCACATCTGGGCTAAACGTGAGGCAAACACGTCTCCCATCGCCTCGAGCTGGCGGCTAGAATGGGGTGTTGAAGAATCTATCGCGCCGTTCACTCACAAGTTTGACACCATGCTTGGTAGTGAGATCACTCAACTGGGACGCGATCTTCACGAACCACTACTCGCAACAATTCGCACTGTACTTCGTCCAGGAAAGAAGTCAGTAGCGCTTTTGTCCATGGATTCGTGCCGAGCCTCTTGTGAAGGAACGTGCGACGTAAGCAAATGTACTGCCTCGCATTTTGTAGCTGTTGCGAAGCAGATAGGCTTTACTGTCTATAAACATCCATCAGTGCATCTAGCTTCTAACAAGGCTGTGTCCACATTGGTAGGTGCAAAAGGCCGGCGCCTGTATGTCGACGAGGACGATTGGAGTACGATCTTCGAGCTACGCTATATAGTTTGAAACACTGAATACATCAAGCAAGTATATTTTTAACACTAATGCTGACCCTTTCCGCTAGCTTTCAAGTGCTAACTTTCATTTGCCAAGTGTTAAGTCCTTCACAAAAACATACATGCAAAATTTCTGATAGTTCGCACTGATCGTAAATCACACAAAGGCCGTTTCCACGATAGTTAAAATGTCCAGAGGATTTGTATTGTGCAAGCAACTAATACCGACCCTGTGGCTCGAGCGTTTAGCCGTTCGACCCAGGACCGGGAAGTACCTGGTTCAATACCCGTAGGATCCCACCGGAGACAGGTCACTAAAGTGGACGAGCCATCACACCCGAGTGTGTGACTGCTCTGCCAACTCGCGGTAATATAAGGGTTGGGTGGCCCACTGACCGAAAAAGCCCTATTGGGTATTGTGGGGTACGGGACCCGGTCCCAACATGGGTCGGATTGCTACCAGCATCCCGCGATAGTGACAGCTTAGTCCTAGTGCGTGGGTTCCGGTAGCTTGAATCTCTCAAGCAACTAACAGTATTTGGTACTTTTCAGTTCTGTCGATTAAAATGCTATATATTAGAGAGTATTTCTTTTATGGATTGGTAGCTCCTTACTGCTTTAACCAAGTCTAAACGTAGCCCTATGAAAGCGCCGGTGTGTTAACTGAGGTCACCCATGCCCACACATGGCCTATTATATCTTGGAAACGTGTGATTGACCGATAGTGAAAAGAAATATGTATCCCTTCGTCTCACCATTTTTCTTTTCACGACTTCAATAACAAGGTGGGGTCGACCTTAAGATTTGTAAATGGTAGCGTATTGCAATTTTAGTCTCGTGTTGTCTGGTATATATTTGCTAGCAATTACTTTGGCGACTATTTATGCACTTTGGACAGAGAGTGAACTACGCGCGTGACACGAGTGTGCTTTACAAGCGTCTGGATTGTGAGCCGATACCATCGCCGAATGGCCCCAACGTATACGGACGCTGTAAGCATGATGTGTTGTCTGTTTCAGATACCGACAAAGAACTAGGTGCGTACAACCAGGAAGTCGATTGACCTAGGGTTTGCATCTTGAAATGATATTGAATATTATAATGTTTGATGTGCGGGCTTCTAAGAAGCGGTATACGAGTAATTTTCAAAATTGTCGAACGGCACCCATCTTGGTTTTTTATTAAGCTGCACGTCCCAGAAAGTTTTTTGAAGAATTCACAATATTCGAATGTGGGTCACACTAGCTGGCGGTACTAATCTATTGTGTTTCATACGTCATGTGATGCTTCAACCAGCAACCAAAAAGTAACCAGAAGTAATCAAAGCACCACTGCTTAAGGCAAATTACTCTGCTAAATAGTATGTCGGACGTATGCTTATTCCATGGAAGCTTTAAATGATAAATCTTAACAAAGTTGAGCTACTCTTTGGGTCAGGGAGATAGCGATCCGCGACTTGCATTGGTAACATATATATGAACGAAGAACAAAGCTCTGAAGTTGCGCTTCCTCTTTCGACTGCCTGCTTCAGTGCCCAAGCAAGCAGGAACTAAAGTGGCATCACAACTACGGCCGAATAATTGTCTTGATTCTTGCTGGTCCCTTACTTATATTGCCGCGCTTTGAGGCCTGTGGCGATGTATTAAAAAGTGAATTTGCAACATGGCCAATTTTTATTTTGGAGGATGTTAGTTTTTGCTCGCAAAACTACCAATCTAGGCAGAAATGCGCGCCATCTGTCAGTAAGTTATTGAGTCTGTCTAGCAACCAATATCTTTACAAGCTTACAGAGGCGAAAGAATGTGAGGTAAAACAAGATGAGGAAATAAAACACTAGTAGAGACAAGATGTGGCGGACAGCAAGTCAAACCCAGTGCTAAACAATCTCTATGTAGGGAAGACATCTGGACTAGTCTATTGTATTTACATAGCCTTTACAATCCGGCTGCAAAATCTATGGTCAGGGAATATTGAGTCAGGATCAAGTTCGGCTGGAATCAGTCCGTTGCCCTATGCTTCCTGGCCACACATTTTGCAGTCGGTTGGTGAAGACTATGTACAACCTAAAGCAGCGTGTCAGAGCTTTAACATTATGGCTGCAATACATGCTTAGAGCTTAAGGTGTGTATATATCCTAATGCGATGATGGCTTTAGCATTGTACAATCTAAGTCAGCCGCCAGCTGGTCGACATTCACCTGCCAACCTCGACATCAGAGGATGAAGAAGATGAATACATCACTTGAGTATATTAAATTTCGCAAGAGCTTGTGGCTCAAATAAAAAAAGCGAGTACTTTTGGATGGTACCCTGCATACGCCGTTTTTGTATGATGTATACTCTGTCAAAGACCTTGCACAGAGACGGGTGGCGGTCTATCTAGCTGTGAATCTCATAAATCACATGGTCGAAGGCAATTAGCATCTCTTCAAGGGCCTCAAAGGTCCATCTCGATCCGAAGAAACGGCGTTCTGACCGCCAGAACCGACTTCAAGATAAATTTCCACCCCGCAGACACAATTGTGCAGGATCTGCTGTTTCGTACATAGAAATCGCAATTTCGAGACGGGAGCGACTTATTGCAGCGCTCTTTGACCACCAAAGTCAGCTGCACTGCCATATGAAGTGCGAATTAAAGAAGAGTCGCTCTTATGGGCCTTGCAAAGTTGAGCTATTGCAGAGGTCTTAAAAGCCTCTAGGTTGGCTCCAGCAAACAGAGCCTCTTGCAATCTGATTCGAAGCAACGAGCACTTTATCACCCTGAAGTTCAATTTAATCCTAGGATAGGCTCTCCAAGTAAGACGTAGTGACAGAGTCTGAGAGTATTTTTAGACCGGTTGCAAGCTACTTTTGTCTTTGGACTTCTTACGAAGATCTGCTAATTTCCATTTTCGAGCTTAAAAACTAACGTTGCAGCCAAATACCGAAAACTTACGAAACATCGACAGAAAAGAAAATGATAGATCAGAACTAGTATCTGACACATGCAAAGATAAAGTTTTTGGTGCAAATGCCTTTCGACTGCCACTTCAACATTTCACGGTAAATACAACGTATATCTGAAACTATCCTTAGCCGCCATTTGATTTTAAAAACAAATCTATCTAGTTATTTTTAAATAATAAATAAGTAAGTCCGCGTGGCCTAATGGATAAGGCATCGCCCTCCGAAGGCGGGGATTGGGGGTTCGAGTCCCCTCGAGGACGGAATTTTAGCTATAAATCTTGCTATATTATGGCGTCCATACATATCCACTGAATAAATTTGTGCTTTGACTTCAGATATGACCTCAAAGACCGACGAACAACGGCGGCAGCCTCAGTGCGCCAACCGACAGTTGGACGTGCGCACACCCTTATCTCTGCGCATCCTCGTACGTCTCTTTTCATCCCTGGAGTTTGGGATTGGCGCTTTAATGCTGTACCAACACACACCTGACTTTGCCGCAGTCAAGCGCGCGGTGGAGAGCATGTGTCAGCTCACCTTCACAACTGCACATTTGCAGCAAATCATGCATTTATTGCCGGAAGTGTATGCTATAGAGTGGAAGAGAAACACGCGCACTGCTCGTCGTCATGCGCAGGAGGAAGGTGGCGACTCGCTGCAAGTACAGCGCCAGCGACTTGAGCAGCAATCACCAGTGCTTACATTACGCAAACAGAACCTCCCGCCTCCTAATGAAAAGTGCGAGGGTATTGAGGATCGTATCGCTCTTTTCATTTGTAAGGTCAATGACTATTTGGAAAGCCACATCAAGGCCATGAGTAATGAATTTCCAGACATGACAGACGAAGAAGTCAATAACGCTGTCGAAATAGAAAAGGCCCCACTACCGATAGTTCCGCCAGAGATGTCAAGTGAAAAGAGATCGAAAATGCTGCAAAATCCAAAACTTGGTAGAGAGCAGGCAGATATTGCAGCAGAGTTAAGGGCCAAGGGAAAGCTAAGAGGGGCACTTGCAAAGCCTGTGCCGCAGAATCTGATGTCACTACCAGAGTGGCTTATCAACAGAGTTCGTAAACGGGAAGTCGATTGTAAGGATGTTGTTGAGAAAAATGCTAATGCGCTGAAAAAACGCATGTTGTCGACGTTGCCGCAGCTTTGCGATCAGCTGCAGTTTCTGGTAATTGTGTCTAAGAAATCTATATTTCTTAAGGAAGAAGTGGTGCGCAGACTCGCCGTGCGAGCTCCAATTAAGGACAAAGTTGGCGAGCAGTTATATTTGCTCGAGTCGATGGTACCGGAATGGCTCACTGTCGTACTTGGTGACGGCAAAGAGTACATAAGGATTTCAACTGGCTGTAAGTACAACGTTGTCAAGGCCTCGCTGCGCCGCGCTATCTCTATAAAAGCCTAAAACAGAGCTTTTTATTCCTCTTATTTAAATAAATACCGGTAAATCAGCAATGTGTGTAAAATTTAATAGAACATAGTTAATTTAAAGCTATATATTCTAGGATACCGAAAAAATATTTTTTATTTTGCTCTTGGAAAATTATTTTCGTTGCACCCTTTTGAGCTTTTTCGTTTAAATCTTTTCGCGATCTTAAGGCGTCGCACCATATCATGGACGCTGGTTCTATTGCGATGGACGCCACAAGTGATGCACCCACAGGCTGCGCGCGCGTGATCTTTAAGACGGTGGTGGCGCTGAGTCTTCCATTTGTGCTGAGTCCGCGCGAGGTGGCGACCGAGGCCGCTTCTAATATGGTAGCGGCCTTCACCTCGTGCTTTAGTCGCTTGCGACAGCGTAGTTCGCAATTCAATGATGAGCACAGAGAGGCGCTTCTCAAAAAGGACGAGTATTATTCAGAGGCAGCAATGATTGAGCTGCGTCGACGGGTGATGGAGGATCGTACTTCCGCGATGCCAGTTGTGCGGTGGGATCCCATGGCAACAGACCAGCCGGCATGCCCTCCGCGTTGGAATGAACGCAAGGTTCGAGAGCTTGCGCGAGCCAAAAGTAGCCTTTCGCCGAACTGCAATTGGAGAATTCCCGAGAAAGCGTTTACAACGCTGGCGTCCGACACGGAAAAAGCGCTAGACCAGATCCTGCAGTCGACTAAAAAGACGAGAAAACATTGTAATGAAACAATGGGTGCAAAAATTGTAGATCGGCAAAAGAGGGGCGAGGTGCTTGAATACAAGGCTTGTAAGGAGACTGATGTCATGCCTCCAGAGGAAACGGGGGCGGAGACTGTGCTGCTTGATATTCACCGCGGCGACGAAAGCTGTAACGGCGGGTCATTGCGCGCGTGGCTCGCGGGCATCGACACGTGCCATTCAGAGGAGTACTGCGTGTACGCCAAGCAGTTGGAGGAGCATGGTTTTCTAGCGCTAGAAGACTTGGCGCAGTTGGAGAGCGAAGATGATGTGGACCAGGCCATGAGCGAGGTGGGAATTGCCAAGTTTGCACACCGGTTGCGTATTCGCAAAGCCATTCGACAACTGCATTATCAGTGTTCCGAGCAACTTTAGTGGCTGCCGCTAGGACTCCCGTGGCCGCAAGTGCGTATTGAATGAGACTAGTAATAGTTGCATGTAAAGACGAAGAAATCAAAGCTTATTGTCTACCCCCGTACGCAACAAATGCTACCGCTTTTTATATTCAAAGCTCCTCGTCCAAATACGAAATGTCATCCCACGGGTGGCGGTACAGCGGCTGCTTAAGGCGCTTTTGGTCGAGATAATGACCGATGAAACCAATGCTGCGACCGAGCACGAACAAGCCGTTAAGACAGCCGTTCTCGATCTGCTCGTTTGCCTCTTCCAAAGTAAAGACACCGCAATTACGCAGCAGGTCGACAAAACAGACGGCAATGCAGCCGTCGACGTTCAAAATGAGGTTGCTGCGTTTCTTGGTCGTCACCTGCTCCACCTCGAGAGCGAAGTCAAGCACGTTTGTAGACGGGAAGTTTGCCTTAGCAAACTCCTTGATAATGGTCACACGCTTGTCTGGGTTCGATAGCGATTTGATTCGGTGGCCAATTCCCATTATGAGCTTGTTTTGTCTGCGCATGTCTACCACAAATTCAGCTGCCGACAATCCTGAGTCATGCGCGCTCGCAAACATCTCAGCAGCCTTGTCCAGGGCTCCACCAAAGCGGGGGCCAATTGTCACCAGACCTGAGATAAGAGACGAGATGAGGTCCTTGCCGGCACGAGCAGTAACAATCGTGTTGTGGGCACCCGATACGGCCGGGCCGTGATCAGCTGTGACCATGAGCACCATTTCAATAAATTTAGAAGCGTAGGCCGGCAGATTACGCTTAAACCATAGCAGACCGATGACACCGCCGACGCCCATATTCTGCTCAAATACTTTCGAAATCGGAGTACCCGAGTATCGCAGCTCCTCGCCACGATCATCCGAAATGGACGAGATGAAGTTGGAAGGCTTACGGATAAGGCCAAGGTTCTTGGCCCAGGCATAATCCATAGGAACCCGAGGGACCGGAACTTCAGGGTGCGGTACAATCGTACCCGATGCGACCATTGTGTCGAACTGCTTACGGATAGCATTGCCGAACTGATCAAAATTTTCTGGCACGATGGCACCGGCAGCAGCAAGTGCCGCGTTCTTGGCCGAGGCCGTTTCCGATTCGCCCGTCGCGCAAGCACCGGCATGGCCAAACTGCACTTCAAACGGGAAAATTTTGGCGCAGGTACCGATGCACCATGCAATCACCGGCTTTTTAATGGCACCCGACTGGATGGCACGGCAGACAGCAAACTCGTCGGTACCACCAACCTCACCAAGTAAAACCATCATCTTGATTTCTGGATTTGCCTCGTAACGCAGCAGATGCTGGATAAACGTGGATCCTGGGTACTTGTCACCACCAATTGCAACTCCCTCGTACACACCGTCTGTAGTCTGCGATACGATGTTGTTGAGCTCATTTGACATGCCACCGGACTTAGACACATACGCGACACTACCGGGACGGTACAGCTTTGATTGCACAATGTTGTCAAGCATACCACCTGTGTTACCAATGCGCAGACACCCTGGCTTGATACCACCGACCGTAGCAGGGCCAATAATGCCAACATCGAGCTCCCGCGCTTTCTTCGAGATAAGACGCGATTGTTGCTCAGGCACGCCCTCAGCGATGATGGCATGCGTCTTGATAGTGTCGCTGTGTTGAAAGCCTTCCATAGTAGACTGGTACACGGAACGGAAAGAGGAAAAGTTAATGAGCATGCTCACGTCCGGAAACTTCTTGACGGCGTCTGACAGCTTCTGAAACACGGGAATGAGACGCTCTGAAGTGCCCCAGTAAAATTTAAGATAGTGGTTGGGCGAGAATGGAAAGATCAGAGCCGCCACGCTGGGCGTCTTTCGGTTGCACAGGTAGTCAAAGTCAAGCATACCTTGAACAGCGCGTTGCTGCAGGCCGTAAATAATGCACCGTGTCTTGTCATTCATGCGCACAATACTCTCATCTTGAACAACAACAGGAGCCCTCGTGTCAGCGGTACGTTTGCTATCAAGTCCATCAGCACTTTCGGCCTCCACATTGTCGCTAACAAGAGCGCTGCCTTCGTCCGAAGCTGATTTGTTTAAAGTTTGCTTAGCGCCACCAATGGACTTGGCAACAGGCTGAGCAACTACCGGCGTGGGCTTTTCTACAAGACCAAGAGCCATCGGGACAATTGCCGTAATGTGCGTCTCGGGGCCAAATACTTCAATCGGCACTCCTATCGCCTCACCCACTTCGCGCATGACTGACAGACCCTCCTGACAGTTGGGGCCACCACGTCGCACCCAAATGTGTACTTTGTTGTCCTTGAGCTTTTGCTGGTACTCATGAATGGCACGGATAATACCCTTGAACGTCAATGCAACGTCCGTGAAGTTGGCAATGCCACCGCCGATAATCAGCACTTTGCCACGCTCGTCAAAGTTGCGCGTCATAAGGTCCAGTATCGTCTTTGCATAGTGGTAGGTGTGTGTCTCGCTGGGAGCACCCGAGTATTCACCATAATTTGCCAATTCGTGGCCATAACCCAAGTCTGCGATCGTATCCGCGTAGACAACTGAGGCACCACCACCTGCGACCATTGTCCAAATGCGCCCCGTGTGATTTAGGATGGTGAGCTTGAGCGAAGCGCCCGTTTTGGAGTCCAGATCCTGAATAAACTCTTCCTCGTGGAACTTGGCGCGACCGAAAGCCGGGGGAAATTCAATATCTCCCCAGCGGTCACCCACAAGGAAGTTGGCGGCTTCATCCACTTTGGCAGCCATGTCAAGCACGGAGATCTGATCCTCCACTAAAACGATCGGATTGATTTCCATGTAGACAAAGTGCAACTCACGGAAGTTGGCAAGCATTGCAACGAGGAACTCGGCCAAAATAGGTTTACGTGCTGCTTCAACCGACGAAAGCAGTGCAGCAGTCACTTCCTCTTTCGATACAGTAGACTCAATGCCGACTTGCAAGCGCTTGGCCTTGGCATCAACATCCCCGACATCCACACCGCCTTCGTGATGAAAAAGAATCTCCTCACCGTCTCGGTTTGACACAATGCACACGTAGTGCTCATCAGCGGCACCGTGCTTTAAAAAAGGCTCGACAATGAAATGCGTGAGCACACCTGTGACGGTCTCTACCTGAATCGGTTTGTTGATACGCGCCCAGACCCAATCCTGCACTTCCACCCACGACGCGTTGAGCAGTAGCAAATTGGCTTTGCCACGGCGCTTAATAAGCTGATCGGGCTTGACTACAAGCTTCGACTCGCCTAGCGTCGTAAGCCACGGATTTCGGGCTTCAATCACGCTAAAAAAATCCTCGCGGCTTTGGCCAGCAAAGCTCTTGCTTACCGCCACTTGGGCAAAGCACTTGTTGAGATTAAAGACCGACAAACTCGTGGATAGGATGCGCTTGCCGTCAAACTCACGAATTGCTTTGGCCGACATGATGTGCTTAATCTATCTAGAGTGTCGTGGGGCCAAGATTGAGTGAGAGGGTTGCTGCAAAATCCCAAATGTGGTGAAAATCTTAAGGTGAGTGGAGCTAAAGCTGCTTTGCTGACTTGGCCTTTGTATAGACAAAGCAATAACATGGCAAAATAAAGGAAGGCACGATGACATCATAAAGTCGGTCTTTTTATTGAAAACCAGTGCTTAGGGTGCAATAGTGACGTATTACATTTATAATCAAAGCTGTATGTACGCTAAGGTCAAATTCTTACTCATACGTCACGGTGCTGTTCAATGTGATGGCGGTAATACTGTGACGCGGCTGTGCGCCGTCAATATCAGGACCATGACGTAAAGCACATGCTACCTCATACGCTGTCACTAATTGGCTGCATTAGTCTGTCGCTGCTGCTTCTGTAGCCGTTCCAAATAGCTCGTGCGCATAAGGTACGAAAGCGGCGCGCTTACGACACAGGGCTGCCCCTAAAATGGAGCCATAGAAAAGCATGAGTCAAATTTTGACCAATTTCTCACTCCTTTACAGCCACACCTGCTGCTGCCCCCTCGACCGCTCCTCCACGACACGCTTATCAAATTTTGCCGCCATGTCTGTGACGTTTGCCGACTTCCAATGCCCCCGCGGCGAGCTCGGTAAAGATTGTCGCGTACAGTCGCTTGGTGATGCGGCTCTTGGGCTCGACGCCGTGCTATCTATCACAACGAGACGGTTAAGCTCAGCTGGGGATGGCGAAGCCGCATTCTCATCCCGGCTCCAGCAATTAGCCTAGCATAGCAACAAGACAAGGCCAAAGCAATGGCAAGACGCAGTTGGCGAAGGATCAGTGCAAATGGAAGGCAACTGTAACTCAACCTGCACCAGTCTGCGAAGCTGGTTGCGGCGAGATTGGTGCATGTCGGCCGCCGAGACAAGGCCGAGCTGATTTGGTGCGCTTCAAAACCAAACAAAGGTAAGCAGCTTATCATAAGCGATACAAGAAGAATATGAACAACATCCACGCAAATGTCATGTCCGTCATATTTACGTACTCAGATGCAGACTCCTCTGAATTTGTTGCTGTCTTGGCCCGATTCTTTCTGTAAGTGTGCGGTAGTGAGCTTCGCAGTTGTCGTTGCCACAACTTTGTCTGCTTACCTCGAAAAGTCTCGGCCATAAGTCTCACGCTGAACCACGCGTAATAGCAGATTCGGAGATGAGAACTTGAACGTCGATGGAATCGTATAAGCCCCTGGACCCATCGGCGATTGCATGCGTTGCAAGTAGCTGTGCCGGTCATCGTGCGCAATCAGCAGCTGTTGCAGAAGCGCCGAGCAAGGCCTCTCTTGAACCATTTTTTAATGTGAATCCATGGACGAGGTCAGCAAGTATCAGATCAGAACGATGAGGAAAAAAAGCGTTTAAGTGTTACTTTGCTAATCTAAATAAAGTGATTATCATTGCATGGTCTAAAAGTGCTTGGGTCAGACTCCTAATTAGCGCCTGCAACAAATAACCAAAAAGGATGCATGGAGGGATGAGCATGTTCTCCGCCTTTAGAGAATTTAAATTTTTGATGCCGTCAACTTGAAGAGTCCGATTCGATGATGCTTCGAAAGCATGAGAATGCTAACTTAAAGGCTATTGTTGTCGTAACCATGACTCGAAGCCTGACGCAATGCCCGCGGATAAAAAATGGAAATCTATTTGTCGCGGCTTAAAAAAGGCGGTGATCACAAAGCCTGTGAAAGTCACCTCTTTGCAAAACTTGGCGCAACTTCGAGCGCGCAGGCCAGACATTTAAGAGGTAGCATCAGCTAAGTAGTTGCAGCAACTAAGCTAAGCACTGCAACGTACTTTTCACTACAACTTCGAGTGCAGTGAAGCACTTGAGACACCTTACGCCTTGGTATGGCGGGATGATGAGCAATACGGCGAAGCAAATATCCATATAAAAGCAATTAAATAGAAGATTATAATTTGTAACAACAAAAAAAGCAAGCTATTCCAGTACATGAGCAATACTCGCCCTTTCGATAAATTACCGGGCGCAGTCTAATTTATCATTTCGATAATATACTTAAATATATGGTGCTAACCTTCATAGAGCTTTCGAAGACGTTTGCTCTCCATCATTAATTGAGCTCATATGAGAAGCTTGACGATGTGGAACAGAGCACGAAATACAATAGGCACAGAAATCGAAACTAAGTGCGCGTAATCAAGTTGCGCTAAAGTAGAGGAAGGTTTGCAAGACAAATAGTCAAGAGCGTCTCTGCTGATAAGAATGGATATGCGGTGCGAAATCAATATTTGGGTGCCATGAGCGTCACTGTGGCAGACAAATAGACCGTTTTCAGGCGAATAACTGGTAGCTTGAGTTTCTGAAGTATCACGGTAGGTGCGCTCCCGTTTGTCGGCGTTTTGTGGCTGACAAAGAGACCACATGAACGAGGATAATTGACAGCTTAAGGTTTCCACCCATCGCGGTAGCTTGCCGCTAAGTTGGAATCGTCAAAGATACTAAACCTCGACGAAGTCGAAGCTATTCAGCTCTGACAATTCCGTCTGACTATCTGTCCATAGATAGTCTGCTGTAGACAGCAGCAAATGGGTTCCCGTTCGATGAAGTACCACATGCCAGAGTGCACAAGTTAATTATGAGATCTTGTCAAAGATCCTTGAGTGCAAAAGGCCATACTATCTTAACACCTATACCGAAGTACCTTGCTGTTTGCTCCCCGATTATACAAAACAAAATTGAGCAAAGTCTACCATGATGCTTAAACAATTTCTATTCTCCACTGACGTCCGTCAAGCCAAAGATATAGTCGAGGCTTAAGGACTTCGACGAGCCTGCCACCTTTAAAGGCCTTTATAGTGGAGACAACGTGTTGGCCGCGAGTTTGAGTTTCTGACAGGTCTCACAGGCCCACACATGCTTGTCTACAAAATATAAGTGTGGAGACCAGAAAATCATTCGTCGCGGCTTAGAAGCCGCTAATTGGAGCATCATGTGCCTCTAGAAGTGTATTTGTTTCAAGTCTTCACCGTATAAAGCAAAGCTTCGGAATGAATCTACCGGCTCAGGAGCAATGAAGGTGTAATCGCTATCAAGTGGCTGTTCGCCCAAATTTGACATTCAATGTAAATCGCATTATTGCCTTAGGCTGGCATCAGTTTGAAAACGAGTGAAATCGAAAAAGCTTTGACCCCTGGTTATGTGGACAATATCATAATCTAACTTGCGCAAGCGCGCATCGGCATCGATGTTGTCAAGCTTGTAATTGAAACGGACGCATTAGAAAAGGTGTATTATCTTGACATTCTTTGGGACATAAAGGATTCACCCTTAAGGTTATCTAATTTGAGAAGACACAAAGAGCACAATGAGGTTAGAGCCTAGAAAATGCAAGTAAAAGATTTACTGGCGCGTGATGTATGGCAAAAACCTTCTTCTCTTTGACGAGTTTGATGCGGTAGATAGTTCACCCACACTGAAGCGAGTGTGTTTGTCTTTATCAAGTTGGCATTAACAACTGTTGGCGCGATTCGAAGGGTCGCAAATGACCTAAATGACGTTGACTTATCTGGCAAAGCCAGAACGAGTGTCTGGTGAAGCCTTTTCTATGCTAGAAGAGTATCATGATGTCGACTCCTCCAGCTCAATTTAGTGCACTCTATGAGTCTATCGGACAGAAATCTGAACGACAGTACTGCACTTGAGCAATATTAAATTGCACAGAAAGTTTGAAAAGTTGGCGCAGGCCAAGCGGCTTCTTATATCTTGTAGTCTGCTTGAGCATCTAAGTTGCTTTTCACCTTTACTCTGATGATGCAGTTGTCGATATTGGCATACGATTTATGATGCTCGCGACCTTAAAAACGACACCTAGGTGACCAAAACGGCTACTCGTCTTCTCAAAAGCGGCTAAGAACGTATATGGTTTATGGACTCGTAAAAGACTTTAACGGTTGATACAATTGTGTGACCAAATCGTTAAGCGTCGCGTGGTACTTGAATGCCCACTGATATCATCATGCTAGGCGTATTGCATCCATAAGGAGTATGTCTGGCTTCTTCATTCGTATTTGATAGAAGCCTTACATCTGACTTCTTCCTTCGTATTTGACAAAAACCGTCTATATCCAGTGCACTGTACAGTGTACACCCAGACATGTTGTTAAGAAACACGTACTTTTTGAAATGAGTGTTTGTGTAAGTACTGCTTCCTTTTCGAATTTATCATCAGCATAGACGAGTTGCCACATCAAGTTTGGCTTTTGAGAACATAAAGTCGGAAACGAGAGAGGGGACTTTAAATTAACTTTGCCGTGTGATCGAGAACACATTGCGCATTTTGTGCACTGATGTGCTTCATTCGTGGCTTTCTGTGGTATTATGTCATTCAACAATATGCTTCACGCATCAATAGGCCGTACGCCTTTTCGGTGAACGGACCGGGACGCTGTGACATTTATTGAGTCTTTGTAGCACGAAGGCTATAAGAAGAAGTGGTTGAAAGGCTCAAAAACCTGTTACTCCTAGTTCAGTAATATCATTCTGGTTTCTTTTAATAAACAATTATTGGACTTCGTAAAAGTTTGCTTGTTATTCTCAGTAGAGCAGGGGACAAACTTGCGAATTCCCAAGACAAGCGCGTAAAATTTTGAAAACACACGAGAGAGATAACTTTGATGTGTTTATTGCGGGTAACAAAATAAAGCTGCATGCAAAAGTTTTACCACTAGAGAGGATACGCTCGTCACCTTGATTTTTTCTCTTCTGTCAAGCTGATATATTATATATAACAGCTCGGTTCAGTTTTGATAATTTAATCGTTTCGTTGTCTATATATCAGTATAAATTCTATGAAGTTGCAATGACATTGATCGAAAGCATCGATATGTGTCGAGTATTCTATTTAGGCGGCTTATACAATTGTTTTATCTAGAAACAGCATGTGTGTAACCGTAAGAAAATTTGAAACATTCACTTTATTTTGTATCCAATATGTCAATATAATCTATTATCAGCAGCCACAATGTCGTCATTCCTTGTCTATATTTTGAAAACTCACCTTAAATACAGGGTTGTCATCAGCCCCCTTCCCACGATGTCTGCCAAATAGGTATTAGTACATTAATAACATCTCCCGTTATGACTTGAGCATCGATTTTCTTCATAGAAACTAGCGCCTGCGGGCTCTGTCAGCCAATGATCTTCATCCGAAACTTTATTCAAGCAAACCTGCCGACTTTGTGCACAGTGGTCAAAGACATATTGAAAATTGAAACGAGTGTACAACGATGTTGAATCCTCACATACATATTTGCTTGCAAAACACGCTTTTTAGATACGTTGATAACATCATCCGACATCATTTTAGCTCTGCATATTTACATGTCACGACACCGTCGCGAAATATCAGGTAATGTGACAAACTGATTTTTTGTGTCCACTTTCCTTTGTAATAGTGCTTTTAAATTGGTGGGGCTCAAGGCCTCACGACAAAAAAGCGCGCTCTCAACTTTGCCATAGCTTTCACGTCCCGTGGTATTGCCTCAATTCGTATCTCTCTCGAAAAGTTGACCTGGAACACGTGGGATCGAGTACACATGGCGTTCGCACTCTCTTATTTGGGTGGACGAGCCCACTTGTGACACCACCTCATCAAAGTTCTATTGCCCTGAAATACGAGAAGCGACAGCTGAGACCAACTCCTTCACGCGAAGTTTCTATCCCGCCATATTTCACGCTTTCAAACCTGCAAGAAAGCAAGGCGAATCCGCCTTAATTATTTAAGATTTCGAATATGACAGCCTTAAATACTGAAGCGCCAGTCCAAACTGGTCAAAGTGACTCTGCTCATGGCCGAGTAAAGGTAGTCGATGATAAATCACTAAAGCGGGCACCCAAAATGGTGACTGCATTACCAACCCGCACATAAATGGGTGGGTAACAGGCGTTTGGGCTGGACGCCCCACCGACCTGTAGTGATGGCAACCAGCATCCTGCGTTAGAGACAGCATAGTCCTAATGGGGTTCCGTAACTTAATTCCAGCGTCTGCGGCCAGCATTCACGTCTTAAGACAACAGGTGCATAGAGGACCGGGAGCGTCCTGCTGGAAAAATGTGATTTTTACATGAATATTACAATAATGTTCTGAACTTTATCGGTTGTGTCGCATCAAAATGCATTGTCCCAATGACTGTCCCACATCGGACAGGAAATGGAGAGTACAAGTACCGAGATTGGTTAAATCTTCGACTTTGTGTAAAAGAAATTTATTTCAACGCGACAAAAGTTCCGTCGTGTCCTCCGAAAAGCGCACATTTTACCGCCCCTAAAGCTTGGGATTGAAGATTGGGCTCTGTGCCTGAGCATTTTAAGACCCACGAGGCGTTTGTATTTGCCTCGCCTGACTTTGCTTTGCTGCTGGACTATGTCTCATGGCTTTAACGATGCAGACGCACGTGAACCGGGTAAATATTTCTAAATCGTCCTCGCCACTGTCACTGCGGACCGCACCAGTTTCCTCACCGGCACAATTGCCATCAGCGCGCAAAGCTGTCAAGATGAAGAAAAAGAGTGAAGCATCCAACAGTGCACTCGTGTTAGTGGGTCTGATTTTTCTTGGCGTACTACTTGCACTCGTGGTCATGGCCTTCTTTGCCTACGCACCACTACTATGTGCGTCGTGGATTGGGATCATGTATGTTATTGGACTCTACTTGTCCACTGAGTCTTCAAAGTGGCGTTGGCACGACGCCCAGGAATTTGAAAACCGCTTTTGGACCGGCACCGCCTTCATGTTCAGCGCCGCGGTGCTTTACGTGAAGGACTCACCGCTTGCCGTTGGCCAGTGGAACTCCACGCTCGGCTTGGTGCTCGTCTTTCTCTTTACGATGAGCGTGCATTTTTTTGACAGATTTCTGCACAGACAAGAGATTAGTCGCCGCCCGAAACTCAAGGAAGCCTCAAGGCAATTCTCCCATAATTTATTCAAGTACAAGGCCACAGCAGAAGAGAAGACTCTTTTAGTTATGGAGTGCGTGAGTCGCATCGACCGTCATTATTTACCCAGTACCATAAACAACATGATCAACTTTGCCGAAGTGAAGCGACGGGAGCTTAAAATCTACCGGATTCTTGCAGGAGCGGGGAGGGACGAGTTAAATTACATTTTAAACAACATTCAACTTGCACTGCTGTTCTATAAAGTGAAGGACCATTCGAATGTGCGTGAGGACCAAAGTCGCACACTTATTCTTGACTTGTTATGTACGACACGTCTCGCAGATTTGTCCGTCATGTCCCGAGCCGTGGTACTAGACGCTTTAATGGTGATGAAGATTAGCGCTCACCCCATGGCGCAAAAATGGGTGCGCAATATTATTCTTAAGACGCAGGGCGACGATTTGAGCAACTTGAAGACGTACACGGATGCAAAAGGTGACTTTCATAGTATGCACAAGCTAGTTTTTAACGATCTGCGGGACCCAATCATTCGTACTGACATTCTAAGCCACATCCAGCGCGAGGCTAGTGTACAAATTGCGCATTCGCGACTGGGGACGAAACGAGGTCGAAATCGCAAGCAGCAAGCATGGCGGAAGGTGCTTAGTGATGTGGACGATACACTGTATTCTTCAGGTGGACGATACCCAGCAGGTCTGGACACGCGATTTCCTCGGCATACTTTGTACCCGGGAGTGCTTCCTTTTTATCGTGAGTTAGACATGGGCACGGTGGGACCAGATGATTGGACAGACGACCGAGTAGGTAACCTGGTCTTCATCTCTGCTCGACCACATGTATACAAGGATGTGTCTGAGAAAAAATCATACGCCAAATTTGCGGCGTTGCACGAAAAAATGGGAATGCACACGCTACCCACGCTGCTTGCCGGCAATTTGACGTCAGGCCGAGCTTTCATGTGGCAAGGAGACCTGGAGCCTATGGCACAGAAGAAGTTTGAAAACTTTCGCGAGTTTTACCAGCTTTACCCAGAATTTAAGCATGTATTTGTCGGTGACAACGGTCAAGGTGACGTTCGTGCCGCGGAACTTATAGTGGAAAAGTTTGGACCTGACGCATTAGAAGCAGGCTTTTTCCAGCGCGTGCAGCCTATGGATAAAATGTTTAATTATCATACGAAAGAAGACTTGGTGCGTTGGCGCAGGATGAATATTTTCTTTTTTGATACGTACGTGGGTGCAGCAGTTGAAGCTTTCTGTATGAAAATGATTCGTTTGAGCGGGCTTAAAAAGATCTGCGATAACGCTAGCCATTCATTTGAGGCTATCCAGTCATGGCTCACTTCACAAAGTCGTGAACGTGCAAGGCTCCTATTAAATCGTGATCTTGGCACCGCAAATGCATTGTTAACAAAAAGATTTGAACCCTCAGCTTTGGTAGTAAAGCCTCAAGTGTTTGCACTAAATGCTGTCGTTTGTACGCCAATTGGACGTGGCATCGTTCGTAAATATAGCGGAATTGATGGCATTTATCACGTGGACTTGACAGATTTGCCACCGTTAACACGCAAAAAACGTGTGCAAGCATTTTTACCGGAAGACAGTCTGAGAACCTACACGAGTTTGGAATCCTTGAGTCTTTCAAGGAGCTCGTTGAATTACGTCAAGTTTTATCGCTCGCCTCCTGCTCGAATATTTGCATCACACTCCTTAGTGAAAACTCTTTTTGGTATCGGTCGTGTGATGTCTTACCGCGCTGAAGATAATATCTATGCGGTATCCATTCCTGGGGACCAGACAATGCTACACATAACGGCCTTTTTGAACGCTAACTCGCTGCACCCTGTCGATGATGAATTTTTAAGGAATTATACTACGAGTGATCACACGTCACCGCGAATGTTTGCCGGTGTGCGTTCTGGAATTGGGTTTATTACAAAGAAACTAATCACGTTTGTCCCTGGTGGATCTGGATCCAAACCATTGTTTGCTGTGGCTGTGGTCGTTGATTCACCTTTTGGGCGTGGTGTCGTTGTTCATTTTCGTGATGTCGATCGCATTTACGAGCTGCGATTGTTTCACAGTGACAGCAGGACTCGAAGTGGTGAAGAACCATCGCCTACTAGCGTATTTGTGCAGGAGCGGCACCTGCAGCTGTCACCTGTATCCCCGCCTCGAAGCTTTTTTTCAATGCTTCGATTGGGTTCCATCAGAAATGCGACCGCGTTACCTATAGGGTCTGTTTCGGTTGGCTCTCAGGTAAGTACACCATACGGCAAGGGTATTGTCAGAAACTTTCGAGTAGCGGATGAGGTATATGCAGTTGAGCTGACTGACTGGGCTCTGACGGCGGGACATCATGTGACGGCTTATCTTACAAAAGACTCTATTAGTCTTATTGCTCAAGCTGTCAAAGGTGTACCAGCACTCGCATTCGCTTCTGAGGAGGTGTCAGTTGAGAAAAAAGTTCCTGCACTATCAGGAAGTGGAGGATTTTTTCAAATGTTTAGATACGGCTTCTCGACGCGCGCTTTGACGCAAAAAATTAGAGACCCCTACGCAAATGAGTTAGGCGTCAAGCGTTACATTGAGACTGCTTTCGGGTTGGCCAACACAAGCATGAGCAAGCCATACCATGGCTGCCTGAAAGCTACCCTTGTAAACCCAAATTGCAGTAATATTGTGGCGTATGTCCAAGCCAAGGAAAGTGAAGAGATTTTAATGGCACATCCGCCTGGAAGACGCAACACACTTGAGTTGTTGGTAAAAAATCCGCTCGGGTACTTATTATCTGGAAACGACGAAAATGTCTCTGTGGGGAAAGCATGTCCGACTTTGGTGGAGACTTTATTTGCTAAAGGATCTCTCGTAACAACCCCTTTTGGGGAAGGTGTCGTTTGCATACACCGTCGCGTCGACGACATATACATGGTGAGCTTGCAGGGAATGTACGGATACTTTCGTGTGAGTAGCCTTCGACGACCTGTGCGTGGTGTAGTGGGGCAGCCAGTTGATACAGTGTACGGATCAGGAGTGCTGGAGGACGTGCGAGAGCAAGATGGTGTGCACGTGGTAGTTCTTAGGCTCGGGTTGACATCGGCTCAAGCTCGGGCATACCTGCACCCATCCAGTGTGATCGGAGCAATTAAAGCTTGTCGTGGCGATGTGGTAATGACTCCTTTTGGTTCGGGCTTAGTGATGCAGCACCGTCCTCACGATGGCTACTATCGCGTGGCGCTAGACTGGGATACTGAAGGCCATAGCCACACTTCAGCCTACATTACCGAAGGCAGCATCGTGCGCACCGGATCGGTCAAGAATAGCTCAACGGGCTGCATCGTTATGTAAACCATTTTCTTCGGGTTGAAGACAAGTACATATGAAGATACGTGAATGGGAAAATGCGATTTTTGAGCGACGACACTATTATCCTCGATTTGTCAATTTTGATCTTTTACATGCCCTTTAAAGAAACACGCAAACGTTTTATTGTTAAGCACAGAGTTTCTCAAAGGTACTATTCTACATGCTACTGCAGTACTATTTATTAATAACTGTTCCGGAAGGCAATGTCGTCGGGCATACCTTGGTGTATTTGACAGTGATTTCCCTTGCGTACGGACCGATTGCAATTACCAGCCTCACACCGCCGACCACCTCCGTGCGAGATACAGTACCCATTGCCACGGTCTTTTTTCTTGCAGCCATCCATAATGCAGCGACGAATGCCCCCGTGCAAGTAACACAAACCAAGACGCTGAGTACCTTTAGAGCATCCGGGAACGCGGCATTTCTTGCCGCCTCCATGAGCCCGACATAGACCCCCACCTTGTGAGCTTTTGCCACAATTTTCCACTTGACATCGCGCTCCACCACCGTGAGTCTTACACCGATTGTTTGACTGTGCCCTACGTGAGCACCCTTCTGCTATGCACTGTTTTGCCCGTCGCGTGCTCTTAGATTTTGTAGATAACGCAGATGAGACTGTCGGGGAGAGTAAAGTGTCGGCAACCATACGAAATGTTGGTGGGGACAGTGGCGTCAGGCCTGTATGCAAGAAATTTGGCGGGAATGGATTTACACGGCCAGGAGTGACTGAAATCGTACTGGGGCTTAAGGAACGGCTTAATGGCTGAACGGAAGACCAAACGCGTCCTGAGCGTGGACCGGCATAGTCAGCCCACGATTCACGAGAGCCCGAGTCTACACTTGACAAGTAGCCAGGTACATTGCGCTCCTGTTTAATGTACACATCAGCACCGACAGGAGTCTCGCCCCTGCTTTCTACTTTCATGTCGGGTCGCAAGTACGAACTGACACCCACCGAAAGAAATTGCCTGGTTTCACTCATCGTTTGGTGTCCACTGGAGGCGAGAGGCGACTCTGAATTTTGTAAATTAAAGGCGTCACTTAGTCCAGAAAGGTGCAACTCCAAATTGTCCGGGTCTTCCCTTCGGAATACCGCGCTGTCCAACATCATCATCGTGCTTTCAAAATCTTCATCATCCAACAGATCCATTGTAGCCGGCAGGTTGAATATGTCACTTATGTTGTAGCTGCTGATAGCAATAGGTGAAAGTTGTTGATCCATGGTTGCCTAAAGCAACTGGTGAGGGTCAAAGAACTGCACGGGTGTAGTTGGAAAGCTACTGGCGGTACAGAGCGAAATTTGATGTGAGGGAGAAGCGATGATAGCAAGCACTACAGCTTGCTGACCTCAATAACGCGTGAAGTGAACGAATGCTACACTGCAATCTCGCCATACGTGCCTACTTTCTTTCCCAGCGATTTTGGCAGGGCAAGAAGGCAGGACGAAAAGTTTACTCATGTTGTGCACACCAATCTGCGTCCTCAGGGATGATTATATCACTGTAATTGTAATAAGAACCAGAGGCGAGTCGATTTAGACAAAAAAAATAACGATTTGATGGTGCTCTAGGATTATACTTATGAATATGACCTACAGAGCATTCATCACTCGTGTGTCCAAAGCATGTGAGCTTTGTAGAAGAGGCGATCTCCAAATCGTATACAAAAGAATTGATAGACATCAGTACATAAGGTCTATAGTATTGGTTTAATGCCTTCGTCATATGATGCACAGCTGAACGCTTTGTTTTGTCGACCAGCATACAAATGATACGAGGAAGGGCAAGTCTTGCTCTGTTTTCTGGAGGTTTCCGAACTGTACTTTTCAGACAGGATTTGGTATTCTCCACGTTTTCTCGTGCGACCCACTACTGTACTCTTTAATATACAATTGCCTTGAAAGGATCAATCAATGATGTCATTGCTCTTGTGCATTTGGCGCAAAGTCGGCAAAAAAAGTTCCAATTACTTTGTTTTTAGCACTTACTGACATTGATGCGTGTTCTTCACACTACGCATACGAAGCTGCTTGACTTCAAGCAAACTTGTCCATTACATATAATTGCACGTTTATAGTGACAGTTTCGCACCCGATTTTGCAATTTACCATATGTTTAGCTGCATTCGATCGTTATGATATCGTAAGGCTATTTGATGTCTGGCTATCGCGGGCTTCCGAATGAGCGGAGAGAACACTAAGACAAGCTTTACAAGGGGCTAATCGAAGAGAAAGGCTACTTGCTTTCATCAGCCCTCCTACATTGCGTAATCAAGTCGGATACTTTGTGTCAAATCGCTTTCGTGCCTTGGTACATTTATCGACAAATGACAAAGTCAAGAGATTCGAAAAGAATGTCTCGACTAAAGAAGTTGAACGAATACGTCAAGATCTTGGATTATAAATCTATCAGTGAATGTTAAAACAGTTTCCTACTAATGCACTTATTGCTGTCTTGAAGTAAATGGCGTCCGTGCTTTGCAGGACCACTTCAGGTTATAGCAAAAAGCGTCCAAACCTATGTGCTCAACTTCCTGATATAATGCGGGCACACTGAGTGCTTGCTCAAGCCATGCTATAAATTGGTCCATCGTAACTGGCGTCGAGTCATACGCAGACACAGTCAAGAGAAGCCGCTTACCAGAATTTAGCTCACAAATGAAAGGCCAGCTTATCTGTCGCGAAGGTGCGAGTCAAGCAAATTGCTTTTAAAATAATGCAACTGCATCAACAATTTGTCAGAAAAGATCTAAAAATTGTAAGAATCTCGGTTTCCAGTGCTTGATTGAATAAAAACAGTCGATGTCGTCGGCGTTACGGCTGTACAGCCCCTGATTATCGTACGCCAGACGCTGGTCGCGAGTGAGCCCCAAGCAAAGCGTATGCAGTGTGATGCAAGACTCTAGGATTCTTTCCTCACTCACCTATGTAACCTGTTTAGGCGGCTTCCATAGTAGTCACTAGGAGCATTAAATTGAGTTTAGGATGTCGCCCTCGAGCTCCTGGCTCTGACGACAGATAACACATTCTTATCTATCACCATGAGAAAAGCTCCTTCAACTTTTGACATTGTAAGGTCCTAAATGTCCGAGCTTTCTTATAGTGAAAATATACCTCCCACCCTACAAGAAATTGGATTTGACCTTGGCGACAGTTTCGAATGAGAACGATCCCCATGCGATGGTGACGCTCGTCCAGTTTATCGGGAAACGGATGATGATTTGTATAGCCGATACAATTTTATATTTCCACTTATACGTCGGCTGCACGAGTGTAACCTGTGAGCGATTTGGTTATCATATTAGGGCATAGAGTGAGCTCGACTCGTATCTTTAGAGTGCTGTCTTTATTCGACTCCGGCGATGTGCAGACCACAATGTAGACGCTTGTCGTCTGCTTTCCAGAAACGACCTTTGCGAGTAAACGAAAGGCTCAACAAAACCTGCACTAACACTTATACTACAAGTAAGTACCAGAGGATGTAGAAGTTTACGTGTGCTTTATAATCAGCCAAGCGGTCAAGGTGAGAATCACTAAACAGTTATAGTGGTTGCGGTTTGGCCTGTACAAAAAATCTCTAAAATTTGCGAAAAAGCTCAGGCCAAGCCAGCTTTTTGCACAAGTATATGCAAGATTGAAAGACTTTGCAAAATGTTTTGAGAAGCACAATGAGTGATTTTGGTAGGAACACCATTAGTTTGTTTTGCTTGCATCAGGAAAAGCTTTTTAGCGTCGTTGGCCGCGATTTAAAAAATGCCGTTGGTTGTGCATTACTGTAACTTGTTATTGGCAATCATGAGCGAGTTATCTTGTCTTAGTCCAGGCATTTCAGAGTTATTTAACAGAAGTACTTCGTTTTCGACACGATAGTATCTTTCATGAGGTTTGCCTGGGTGAAATTCTAAGTTAATTGTTGGGCTTTAAGGTCTTTATGGCCTGGTTAAAACACGTGTATTAGCGGACAGCGTAAACGGACCTCACTCATTTCAATGAAGAGCAAATGAATTGTTGCTCGCTGCAGAATTCCAATTCTACTATCAATACGGATTATAAAGCTTTTTGCGCTTGCAGCACGCTTTTACGCCTACAAAATTAAGCGTTGGTCCAAATCCGCTAAGTTGAAAGCATACTAACGAACATTTATGTCAGACTTACGAAACATATACTAACTTCAGGCTCGTAGTGCGACTATTCATCACAGGCGAAAATACCAACCCAAATGCCTAGTTTCTCTACAGCAATCGTGTTTACATTGCTTCAAGTGGATAGATGATATTAATTTATTCCAAAAGATGTAACCCGAATCCAATTAAGTTTAGCGGCGACCTTGCCAGCGATACCGATGCCGCATAAGATAGATACCTTTGCCTCCATGTCCAGAAGTCGTTGATTTTCGTGCATGGACCTACTTAAGAGTTACTATTAGTTTAAATTGCGTCAATTGGATATTCCTTTTGTCGCATTTTCGCCAGATTAACTATTTGAGTATCTAGTCAATATCGTGGGACTAAGAGAAAGCCTGAGTACGTTTAATCTTTGCAGAAAGTCTTCTGAGATTTGAGGGATATGATGAGAATATTTTGAGGACATCTATGTGTTCACGCAAGATAGGGTGATGCAGACCACATTACGGCTTAATAACGTGTACTCAAATGGTGCGAGGAATAGAGCTTTACATCAAGTTGTCACAATGTCAATTCTGCGTGGATGAGATCCCGTACCTTGGCGACTTTTTTTCGAAAGCAAATGCGGCTGAATGAGCCTCGTCAGGGTTAGATCGCTGAATGCTCCGCATCCAAGACAAAGAAGTAGATGAAGTGAATCTTAAGCACTAAAGTCTATGTTCAAGGTTCTGCAAGAATTTGGCGCAATCGGCAGGACCACCTCACGACAGAAATAAGAAAAACGTCCTTGAGAATTGATAAAGCTCTCGGACGATCAACCACGCTGCTTCACCAAACTCGAGCTTCGCTTGACGCTTACATCTGCTCTTAATCATCCAAACTTTTTGCAAATTTGGGAATTGAATGAACGACTCGATTATTGAAATTGGGAGAGTTTTTTTCAAAAGGTGGGAGAGCTAGATACTCTGATTGCTTTTACCGGTCAGAAGGTGAAGCCAGTCGAGCTAAACTACCTTGTCGGTAAAGGGAGCTACTTAAGATCATGCCTGCGCTGAAAGTATGGCGTGGGGATCTTCTCGATCGACTAAAACGGGTCACAAATCTATTGAAGTAATCCTGACGCAAAACACTACGAATTGCAGAGTAGCTCGATTGTTCAAAAAGCTTGCTGTTATTACCCTTTGATAAAGTGGATTCACGATACAACTGACACTGTATGTGATGCAATTATCACATAATCTTGAATTTGAACGTAAAGCTACCCATTTAGCGTGCAGCGAGCTAAAACTCGCGAGATTGTGGCGACAATCAGAGCGAACACGATTACAGTAGTTTGATTAGCAAATACAACGAATTCAAGGAATAAAGACCTACAGTATATCATCAGGATGCTCAACTAAGGAGATGATGTGCCAAAATAACTCAGCGCAGAATCGTCAAATTATAGAAAATTTGGCACATCGATTACCTTCCTTTATGCTTTTAGATGAAATTTAATTCTTCAGGAAAAGGTCGCTACTTGTCTACAAAACCGATATACATGGCGGCGCATTAGCTACCGGGTGCATAGAGACTAGAAGTTTGGCATCACTTAGATCGAGGTCACCAATTTGCATTTTGTTTGTTGTCGACGTCTCAGGGAATTAATTTTTTCGGCTCATTAAATGTATAGTTTTCAAGTTCAGTCCAAATAACACGAAGGTGTTACGAGCCCTGATATCTTTTTTATGGCCAAGATGCATTCGGTGTTTCTGCCAACGACGCCTTTCACGCTTTGTACCCGCGGTATTTCATCAACTCCACATGTACATCAGACTCGTTCGCACTAAACAAACGCCGCCACCTCAGCCGCACTCGCATAATTACCGATACGGCTTTCTGTTTACGATTATACGACCGCCCCTGGTTCTAATTAGATCCATATCACTTCGTCTTTGTGGAATTTATGATGAGATCTTGATCTACCAGACATGCGAGCACGACATGATTTAGGTGGTGTGGCGCTTGTAGGACTTGACACAATGCCTCCTGCTCTGTCAGCGTCTAGGGACCGCACATCGGACCCATACGCTCAGGCTTTAACACAGAAGACATAATATCTAATACGACACCACACTGCAAAGCATTTGCAAAAAACTGTCTTTTGTATCTAAAGATATCGGGTGGGAGGCATACTCGATGAATCTCTAAAGCAAACGAAGATTGACGGTATATAACAACCCTAAATAGCAACTGCGACTTGCCGTCGCGGTTGCCATACAGTATCACATAAAACAATCCGTCTTTTTTTAAGTATGAAGGATCGTTCGTACTTACAGAAACGATTTTAAATGGGTTAAACTGCCGGTACCTCTTTTTCTTAGCCAATGAGATTAGTTCATTCTATCAATGGGAGCAGTTTATCTATGTTAAGGAACACAGTGTTTTTTCAACCAATAAAAAGAGAAAGCAATACCCATCCGATACCCCTTTTTATCAACTGCCGGTACTCCTTGTTTTTCAAGAAATAACTCCCACTCACCTCTTCTCAATATCACTATACTCAACATCACTCTTCTCAACATCACTCTTCTCGCACTCTTCTTCTCGCAATGAACACTATGCAACCCTCTAGAGAGCTCTCGTACAGCACTCTGGAAGAGGCAAAGTCGGCGATTCTCATGCACGCGCGCGCCCAAGGTTATAAGCTTTGTGTTTCAAGAACGGAACGAGTAGGCAAAAGAAAGGAAGGAAGCCCAAAATCCCTTGTCCTACGATGCACAAAGGCCGGTAAAGTTCAACCCCCTACCTCTAACTCCAGGGACCGCTTACGAAGTAGCCAGAAAACTGACTGCAAGTGCAAGTAAGTCTATATTCAGGCATTTAGCGGCCGTAAACACCTGCGAAATAGACAGAAAACTAACCGTAATTACAGGATTACAATTTGGATCATGAAGTCTGCACCATTCTTTTGGAAGGTTGAAGTCACGTCGGGAGAACACAACCACGAGCCTTTCATCCATCCATCGGCTCACCCAAGCGGCCGCGCTCTTGAAATCTCGGAGCAACAGGCTGTTGTGCGAGAAGAGTGATATTGAGAAGAGTGATGTTGAGTATAGTGATATTGAGAAGAGGTGAGTAGGGTTTATTTCTTGAAAAACAAGGAGTACCAGCAGTTGACAAAAAGGGGTACCGGATGGCATTGCTTTCTCTTTTTATTGGTTAAAAAACAATTGTGTTCATTAACAATGATAAACTGCTCCCACTGATAGAATGAACTAATCTCATTGGCTAAAATCAAGGGGTATCGGCAGTTTACCAAAAGGGTACCGGCAGTTTAACGATTCCCTTTTAAATATATAATTGTAAAAGGCAGCAAGAGGCAAAAAAAATTAAGCCGGGACTTAAATAGGATTCTGCCGGGTAGTAAATAGTAGCCTTGACTGCCTAAACGATACATTCGACATCGATGAGTGGTACAACCTCTTATGGAAGATCGTACAGCAACTACAATATCGTCGTTAATTGTCACGGCGGCGTCATATCTAGGGCTATACTTGCAATCGGACATAACGTTATGGCCAGACTTCGAGTTTCTTTCGAGATGTGTACGAACTCATCATTGTCAAGACGTATTCATGACGTAGCAATTTTAAAGCGCTGAGACGTCGAACAGCCCACACGTCAGCCCCGTCTTTCTTTCTAGAGACTCAATCTAGTTGTGACGTAGCGAAAAGGCAACCAATAAATCAACAGAGCCTCGAAAAGACAGTAAATTGAAAAAGAACATTGGTGATGCACTGACTCTTTTAACGCTTTTAGACGTATCCCGTCCACAAATCAGCATATTCCATTGGGGCCTAACTCATTACATAATCACAGTCAGTATTGGAGCGATAGACGGCCAAATGATAATTCAGAAGATTCATGTCGTTGTTATCGCTTAAGTCATGTAAGCTTTTGTCTTCGCCACTTAACACTCTTGGCGTGAAAAGTGATTGGTAAGTTCTCGTAAGCTTGATTTCCGTGAGCATAGTACTGAGTATCTGCGTTAGATGGTTTCGGCTCAGATTGTCGTGCCACATGTGTATTTTGCCACCTTAAAGTATGTATAAAAAATTATGAATGAGAGGATTTAAAAGTTGAAAAAGATTATGTTTGAACGTCCATCAATTTGCAATTCCTGTAGAAAATAGCGAGGCTATCCTCTTGCCAACAAGGTCTACTCAGCGAGACCAAGCGACAAATAATCGAGAGAGGGAGAGGACGAATAGTTTGATGATAAGTTACTGCTTAACACGCCTACTCTTGGAGGGTACCGCACTGAGCCGATGGTTCGAGTAATTAGTCACTCAACCCATAACTATATGATCCGAACTGAGGCAGTTCGCTAGCGAATGAGCAATTACACTCAAAAAGTGTGGCTGCGCTACCAATCCACACCTGCGTGGCAGCTTAGTAGGTGGAGCGCCTTCTTATTTCAAAACCAGAGTTCGGTCCGGGGTCCGGTAGGGTTTAACGGAAAGCGATCTAGCCCACTATCACATAAATATGTCCAATTAAATGATAGCAACGCATAGCGCGCCAATTGCAAAATGGCAACTGTGGTTCGTAAGGATATCTTTTTTGACTTTGCGATCATCACCGCCCGCCATCGATCCGCATAGCCATGAAGATAATTGTCGTCGGCTCCGGCATCGGTGGTATCTCTGCTGCCTACCACCTCGTCAAAGATGGCCACGAAGTTGTACTTCTCGAGAAAAACGCAACTCTCGGCGGTCACACATACGAGATGGAGCTTGACGGTGAAATGGTGGACATTGGCTTTATGATGTTTGGGGATTCAAATCCCAACATCAAAGAGTGGTTCAAGTCGCTAGGCGTCACACAGCCGGATGGAACGACCAAAAAGCGTATTCCTATGAGCCTTACCGTCACATCGGATGTGAAAGGCGACCTACAGTTCTCGTCGCGCGCCCCGTTTCACGGCAGTGTGGGCAATTTCTTTGATTTTCGAATATGGCGTGTGCTTGGTGACATTTATAAGTTCACGATGGACCTTGCAACGATGCCAGTGAAGGACCATGTCACTACGCGTGAATGGGCCGCCAAAAGCCGATACTCCAACGAATTCTTTCGTCACTATTTCCTTGCCTTCGTCTCTATTCTCTGGACGGTACCCAAGCACGACGTACTGGACCTGCCTGCAACACAATTCCTCCGTTGTTTAAAGTCGCACTCGAATTCGTTGTACATTCCATTGTGGCAGGTAATTCTCGGTGCACTAGGGCGTCGCACAGACCGCCCGAAGCATCTGTGGTGGTACGTTGGCTCAGGCTACCTCAAACCATTTCTCAAGTTCTTTACGGAAGAGTACAATGGAACAATTCGTTACCACGCTACTGTTGACCAGGTTGAAAGAGGCGGGAAGGCTGTGATACTTGATACTAGTGAGAGGATCGAGTGCGACCACGTCGTCCTCGCAACTCACGCTGACGAAAGTGCCAACATGTTGCGTTGGAGTGAAAAGGCGAACAAATCACTCATGCGCTTTCATTACCACAAAAGCATGATATTTGTTCACCGTGATCCTGTCATGCTCCCGTTGTCGAACAAAATTTGGAGTAGTTGGAACGTGCTGATTACTGAAGATGAGCAGTACATCTTGACGTATTGGATGAATCGAATTCAGCGATTGGACAGTAAAAAAAATGTCTTTGTGACCATCACACCGCACGACTGGCAAGGTAAACGTCCTGCTCCTGACAAGGTCATTTCTGCGTTTCGTTGGGACCATCCACGTTTTTTAGCGGATTGCATTTCGCAAGATGAGATTATTCAAGAGGAGGGCATCACTCTTTCTGGCGCTTGGCTAGGACGCGGCTTTCACGAGGATGGATTTGTTGCCGGCCGTCGCGCGGCCGCTATCATCCGCAATCCAAAGCACCGGCGGACGCTACTTTACAGAGATCCCGGTAACATCCCGATCCCGCCAGTTCTTCCTTTTAATGTCCCAGTGAGCTTTTACTTGTATAGTGTGACTGTTATCGGTCTTGCGGGCTTTGGAGTCGCCAAACTGCTGAAAAGATAGTCTAGCATGATTTTATTGTTGCGAAGCGATCACAATAGAAGGACAAGGCAGTCCCATAGTGTAGCGTGTAAGTTCTAACGACTTTTCAATTACTCTTTATCCTAGTGCACAACAATAGGTGATTACAGTGCGGCAAGCTCCGAGTCTACCATTAAGTTGTGGTTCGTATTATTCGGCAATTGAGCAAACGCACAAGCGAGGCGAAGTTGCATTAACTCGTTTGCCAATACTGCAAAAAATGGGCCTTTTACCCAGTATCTGATGTTTATTGTGAGCCAGTATCATTTTGATATCGGTAATTATTGCTTTGAGACAGCAAAGCAATAACATTGAACACGGCTTAAGATTTCAATACTCACAGCCAACAAGAAGCCTTAAGCCCACCGGAAGTCAGGTTTTGACCGAACAAGATCTTGCGTGACAACTCGGACGTATAGCTTTCTTGTAGCTATGTGGTGCTAAATACAAAGTCCCGGAGACAACAATAGACAAGTTTGGGTACGCTCCTGCCGCAGGGATGTCAGATGCCTTAAAAGCATACCTAGTCAAGCCACCTTGGTATTCTTGCGCGCGTCAGTTAGATAATGCAATTTGTGGGAGTCAATACGCACGAAAAAAATTAACGAACATTTGGATTAAACAACGAGTGCGTGTTTGCGCTATCAAAGCGAGCGAAGCTGCATCTTCTCCTTCTATTGAACTCGACCACAGCTTTCAACGCAATGTTGTCTCGATCAAGCACAGGGGTGGTCCCGCACGTGATACTCGATCGGGTGCGAGGACAATGTGCGAAATATACTCTTCTTTTTACGGAAAAATTGCAGTCATCGTGCGTCGTCCCCGATTCGACAAATAGAGACCATGGATCGTATAAAGTTGTGTTCACCTTCTTTTGAAAGCGTCCACAAAGCCACTCTCCAGTCTCGTAAGATAAAAATCGAGGCTGATCAACCTCGTGCAATTCATACTACGCGACGACCAGCTCAAAATACCTTTCACGAACCTCACACTGCGGCACTCTAAGCCATCGTCAGCTTAGAATTCGCTTAGTATATACGAATAACTGCACTTTTTGACTCGTATTAGCAGTGGCGCTTGGCGGGCTTGAGTTCACAGTCACTTTTCGCCAAACAGTCTGCAAGACCAGCAGCTTCACTTCTGTACAAAATTATTGAGTATGTACATTGCAAGTGTCTGTACATGATTGCGGTGCAAATTCCTCATGCCCTGGACGTGATTAGATGCACAGACTGACCATCGTAGCTTCAAAAAGCACACAGCATCTATAGTCTATAAATCAAGCGCATGTTGCGCGGCTTCGTGCTCTGACGATCCTTTGCTCGTGGGTCTTGTATAAAGAATTACAATATGGTAACCTAATATGAAAGTCGGTGATAACTCCATAATCGTTCAAAGTGCTATTTGCTACATTTGACAGTGATTTATTCATAAAATTAAAATAAATGAACGCTCCGAATCGCAGCGACTCGTACCTGCTGCCAGAGGGCGCGCAAAAGGTGGCGTACGAGAAGGACACGAAGATCTCTAATGCCGGCAAATTTACTATCATGCGTGAGGATCACACTATTGGGAATCTGATTCGCATGTACGTCGCTATGTGACTACAAAAGGTCTTTTCATTTTTGCCCCGCGCTGATATTCTTTCTTTTCTTCACAGGCAGTTGCTGCGCGACCCAAATGTGACATTTAGCGGCTACCGCCACCCGCATCCGCTTATCCACGACATTGTCGTGCGCGTGCAGACAAATGACGCATCGTCACCCGTTGAGGCGCTGGCCAATTCCCTTGACGACCTTAGCACCGAATTTGATGAAATTGCGCAGAAATTTCGCCGCCTTACAGGCAACACTAAGGACCACAGCTCCTTTAGTTAAAGACCAATGAATATTCTAATTTGAACATTTTTGCTAAAAGATGGTGGGTGTTGCGTGTGCTTTAAGCACTGATGGTGGCTGCTGAAGTCGTTCATGCTGAGTCGCTGCTTCTACCCTAAGCTTGACGTCAAGCAGTGTGTGTGTTTATTTACTCTAGCGCATGCGCTACTGGCATTATAAGCATAATCTTCAGCAGATGCGCAGACGTGAAGACGGGCCCTCTACTGCTATGAAAACTCTTCAGCGGTTGCTTTGATAAGATTGAATGGATGTGGTGATCTCGATAATAACAAGCATTGGATATGAACAATGGACACAGGAAGTATTATCTCCATATAGTGAATTAGAATTTTGACAAAAGTGCGTCCTCGAGGGGACTCGAACCCCCAATCCCCGCCTTCGGAGGGCGATGCCTTATCCATTAGGCCACGCGGACTAATTGATTAAGTACAGGAATTAGGGATTAAATTAAATTATAAAAATGTCGAAATGAAATTTGAGCCATTAAACATGTTGCCATCGAAGAACCTTGCTCTCGCTTTGAAATACGACAAACAGGCCCAGTGTGACACCGCCAACTTCAAAAATAGGTTTTCTTCGTCCTCAAATTCTAAGTGGTAATTATATTACCATTACGGGTCTAGCAAAGATTCCTCTGCATCTCAAGCTCGAATCCCCAAAACTTGCCGCTTCGAGTCTTAACAACGAATCCACGAATTAAACTTTATTTTTGCTGCAATTCCAGGCGAGATTACAATCCTTTGGCTAGTTGGGGATAAAGATATCGTTCCGCCGTGTCGAGATACAAGGCGTCAACCGGCACGACCGCCACTTTCAGACTCTGATACAACGCTAACTTGGCCGATTGTATGAGTGCCTTTCCTTCAGTGCTTTTACGATAAAGCGGTATGTAATTGGTGTAAACGATCGCAAAGTTGTGTGCAATTTTGCAACCCGGCTCGGGTCGCGATCCCGTCTGGAGACGCTTAGAAAATTAAAAAGTAATCTCGAGTTTTTAGAATCAATCACCCGCCAACTTTGGATTGCAATTTTGGATTTAAAATGCTGTTTGTGGCCGCAAGATGTCTCAACTTTTCGAAAAGTCACAATGTGGCTACAATTTTAGCAACTCAAACTTATCACAATCCTCATTTAAAAAAAATGCGAGTTAATCGGATTATAAGATTGGAATTTTGATTACTCTCTGGGCTCAGGACTGGTGGAATAGTCTGTGTGGCTTCAGTTTTTGCAAGGATTGTTTGCAGCGGGACGGCAAAGAGGATTCCCATCCCTGATAGAATTTCGCAATTCCTCTTTAAGGGCCTCACCAAAGAAACTCGTCATACTTTGTAGCACTTGTAGCCAATCCTGCGCTCACGTTGGGTAGATTGAGAACCCAAACTCTTGCAAAGGCATCGAATTGGATAGTACCACCTTCCTCACATGTTGAATGAGCACTTTACGCTGCTCGAGCGACTTGCTGGCGTCTCTGAGACTGATACCGCATTTGAATTTTCTTTGGTCAAGCAGCTAAAGCGTAAATTTCAGACGATCAAAGCCTATGCTGAAGAGATCAGGCAGCATTTGACTATGATAGCCCTGACAAATGCGCCTCTTTAAGATGTAGGCGAGTCAACCAATAGGTTTTCACCTGCAAAAAAAAATGCTTAAAGCTCCTCTTTTAGGTAAAAAACAAAAGTAAGTATGTTATTTTGTAGCGTGGATTTCCATATGGTGGAGAGCGGCATTAGCCGCACTTATGTCGTGCAGAGTCCCGATGTAACTTTCAGAACATCAAGAGTCGCACTGCGCCCAGAATCAATGCTTTAATAATAAAGCAACATGAAAGCTCTTAGACGTTATTTGTCATTTACCATACATCGCAGCTGCTTTGTTAGATGAGACGGCGCGGTAGTTGGCGTCATCTCACTTCCGCATCAATTTAGTAAGCTCCGTCCGCTTTCATACATCGTAAAATGTTTACATCAATTCTTTTACAAATGCGCATCTCGTAAAAGACAGAGTTTTAAATCAGCTTGTTGCTGATCGTTGCCATTCTCAGCCTAAATTCAACGTTGTAAATGATCTACGTTCATTATGCATTTATCTTCTAGCTTATGCACCTAACACCTTTAAAGGCTCGTATTCGTGGTTTTGTAACGTTTTCTATTTTTTCGCACACTAAATCTCGACGATGTGGTCGAAAAAATCGGCATGGGTCCCCACTACCCTTGTGTCCGCGCGAATGCGGTAAATTTAGTCAAATGATTCTAATAGGGACAGACTTTGAGCTCAAATTTTTCTGTAAAGCGATTTTTGAAGAACACACTTTCTGTCATATTTTTGAGGGGTTTTTTATCACCAGGTTCAATACCCATGTTGCCATAAGCACTTAGCAACTAAAAGACGAAATCTAGAAGTATAGGCTTCCAATAGCCAATAAAGAACTTTACAGAATTACCCAGCTTTTTGTACAAGTTGGAACATTAACGTGTGTTTTGAAGGCCATTACATTCAAAAATCTCGCAAACAGATTTTTTGTTCCCGTCCGTCTGCATTAGCTGAAAAAGGCGCCAAATACACCATCATGCTTGGGCGGCACACGAACATTCCTGTTTGTCCGGGTCGCCAGTGACCTCCGACAGATCGAATACAAAGTCGAGGCTTATGGACTTTCAACAGTCCTCCGGCATTGTTAGGCTCTGCAAAGGAGCCTACAAGTATGTAACGGGTTTGGCTCAAAGGTAGGTCTCATAGTCAGTCAATACCTAACTACACCAAAATGATAAAGTAAGCGGAGAAACATTGTATCAAGGCCCGAATAGCTACATCATATGCCTCCGGAAGCATATCGAACTCCAGCTTTTCGCTTTTCAAATCAAAGATTTTGGTTGGATTTGCCGGCTCACGAGTGTGCTGTCCACCCACTCATAGCGATGTAGCTGCTGTCTCCGCTGAAAGGTTTACCACTTGGTTTTGGCACCGCTGTCCACGATAGAGATGTATTGAATGTTTGAGATTGCTATCCACGCTATATCCCTGGTAATGCTGTTCGTCTTAAAATCTTTTAGCCCTACTCATTTGAAACAACTCTTAATCTGGTCTGCTCAAAATTGCATTGGCAAGCACACTTAGCTTTGTCAGCACAAAAGTTCAATCTCGCAGGGAACAACATGTATTTATTGCCGTTTACAAAAAAGTCATGGTCTAAATAGACACAAAAAACTTTAATTTCAGAAGATAAACCGGTGACTTTACCAATGGCAAAAAAGGCTGTCATAAAAGAGGTAACTTTTGTCGGCACCCCAATGCTGCCAAGACGTTAACGAGCCCATCGCTCAGATCCTTCCTCATCGAGACACAATAATGTGCAGCTAAAAGCATGTCACACCAGAAGCTTGACGATTATGTCTTGTCGGACAAAGCCAAGACTCTACTGAAGTTTCTGTGATGCATTTTAACCATCTTGATGCTGGTTCTTTGTCTTTTTCGATAAGTCGGACAAAGGCTATGTGGGACTTGCGTAGCCAGCACTGAAGTGTGAAAATAATGGCTGGATACAAATAAGGACGGATTTTATAGTATTGGAGTCTAATCAAACCTATTACTGCTCACAAAGCAGCCGAGGACTATAATTATTTTCGCCGCGGAAATAAACATTATCGCAATTTATTGGTCCTCATGTCAAAGACTCGCCCTTTTTGTATTAATAGGCCTTGAGCGCCGATGGATAAGGTAATGTGCGAGTATGTTGTCAAAAATAATTATTTTGGCAAAAGTCTGCAACGGTAAAAAGACCGTGTGGCCGAACGGTTACATGTGATAGGGGCATTTGATAGCTCTTTTGTCACCACTAGCCATTTTAACATTATACTGTTAGGTGTACTTCGTGTCATAAGGGAAGATCCGACATCCTTAAACGCTTTAATTGTAGCCGTCCAACTCATCTGGTGCAATGTATAAAGTATACCGAGAAATAATGTGAAGTAGCACGTCTATCCTTTGGAATGGGTGTTTGTACATGTTTCACCGCACTGTTCACCTTATAGACTATTCACGACTTCCCTTTGGTTTCTTAAGACAGAAGGCGATGACCAATGCGGTAATTACAACTCTTGCACCATGTTCTTCATTTCTTTTCGGTGAAGAGAGCAATAATGAGCTCAGACTGCTCTCGTTGTAGTGACTAAATCACAAGGACGCAGCTGGTAATGCCTGGCATGAGGCCACTTATTTTTCTATCTCTTTCGTCCAGCAAAAAATTTGCTATTCAATTATTGGTTACTATACCTTAGCATTACTTTAAAAAAGGATAAACTGGACTCGTGTCGCCATTCTTTGAAACCATGACCCTTTGCTTGCCGCAATTATCGTAGCGTATGCTCCTTCGCTCGGCAGCGCGAATGTTCGGTTGGACTAAGTCATGCAGCCAGCCGAAATAATCAAAGGCCTAACTTAGACCTATAAGATGAAGTGGGTAGCAACGATCCGCAAGTGGACATCGTAGTATTGCAAGACACGACTGGTATCACATTTTCACACGTGGGTGGTATCGAAGCTCCACAAACTAGGTTCTTAAACTTAGTGGGCAAAAGAGTTTCACAAATGAATAGCAAAGTACAGCCAACTGCGATCACCTTAGCTTTAAAAACGAGTGACATGATTTGGCAAGACACGATACGTAAAGCATCTCCCAACGCAGGTAGTCAAGAGCGAGTAATTAAGCTTCGTTGGAAGGGACTGAGCCAGCGATACAAAAGCAACCTCTTGATAACACGCCTAGTAGTAAGCTATGGTAGAAACTAGCAATGCCACAAGACGTATAAAGGCCCTGATGATGTCTTACCGTTCGTTCACACATCTATTTCGATTTCATGTACAATGGTTTGACGGTACATTTGCAAATTATCGTCTATTATGCCAAAAAACCAAGCGATTGTGAGGCTCAACAAATTTACGCCAACATATACAAATATTTACTTGTTGCACGGAAAATGAAGTTTTACGGAAGCTCGTAATGTAGCTATGAGGCCGTGAGAATCGCGAAATCTTTAGAGTAGTCCAGCACATATGTAAAACTTTGTGAAAGCGTTTAGGCTGACGAGCATCTTGCAGATGCACAATGCTGACTATGCGGGTCTTGGATAGACTGTGAGCGATCATCTAAGAATGCATTGGGTGATGTTACTAGAGCCAATACCAGGATTTTTAAAAGCCTTCAGCGGTCAGCAATTTTGGCTTTGCCGACTGAGGCGAAGCCGTTTAGCGTCATATGAGGCTCTTCAGAATATAGCATCGGCCATCCATTCTTGCAAATCGATGAGGACAGAAATGATCCCGATCTCGTTCAAACCTAGGTAATTTGGACTACCTGACGGAGCTAATTTGTTCACAACAAAAAATTGCCTTCTATGAAGTAGGCCCCTGTAGCGATTTGAGTGCCTTTTTTCAGGTGTAATCGGCTAACACAACGTTTTCTCGGGAAAGGCGTCAATTCGCATCAATTATTTCAGCGAAGTGCAAGATGATTGTCATTTCTTTCGGCTTATGGCTTGTGCGTTGAGTTCGATCCAAAAAAGCTAAACGTACTTGCCGACGTGCTTTTGAGCAAGCCAAAGTATGAGCTAGACTGTCTGAGCTGAACGTCTTACTAACAAACAAGTTAATCAGGCATACAAAAAATGCCATTTTCAAAACCTCGTTATGTTTACTTGTCACAGTCACAGACAAAAATTAATGTTGAGTGGCTAAAGCTATGAAAGTGATTGCTATAAGTGGTGGAACGATTTGCTCCCCTAGAAGTGATTATCCAGATCAAGCACAACTCGTTGATTAAACCGACGGAGACCGGAAACGCGCTATAGTTTCGAAGGAATATGCCGTTCAAAAAAGCGATCATTCAGGCCAAAAGAATTTTTTTTGGTTTCTATCACGTATTATTGTCCCATTTAAAAAATGGGTGTCCAGCTATGCAAAAAATTGTGAGAAATGAGAGAATTTTAAGCCGCGGTTCACACGTTGAGTATTTTAAATATTCTGCTAGTACTGGCGACTGCTGAAATTTCATGTACCTCGACCTTGCTTAGCTTAACACAAAAAAGGACAACATGGGTATAGTAGTGTCCGCGTGCCGCCTAAGCAAGATGGTTCCGCTTTTAGCTAGCGTATTTGAGTAAAATCAGCAAGGTTGCTCAAATATACGAGATTGTTCACAATGATTCTCCTAAAGCATTAAGATCCGCAGCAGTAGAACAATGTGCTGATATTTTTTGTTCTTTGTTGTTGCTGTAACGCTGGCAGTAAACCAAAATTAACATTGACTATAAATATTTATTAGTCGCTATATTTGATTACATACAAATAGCTTTTAGTCTATTAATTAATCATAAACTTTATTTTACTTTACACAAATAATTAAAAATACTTCTTATCTTATCTACAATGATTGACTTTCTTACACAGCAAAAAATTTCGCGCCGAGACGCGTGGCGGTTCAGTCGACTGTTAGCTTGTAAGTCGCACGGCCTAAGGAGTCCGTCTCTTTTCCAAAGCCTGAGTCGCGGTAGGAGCAGCAGCCTGACCATCAAGGCCAACTTCAACATTGATCTCAGACGCGTTCAGTCAAGTCCAAGGCAGGAGCGGCTTCATCTATTTATCCAGACCAGCAAAATTTCATGTATTGAGCCGAGAGCTATTACGAGCTGCCATTCCGTTTAAAATTCATGGGTTCGCTGAAGTAAATCCAGCAAGATTCCCCGGTGCCGCTGCAATCCGAAGCAAGACACAATAAGTAATTCGCATGTAAGTTGTGGTTTCTTGGCCGAACGTTAGGGCATGACAGAAGGGATCCCATGCATGCTGGGCTCCTAGTACCTGGCTTGACATTATGCCGAAACCTAGACATTGTTAACATAGATTGCAATTGACCTACCAGGTAAGCGAATTGTACTTTAAGCTCACAGATGTAATACATGCTTAATGTGGTTGGTTTTGAGCTATAACGCCTCAATGGGTCATTTCTGCAATCGATTAGTGGTAGGATTAGTGCAAGGAAAGATCACAAATCGACTACAAGCCATCCTTGTCATCAGGCATCTTGCGACGCCTAGTGTAACTCCTTAGTAAAATGTAATGCAATGCTTAAGACGTGGAGATAGACGGCGCGAGGTCGCACAGGAGCATTGACTCGTTTGGAATAATTTTGTACGCATACGCGCGGCTTTTGCGAAGTCTTCTTATTTCACAAAGCAAAAGAGTGTACTGCTTCGTGCCACGGCCTGCATCAATTAGGTAATGCCTACCTAAAATCTGCCCATTTACCGTTAGGTCTGTTGCCCGGAGAATGAGTAGCCTTCTCTTAGGACGGCTTGTACCATCTCGCACCTCGTCGATTCCAAACCCGTGATTCCAAACCCCACCGTCCACTGCGTTGGTGTTTCGCTGGTTGGGTCCATCCATCAAACGTGCCATGAGCGCTATCTTTGGCTTTACCTATATCCCCCTAGTTCTTGGCACTGGTTATACCATCAGTGAGAAAACTCTCAAGTTGGGCCTTTGCCACTTAATCCATAGACTTCCTTGTTATCGCGTATTTGTCCATCCCATGACTAATGAATCTGGTGACGAATGTAGCACCTTTGGAGCTACCTCTGAGCAATAAAGTCGCTTTAGGAACTTTGTCGTTGACTTGGTAAGATAAGATTTACCGGAGCTCACGTGGAGCCTCCGTCGCCCAAAAAAGGTGTCTGTGAATCAGACAGAAGAGTTAGGTATGCACGCGCTCCTCACCGTTAGTGGATGAGCCTTCCAAAGGCGCCTTTGTCCAAAGTCTCTTTAGTGGAAACTTTGCTGTTGAATCACCGCGCACAATGCAGTTGCCGCCTTATGTGCAGAGGCCGGCTTTGGCGCTGAGACACCAGATCAACTTTCTCGCATCTTTATGACCTAGCCAACGTTTTGTACATAGTATCGGCTAATCTCAATTCAAAATTGGGTGCAGTTCATTGTACACTTCGATCCGGGGGCATTGCCTCCGGAAAATCGCGTATCTTCCTGCATGCTTCAGCTGTGCTGTGTGATCTTATCACTATTGTAGTAGCTCGAGTTTGCACTAGCTTAACGAGATACTACTGGCGCTAGCATTATATTTGCATCTTCACTAGGTTGCGGTCCTTACTAATAGTTGATCTAATAGCAGGTGGACAGGATCTCGTTTGTGTCGTTGCCATGATTGTCCTCCTTCTAAGACTTTATATTCGACCACTGCTGCTTTTAGTCGTAATTGCCTTTAATTAGCATGGATGAAAGACAATCTTAATTACAAAACAGGCGTTAAAAAGAGAGGAGAGATTGGTGCCTTCCAGTATGATAAACTTGTGAAGTAACAAATAATAATTGTTGCAGAGCCCAGCACTGAGGAAACTACTTGCGACGGCTCGCGCCGCTGCTTTGCTGTTCCTTTGCCCGCTCCAGATCCTTCTTCTTTGCGATAGTCTCCCAGTCAAGAGTGACCTGTTTCGCATACTGTAGAAATTTCTTGTCACTCTCTTGCAGCTTGTTTGCCGCTAAAAAACGTTCGCGGTAGGCTAATACCGTGTCCACATGCGTTCCTGCGTCCGTTGTGTACTTGATGGCCAAATCAAGCGCTCGTTCCCACCGAAATAGTCTCAGGTTTAGCTTAATGGCTCGGTAAACAAAAGGCATAGGTTGGGCTTGCAGTAAGATAGCTTCGGCTTCATTAATGTTGCCCGAATACAGCGCCAGCTCTGCATTGCGAAGCTCATCCGAGGCCAGCGTTCTCACATGTAGCACAAAGTAGAGTTTATCAACACAATCAATGGCCGCAAGAGCAATTTCGGCTGTCTCCAAGTGACGTCGACAGAGTGCCATACCAACTAAGCACGTCCAGAGACTTTTACTCTTTACAAACCGACAGAGTCGCACAGCTTTGTCCCAATCCGCGGACGTTGTGAATTCATACAACATTAGAGCATACGGTGATATGCTCGCACCAATGATTGTGCCGTCCGCCCGCCTCACAGTCACGCTCGAACCCACAAAGCTTATAATTGCAGCCATTTTGAGAAAGTCCGTAGCGTCTTGAGACTCGATTACATCTGGGAGTAGCGTTCGGTCGACGTAGACCATGGTGGGGTACGTCCACGTGAGCAATTTCGAGTCTGCGATGGCAATGAGGAGCTCCGACGCATCGTTCCAAGCGGCAGAATCGACTTGAGCGTGCAACTTAAAATGCCCGTCGTGTGCGACACGAGAAAGGTATAAATCCCGGTTTCGATCAATAAACAAGAGTTTCCGGTCTTCCATCGGTCCAAAGCGACTGAGGGAGAGCTCTTGAATTTCAAGCAAATGAGTGATAAAAACTGGAAGCTGCTTGCCCGTATGCAGATCAAAATACCGAATCGATTTACGATCCGAGTGATCGAGAATGGCAAGAGTGTCGCTACTGAGCGAAATGGTGCGGCTACTGAGAAACTCCACATGCAGACCCGAGAATCTGGGGTTGCTTACGGTCCTGCCTTCGTACGAGTAGACTTGAATCCCGTTAAAGTGGTCGACGGTCAAGAAATGACTCTCGCTCTGGACAAGTAAACTCACGGCAGTGCGTAAATCAAAGATGTGAGGCGTGTTCCAGCTCTGCGCATCGTAAATGAAGCACTGCGTTGCCGTACAAACCACAAGGAATCCGTGCGCGAATGACATTTCGACAACTCGATCGCGGGCAAAGTCCAGCTCTTCCAGCGTCTCGTTCACGACATCATGAACGTGGATTTTGCGGGGATCTACAAGTGTGACTTCGACCTTTTTCCACGGCAACATACGGCCAACGACCTGTGCAAACACCGTCGCTCCATTGCCACCGGCAGCCACCAATTGAGTCGAGTCCGACGCCCAAGCTAAATCCATGAGTGAACCGCTTTGGGGACGCTGGCGACAGTAAGACCAACCAGTCTGGTCGCATAACCGCAACATGTTGTACGAGCCTACAGCAAAGCAACTGCCATTGGGACACCAAGCGATAGACGTAATGACATGTTCACCTGTTGGACTCTGATACAACTGACGACCGAACGAGTCCCAGACTCGAAAGATGCGGTCTTCACCGCCTGAAATGAGGCGATTGTTGATAGGATTCCAATCCAAACACAAGATGGAGCCGTCGTGGGCTTTCCACTGAATGTCTTTGCGTCCAAGTTGCACAGTCTTGATCACTAGGTTGTTGCCATGTGTAAACAGGAGCTGGTCGCTATCCGGTCCCCAGCACACGTCGTAAACAGATCGACCCGTTGTTGCAAGGGTCGATCGAAGATTTCCACTGCGTGACCAGATTTTGAGGGAGCCGTCTTCTCCTGCAGTAACCAGTGCAGTCCCGTCATAGTTCCACTTGAGAGCAATCACAGCACCAGCGTCACAGCCCTGTACACGTTTCTCTTCGCGTCCATTTCTCGAAATCAAGCGGAAGGTGCCATCAGTACAGGATACAGCAAACGTGTCGGCACTGTGCTTGCCCACCGACGGGACCCAGTGCACGGCGGTGACGTACGCATCCATTTTCGTCACATTTCCCACCACTTCTCCGTCCATTCGCCAACGGACAATGGAATTGTCATCGCTGCACGTGATCGCGTCGTTCTCGGGCGTCCAGCAACATGCCGTCACGATTTCCGTGTGTTGATTTACTGGCAATTGAAAGTGTTGGAGACGCATGACTTGCTGGACCAAAGTGTTTGTAAAGGCGCCGAGTCAAAGATACGTCGCTCGACCTTTCGACGTTTTCAAAAGTCTTTCTGATTTTGAACCATTTTCCATGGATTGCATGTCGACATAATTGATCCTAATGAGCGACATCAAGTTGACAAAGGCTTTCAGTGCAGTAACCACAGTGTCTCTATACATTTACTGATGGCGTCTTCAGCTAGCGCCGCTTTTCCACTTTTAATGCCATCATCAATACACAATGCTGAATAAATATAATCACAAGTAAGCTGGCACATATACTCGTTTCGCCGTATCGCTCCCAAAAGCCCCGTCATGAAGGCACTTCGCTTCCTCCATGCGTGACAGTAAACTTGACTTCTTTGCAGATACTGAACGCAATGGCGATGCTTGCTGGTCGGATGCAGTTAAAGTGTTGCCTGTACTGCAACAAGCTCCTGTTTTTAAATCTACTTCACCTTCGGCTTCTACCTCTGCTTCTACTTCTGCCCCTGCCTCTAAATCCGATTCGCTGCTAAATACAGCCGTACCTTTTCGACGACAGCTTTCCTCCTTGTCTTTGTGCTCTCCAACAATTTCTTCGTGGCGTAAGGTTGTCGCACCATTAAGCGCGTCCTTATCATATTCGCCGCTGCCACTGCTTTCAACAAAATCCTTTTCTACTGGACTCAATGCTTGCAGGTCATCCGGTGCCACCATCCTTGACACAAGTTCACCAGCCACTTCGATCATTTCACCTTCATCATCGTCCACACCATTTGGTCGTGTCTTCAATGCCGATTTTTTAACGACTTTTTTCATCGAGGGAACGTCGTATCGAATTCGATTCTGCTGAACAATTAAACCGTCACGACCTCGTTGATATGCATCCTGTATCCCTTTAAGCACACCACCAGGTTTCCAACAAATCAAGTTCGCAATACCAAAGAGCTCTCCTTGTTGCTGTGGATTTCCTTGAACACCCTCAAAGTATCGTGGCGCATTGGAACCCTTTAGTGTCGTGTCACTGAGTTGCTGCTTGTATATCTGTCGAACGTAAATCATCTCTTCTATTGTTCCCAAAGTAATGAGTCTGTACACGTTTACATCTTTAGTTTGACCAATCCGGTAGGCTCGATCTTGAGCCTGGCAATCGTGAGCGGGGTTCCAGCTTGGGTCAAAAATGACGACATTCGTTGCACTCTGGAGGTTCAGACCCACACCACCGGCTCTCGTACTGATCAAAAACACTGTAGTATTGCTGTCGCCGCTGTTAAAATCATTTACCATCTGTAGACGCTCCTCCACCTTTGTGTTTCCGTCAAGTCGGCTGTATCGGATGGCCTTTGTGATCAAAAAGAGCTGGATAATGTCCAACATTCGCGTACTTCTGCTAAAAATCAAGGTTCTTTCCCGACGCTTTCGCCACACGGCGAGCAACTTTTCCAGCACAATCATTTTCCCGCACGTTTTTGTAGAGAGTGCGCACATCTCTTGAAAACTTGACACTTGATTTACACCTCCAAGTCCCTCAAGGTCAGAGCCAAACGCAGTCTTTGCAAACTCGCCTTGATAATGTTGAGCCTCCGGTCTGTCGCGCGGAATCACTTTGAGCAACTCTACATGATTCGAAAGTTTAAGTAGCATAGCCACACACGGAAGACCCATGCAATTCGGGCAGTTCTTGCACGGTCCGTGCTCATGAAAACGTTCGTAAAGAAGTCCCGGACCATCGCCGAGATCCGCGGGTGTCTTGTAGCAGCACTGCTTTCGTTTTTCCTTGCTATCTCGCCCACAGTCACACCTTTCATCCCCACGCTGAAGCAGCTGAAACTCAGGCATGGCCAAAACGCGCTTGTACGCAGCCATTTGAAGTGGTGTGAGGTCACAAAACACGACTTGATCCCTCTTTTTCACCAGTTGAAACGTCAAATTGATCTCTTTTTCTCGCCTTAAATAGTAAGGACTGAGTTTTTGGCGAAGCTCCTTCTCTTTCTGGTGACTTCGTTTTACGGCTTCCGAAGCAGCTGATTTCTTTCGTCCATACTTGATATCTCGTCCGTAATACAAGCTAAATTCCGCCCACGTTCCTATAGCCCCCGGTGCAATAGTGTCGACTAGACAATGCAGCTCCTTTTCATTGTTTTGCATCAGTGTGCCAGTGAGACCCAGTTTTTTGCGACACTTAATCGCCTTGACAGCTTTCGTCAGTCTGGCCTCGGGATTTTTTAAACAATGCATCTCATCCAGGACAACTGCTTCCCACGGTATTTTGTGCAGACGACTCAAGTACATTTTTAAAATATCGTAGCTGCAAATGACAATTTCGTACTCACCCCTGCAACAAGCAAAACAACACTGTTAGACAGATCATAGAATCAACGTTGGAAAAGCATACGAGCACACCTTGCAACCTGGTCAATCAGAGCGTCCCGGTCACTTGGCTTGCCACGTAAAATGATTGTTTTGCAGCTTATCCACACGTGCAGCTCTTGCTCCCAATTCTGAAGCAGCGATGCGGGCATGACAATTAAAATGGGTGCAATTTCACCCGCAAAGCAAAATCCTGCGTCTTTAGGATGACCCACAACGTCCCTTTTACTATACCGTTCCCGACGCTGTTGCAGCAACACAGTCCACGTCTCTATATCACGGGAATCGCCGTGTTTGTGCAAAAGTGCCGACAAAAACGCAATCACTTGAATTGTCTTGCCTAGACCCATGTCGTCACCTAAAATCGCACCAGTGTTACGTTGGTAGGCACCAAAGAGAAACTCTACCCCTTCGCGTTGGTAGTCAAATAAATAGCTATTTAGATACGCGCAAACTTCAAATGGTGTTGATCGATGTTCTTCCGACGATGGTATAACCAAAGGGCCAGCATCCACCTATCAACACACAAAAGAACTCTTAAGCATCGATTTTATGCAATATAAAGCCACTGAAGAACGAACATTTGGCGGATCAAGCTGCGGCCAGCGTTCACTCGTGTAAACTTCTATCTTGTCATCACTCAAATCGCTTTGCTCTTTGCGAATCCTCTTCCGTAATCGCCTTGACCCAGGAATTCGTTGGGTCTGCCCAGAAAAGGTGGTCAATCCCATATCAAAAGTCCCAGCATTCGCAGCCATGTCAATTACCGAATCTATTTCCTTGGCGTCTGACATCCAATCCTCTGCATCGTCCAGCTCGGTTATTGCAGAGCCAATAACGTGTCGTGGTCGGGCTCCAAACTCTTGAACTCCACTCGTCGAGTCGTGGTAAAAGGCATCACGCGCACGGTTCATCTCTTCTTGACTAGGTTCCGATTGATGTTGTTGTTGTTGCCCCATTCGCCTCCGCTTCGTGGTCATGTGATCGTCTGGATTGTTAAATGGCGACACATAGGTCGGTGGTGATGGTTTTGTGTCCACTCCAGATGATTGAGCGTCCCAAAAGGATCCCTTCTTCGTCACGGGCGTTGCTTCCTCTCTCTCCGTTAAGTCATCTTGACCTGTATCGTTAATAGATGAAGCTTTGGAGGCTTTTGAATCAATACGCTGGCGGTCTTGTATAATGTCTCGAGAAGGCGTCTTGGATGCTGCAGTTAGTCCGTACTTAAACGCGATCCGCTCGCATGCTGTTAGCTCCTTTTTCTCGGCACTTGTCGCCACCGTAGGTTTCTTAAGCGGGTAACAAGCAATATCTTGATTTGTCTTGGTATTTCTACGTATCTCGGAGGATGGCTTGATACCCAAAAGCAGTTGACGCGCAGATACCACGGGCTTGTGGCTCATTGACGCCGACGTTGCTTTATTGTTGACGTGGACGCGTGGGAGAGGACGAAACAGCTCCTCATCGAGACTGTCTTGACTAGTAGACAGATTAAGGGACTGTCGATGCGCTAGAGACGCAGAGAGCGACGTCGGCGAGTCGCCTTCGTTCTCACTGCTGGACATCAACTCCATAGTTGGCGGATCAAAACAGCCTTCTTTTGGGGAAGAAAATAACACTGAAAAGAAGCGACTTGCTTACTACAAGTACAAAGTCGACGCTTTTTATTACGTAAACCTATCTATAAGCACTGCAACGTCCCGCCATTGAATCACTGAAAAATCGGGTCCGGCGACTGAGTAGGCAGCAAACCGAAACGTTTTTTAGTAGTGATCCGCTCTTTGGAGAATTTGTCGTCTGGCGAAAAGCGTGCTGGGTGTGCAGAGCATGTCGGAGCACCGGTCGGTGCCTCCTTCTGTTCATCACCCAACAATTTTAAACACATAAGTAAACCTGTCTCAATAAAGGCACAAAGGGAAATTTACTGCCTTCGTTGACGTACTTGAAGAGTGTAGACACGCTTGCCGTCTTCGCCGATGTAGTACATGAGGTGCATGGTTGAAGCGTACTTCCAGTCAATTAAGTGGCACTTTTCACTTAATGATTCGTGTGATTGGTTGAAAAAGAAAGACATGCGATAACGTTCCCCGAGAAAAACCTTGCAGAACGAGTAGAACCTTAGCCATCTTTGAAGACTTACTTAAAGTAAGTCCTTGTCCGACTGGTGGAGGGGGTTTCGTCTTTCATTCGCTGCCTGGCGCCGAGTTAGTAAAGTTCTCGAACGGAATCAAAATGGTACGTTAGGCTTTACGTTAGTGTGCTCCATTCGTCACGGCGCCGTGCCCTATGCGCACCGACAAGTCCTGCTCGCCGCTTTCCGCTTCAGGACTGCCACTCCCAATGTTGTCCGTCGAACATGAAGCCATGACTAGTAATCTCAAATTGCTATCAGCATTGAGAGGGCCTATACATCGATGTGGCCTCGGGACGGCTGATTGCCTGATTTTAGACTTGGGCTGGCGAAGCAGGCCGTGACGGGCGCTGCTGCGGAAATGATCAAGATTTTATATTGACTTTTCTTCGTTTAGGCACAAAATGCTCCGGAATTTAAGCTCATCCTCGTAGGTGACGGTGGTGTGGGCAAGACAACGTTTGTGAAGCGCCACTTGACAGGCGAGTTTGAAAAGAAGTACGTCGCCACGCTCGGCGTGGAAGTGCACCCGTTGACTTTTCACACGAACTTTGGCCCTATTCGATTTAATTGCTGGGACACAGCAGGCCAAGAAAAGTTTGGCGGTTTACGTGATGGTTATTATATCCAGGGTCAGTGCGCCATCATCATGTTCGACGTGACGTCACGTATCACCTACAAGAACGTGCCGAACTGGCACAGAGATTTGTTCCGCGTGTGCGAGAACATCCCTATCGTGCTATGTGGTAACAAAGTTGAAGTCAAGGACCGAAAAGTAAAGGCGAAGCAGATTACGTTTCACCGCAAGAAAAATTTGCAATATTTTGACATTTCGGCCAAGTCTAATTACCAGTTTGAAAAGCCGTTTTTGTGGCTGGCGCGCAAGCTTGTTGGGTACGGCGAAGTCTTGTCTAATTGTCGATTTGTGTGTGCGACTAATGCGTGACTTTGGCTGTCATTACAGGGACAACAATCTTACCTTTGTGGAGGCACCTGCGCTACGTCCACCTGAGGTCACCATTACTCAGGAACAAATTGCTCAGATTGAGGCTGATGCCAGCTCTGCTGCCGCCGCTGTTCCGCTTCCTGATGAGGATGAAGACCTATAAACTAAGAGTTGTGTGCTGCCTTCACGCCTCGATCGGCATTTTTTTGCTTAGAAGTTAAGAAGACTACGAAGAAAGTTATTGTGACGGAATCTACACACAGTGGTGGATGTTTCTATCACCAAGATTCGTCTGCATCGGCGGACTCATTTGCTGCAGCTGATGCAATCGAACGGTTGGCTTTTACAGCCAGGAGAAGGAAATAAGTCGTGGTTGAATTTTAGTTGCTTTTGTATCGATTTTTCGAACCGTCTTTGCGCTGCCCAATTACCGTAATTAAAACTGCACCCTAGGTGTATTCTGCAACTGTATAAATACTAGCGTGTGGCAACTGTACAGATGACACGGTATACCCAACTTTTTTGCTCCAAAAATATTGTCCGAATGTCATTCTTATCTTTTTTAGGTCATTATTAAATTCTGCTTAATTTATCGCACACCTAGACATGTTTTATAATACAGCCTTCGTTGGAGTGGGTTTATTGCACTATTCAGCTTCACATCATGCTTTTTGGCTAAAACAATCAATTGTCTCTCAATGCTATTGATTTTGTGGCCATTGACGTTTGACACAATACATTGAAAGTCAATTTCGTGCTAATCTCCTCTATCCGATAATATTTTTGATGTTTCGCCACATCTAAACATTTCATTGAAAAGAATATACAGGATTTTTTGGATCCTGAAGAAGCCGAGGAGCACCGCACCGTACGCTGCTTCTATGGACTAATTTGAACATCTTCGCCCAATTATATATTTTGATTTTAACTTAGAGCCAAGTAGCACCAAGCTCTTCAAAGTTTATCGCTTCTTACAGCTCTGGAAAAGGATTGCACAGATCGTGACATAACAATTTTACGAGTTAAGGTCTCTTTCGTCACGAGGCCGTTCGTGGAACCTAAAATTATATTTGTAAAGCAACTCCATTCTCTTCTTGCGAAGCTTCATTCTTCGCTTTAAGTGATCTTTCTTGCTCAAGTGTGGTCCGGTGTTACCCGTTGTGCCTTGCGGACTTACTCAAATCCTTCATAGTAGCTGTGTCACCAACCTGTATAGCTATGCTACCCACATTTTGGTGGTTTTATTTAGCGTCCATAGCAGTCGGTGCGGCTAGCGACACATCAAGAAAATGATAAAAATGTCGGCGCATTTGCCTTCGGTGATACATGTTTGTTGTAATGATTATACTTGTCTCGCATATTGCGCTCCATTTGCTTGACAGCAAGGAGGGGTTCAGATGCAGCCACCCGCGTAGACGAGCGCTACCAGAAGTGAAGAAGTAATACAGAACCTTTCAAAGAGAAGGCGTGCAGAAATATTAAGATTTTCGAGAACGACCGTGCACTAGCCCAGTCTGAAAAGTGCTTTGAGTCCAGGAGACCCAGGAGTTAACAGATCAAAGAAACGCTTCTTTCGCGGAACTTTGAATTCCGCCAGTTAATAGACTGATACATATTCTGTCCTGCCTAGTATAAATTTCAAGGAGGGGATATCCATTCCGGTACATTTCAAATTCCTTAATATTCCAGTACTCTTTAGATTCCTTAATACATATACCACCAAAGTTTTATATTAAAAGCTTACCTATGCAGCGCTCCAACCCAAAGCAAGTGAGCTCCTCCAAGTACAGCGACTAAACGCTATCAATTTTTAACCACTTGCTTTTTCAGACTCCATCACGGTTTTGAGCGTGACGTAGCATGCATTACACTTTAGTCTCTACTCATTAAGTAGAGCGCGATTTTGCCTCATCCTTGACGTCGAGGCTGATTTTGGAAAATTGCAAATTCATCAATTCAACGACTATTCCTGAGCTAGATATAGCGCTGTGATAAAAGTGACCTGTAAATGCTGACCGTGAATCTCGTACACTTTCAGATCGAACTTGATCTTTCGTATCAAAGTACTGCCGCACACTGTGAGGTGATATATGCGTGACTACTTGATGTGTGCTGACGGTCGAGAATGAGGAAAATAAATCAAGTCGATGACGACGTTTTCGCTTCAAACATCATGGACAGAGTGACTTGCAAACCTCGTGTTCTACTCCACGGCAAAAGCCATGATAGAGCTTAAATCTGAAATTTAGGACAATTGTCGTCCGCTCATGCCTGAGCACGCTTTGATTGAGCAAGTCTGCCTGATAGAATGAGCACACAAAATGCTTTGTATGCGATAGAAGATGCAAAAATCGAACCCTGTCAATGCCACCAGGATTCAACTACAGAGTTACTAAATCGAGGACACTAACGTCATCGCTGCTTTCTAGCCGCTAAGATGACTTCTGCGCATCGTCGTGCTTGAATTATGCGTCTAACAGGTCTTTTTAATTTATGTGCCTTTATCAGAAGGTGCGATGTTTTACGATATCAAGTAAAAATGTCAGTAAGTAAATCACTGTAACAGATTCCGCTGAATAAATTAACTAGACATTACTAAATATCTAGTAAAGTTTTTCAATAGGTTCACATGAAATATGAGCTTATTGAAATTGTAGATCGACCATTGGTAATCTGTATCCGTCTCATCCTTTAGAATCAAAACCGTCGAGAGTTTCCTCTTTGTAAGTTGAAAAACGAAGGACGATTCTATCTCCCTCGTACCTTAATAAATCTCTGCGCGCCTTCTGTCTGTTGTTCATTAGTAAGTGTGCACCAGTATTGCATTTCTTCTAACCCGCCATTAGGTCGGTCCCTTAAAAACAGCACTGCCGCTTCCTCTAGCAATTGCATTGCTCTGTAGTGTTTTCCTTGAGTGGTGGAGCTGCCGTTAGCTTAATATCAATCACTACAATAACAATTGGAACAGATGAGTAAAATTAATAGCACGTGCCACTTGAACATGTCCAACGCACGGTTTGAATCCCCGCTTATCAATGTATTCTCCATGCCAGGTAGTACAGTGGCTAGCTTGCGAAAGAGGGCCTTGATATTGAAGCCAGCCTTGGCACTTGTCTCGATAAACATGACGTTCTCTTCCTTAGCCTTGTCCGAGCCTTCCTCAATCGAGACCTGGCGCCGGTCCGAAATATCCGTCTTGTTTCCTACTAGCATTATCACCACATCTTGTCCGCGCTCTGTGCGCACATCTTCTATCCACTTGCTCGTGTTTAGAAACGACGCGCGATCTAGCAGGAACAATACACAAAGTTAAACTACTTTGTGCATATGAAGCCTATTTGACTCTTCTTCCATGTCAAACAAGTCTTACTTGTGATATCAAAAGCTACAACGGCCACCGACGAGTCACGAATGTAGCTAGGGATGAGACTCCGAAATCGTCTGAAGTCAAACCGCAGGTATAGGGTAAGATAGGAACACCACGAGCTACAACATGCCCAACATCGCTTACTCTTGGCCAGCTGTGTCCCAAAGCTGTAGCCGCACCGTCCGGTCCTCCATGTACATCGTCTTGGACAAGAAGTCGATGCCAATCGTGGCTTGGTACGCGTTATCAAACGTGTCGTACATGAAGCGCGTAATCATAGATGTCTTGCCAACGCCTTGGTCACCCAAGAAGACCAGTTTGTATTTGGCAAGGGGCGCGATCTGCGGCACATTTACATTGGTATCAGGTATAGTTGAATCACCATCGCTGAGAGCTGCAGACGATTGTGCTCGAGGCGCCTTGTCCTCCTTGTCCGTCGCCTCGCCTGAAGGCATCTTGACTTGTCTTTTGTGAGTAAGCAACCAATTTGACACGTTATGCGTGTATTCCACACCAAATCCATGTAGACACACATAAGCTTCACACAAAGTATGGACAAAGCTGGAACCGCCGACGCGCGCCCGCGCCGCGGGGTCTCTCGTACGACGCGCTCTACGGTCAAGCCTATACGTCGCAGTATGTCCAATGTACTGCTTGAAGGTGGATCTTCTGCTGATGAAGAAGAAGAGGAAGAGGATGAAGAGATGGAAGAAGGGAAGGAGGAACCTGGAAACGAGGCAGACGAAGGCGAGCTGGACGCCGTCGATGCCGCTTACCGCGCATCACCGACGGCTAAAGAGCTACATACACTCGAGAAAGGGACACTTGTGCGTATTGCCAAGACGCCTGATGTGGAGCAGCGTGTACCTCACACAGCGTACAAGGTGGGCGTAGTGGAAGAAGTTCCTCAGCACCCTAATACGTGGTTCAAGGTACGTATTCGCGACGGAGACGTCGTTTACAAGTATCGTCCATCAGCGTTGGAGGTGCTTGAGGATGAGGACGATGCTAGTAGCACGGGAGGGTCGCCACTTCACAGTCCAGTGGTGCACCACGATGAGACCAATCTTTACGATAACGCCGAGGCTGAGGATGAGGATGAACCAGAAAAAAAAGAAGAGAATGAGGGTGGTTATATGAAGCCGGGTGTTCGAGTGAAATTGAAGCTTGGTGCTTTAAATGCGGCTGAGAAGCGCTATTTGAAGAATTACGATGGCAGAGAGGGCGTGATTACTGGACGAGGGAAAGCGAGTATCAAGGTGCTGATTGATGGTGACGAAGATATTACGTTAAAAGTGCGTCAAAATCATTTGGTAGTGATGTCGGACGAGCAGGTTGAAGAGGAAGAGGAGGAGAGAGAAGGAGATAAAGAGGTTGAGGAAGAAAAAAAGCCTTCCCTAGTCTCGAAAAAAAGAAGAGGAAAGGGAAAATTGTTATCTACGCTGGATCCAGATATGTGGATCGACCGCAAGTGTCGTATCAATGTGGGCAAGTTTAAAGGCCATTATGGACGCGTGCTGCGTTCGGGAAATGGCTGGGTCCAATTAAGGCTTGAAAACTCGAGTGAAAATACCGCCAAGCGTGCGTACGAGCTCACACTTCTTGAAGATATGCAGACGATAAAAATGCTGCATGCCAAGACGCTCGAGAAGGAACGAAAGCACCGTCCGGACAGTCGAGCCAATAAGGCCAATCTTGAAATGGACGATGGGGAGGACGAAGAGGAGGACGACGAAGCGAGTCAGAGCGGTATGGATGACCTCGTGGCAGCTGAAGTGTCCGATGAATCCCAGGGTGAAGACAGTGGGAAACGCTCACGTCGTGTGTCGACTCGTGGTAATTACGGCATCTCGTGGATCAAAAAGAAGGTGAATTTGCCGAATCGAAAGGGCTTTGGCATCGTCAAGAAGGCAGATCGTGATACATGTACAGTGGAGATTCAGACCACTAAGGTTTTGCAAGTGTTTAAGAAAAAGGATCTGCAGCTTGCAGGTGACAGCCATGCAAAAACTGCTCGACAGAACAGTCGCAATCGTAATAATGCGAAGGCTCGCGAAAAACTTGGTCTTGGGGATGACGTCGTGCTGATGGGAACGACTCCGTCACGATACGTTGCCTTTCAAGATCTCGTAAAGCGATTTGCAATGCGTCGGCGTGAAAAGTTAAAAAAACGTCCGAATTTAATTGAATGGGAGGCTCGCTTGAATTTAAATTATCTGGAAAACGGCTTTTGGGATCGCAATAATCCTTCGGTAATTGATCTCGTTGTGGTCCCTCAGTGCGATATTTGTGGCATGGAGAAAGAGGTGCGGTAAAATTGGATATTGTTGTGATTGCTCTCTTGTCTAATGCGATATGTTGTTGACGTTCGCTACTAGAAAAATGACAGTCACTGCTGGAACAACGAATGTCCACGATGCCCGGCCTTTGATGTGGACTCCTTTGACCCGAAAAGTGAGAATGCTTTTATGCGTCTCCCCATCGTGCCTTTTCCCAACAACAACATGACCATTTCGTTATGCCAACAAAAAGGGAAGTCGACGCAGAAGCGCAAACGTAGATCGCTGGATGACACTCTCATTGAAACAAGTCAATTTCATACGGACCAGTCAGCCTCTTCTTCATTAAATTCCATAAAAGTCGAAAGGGAAGTAGCCATATCGAAAAAGTTTTGTACCGCAAGTAATGATACGGAGACTGAGAAGATAGATGGATCAAGTTTCACCGGTCAAAACGACTCGAACAAAACCAAAGCGGTCAATGCAAAGACAATCGAGCCGGAGAAAAGTTCCAAGATGGAAGTTGCCGGCGTCTTGTCCGAGGCCATTGAGTCCGAATCCTCGCCTGCAAATGCGTATCGCCCTCGCTATGACAGTATCTTCTTGCGATAGGCAACGCTCTAATCACTGCCGTTGAGGCGCTCAAAATAGCGCTTGCCGACAATCGCCGTTCATATGTTTCTTTTTTCGTAACTTTAAGGCTTTAATCTCTCCAGAAGGGGATTACTATTTTTCGAGTATTGTAAAGAAACTGCCTTTGTAACACGGATACTCCATTCAGGTCTCATGGTACTGAAACGCAGATTAACCCACTCTGTGACCCTTCCACCAGTCAGTCAACCGCCTCTGCTTGATGGAAACAAAAGCAAACTCAGAGATTTTGACACCGGCACCGGAACTTGTACACTTGCAGAGCGAAAAGAAGACCTTACACGGCTGAAGCGTCATACTGGTAGTCTGCCGGATCTACGACCACCCAATGCAAAAGCTAATTTAGGAAAACACGGCAGCAAACCTGGTGAGAGAAAGGAATTAAAAGATGAATGGCCCACCGAGAAGAGAGAGTCGCCGTCTATGGTGTCGAGAATCAATGACTCACAAAATCCTAGCACCTCTTTACCGATTGGATTCCAGCGCACACCGATGCGGTTCCGTGCAAACGACATACTTCTTACTCGTCCTGCGACGATTGCCATTGTCGCAAAGTACCAGCGTGAGTTTGTTGCTTGAAGCCATCCGCTCAATCCCTCGCTTAATTTATGCCGTGCAGTAGGACAATACGAGCTCAAAAAATTTAAGACGTGCTTCAAGCAGATCGACCTCGAGTACGTGATACACCAAATCGATAGCTGTCGAAAAGCTTGAGCAATTGTTGTCATGATGTACAGCTCGAGCGGTTTGATTGACTGCGACGAGTTCTTCGAGTTTATTGATGAGACAAAGTCGCCGTTCTTCGATGGCCTATTCCGCATGATTGATGCCGACAGCAATGGAACAGTGAGCACCACTGAGAATGTGTTTGTTCCTCAATGCTTACGCTTGCAAATGTCGCTAATAGATTGACTTTGAAGAGTTTGTCCACGCCCTTGTATTGTATTGTATGTACACGCGCGACGAGATCCTCCGTTGTAAGTCCACTTGTGCACCTACAACGTCAATATGTTTTTTGTCATCTTTATTGCTTGTCTGGTTTAATCGGCAGTCGCTTTCGATACGTTCGACCCTTCCGCTTCGGGCTGTATTGATGACAACGAATTACGACGCCTCGTCAGTATGGTCAACGATGGACAGTCTAAACTCCAGAGCAAAATCATCAACGCTTCGACAGAGGTGGACAGAACCAAAGCCAGTGTCATCGATTTTGATGCGTTTAAGAGCTTACACAAACGCTTTCCCATGCTGCTGTTCCCGTACTTTCGTCTCCAGGACCGTATGCAGCAGGCCACACTTGGTGACAGGCACTGGCTTCAGCTTCACAAGCTTCCTTACGAACGACTTAAGATTGAAAACCATCAGGTATGGGCTCACCTAAATTCTCTATTTTGAATGGCTTGCAATAATGCTAGCATTTCGCTCCACTTTGTATAGCGAAAACACAGCGACGCACTTCCAGGACTCACTTTTTTCAGTGCACTCGTCAGATTCCTTCGGCGGAAACATCGCGACGTCTACCAACCTTAGCTGTGGCATTTAAGACGAAGACGACGTCATGTAAATGAGATCGAGTGGGTAGACGGGCTTTCCTGACGCGATGTGATCAAAGTACGTGACGGGCTCATTCCCACGGAGCGGCAACGACGCGACTTGATCAGCCCGACACCACGTGGCTCCAGCACTTTCGTAGTCTGGAATCGACTTGGGTGGTTGGTCACAATCCATTGGCTCAGCGTAGAAAATAAAGCGCATGCGCACATATTCGCTCCCATTGCGGTCTTGTTTCGGATGGTACTCGAGCTTTAACACTCCTGTCAAACGAATGTCAATCCCTGCTTCTTCCTTTGTCTCTCGAATCGCAGCCTCTGCAGGGTTCTCGCCGCTATCGATACGCCCGCCCGGCAGCCAGTAGCCAGAGTTGGCGAATTCCTGCACGAGCAAGAAACGGTTGTACTTTTTATTATGACACACCACGAGGGCGAACGAATAGAGCGTCGAGTCGGCCATGTGGAATTCGCTCGTCATTTCGTGTCGTCCAGGTGGTCCATGCGCATTATACATGTGAACTTGAAACGGTCCTCGTGGCGTTTCTCGACAGATTGGGCAATTGATCCCGTCTGTATTCTTTTCATTGATATGATACATTGGACAATGTTTCCACAACTGGTCTTCGTTCATGTCCTTCATCCCACAGAATGGACACGTAAAGTCGTCGCGTCCGCTACTTCTGCCTCTAGCTTTCCGTCTGGCATGAGAACTACCACCATTCTTGTGTCCACAAGACGCGATATACGTCAGCACGTCCCGTACAGCATCTAACGAGTCGGTCACCATGGACGCTCCTTGCTGAAAGCATTGGTAACGAGCCATGGGATGCTCGGCCAGCTGTGGACTAAAGACGCAGAGAAAAATCTGCTTGCTCACTAACCGTATCGTGTGAAGTAGTGGATACAAACGACGTTCAGAGAGCCCCGAGGCACGAAACAAGACGACGTCAAAGGGAGCGCGCATGGACGGCGGCTGCTGGTAGAAGCGCCGGTCGGTGCTCGTGTTGGTGCGGGCGTGCGTCTGCGTGAGCTGATGCCTCACGTCTTGCTCGTCATTGACCGCGAGCTCCGTCACAAATCCTTTCTGGCAACACGCTTGTACGCACGCATTGTCGAGGTTGTCGAGAGGCACGTCATGGCTCGAGACGTTGCGGATCACGAGTGCCCGCTTCATCGAGAAAGGCCGGGTCCTTTTAAATTGCATCACCACGTACGTATAAGGTTTGACAAAATGAAAAAGTACTGTTGGACATGGAAAAAACACAAGATGGGTGTGAGAAGGCACGAAAACGTGAAACGACGGCCGTGTTGAAGTGGAGCGAAACGAGCATGAGCGACGAGGATGTGGAGGACTTGGAGGCCAAGGTAGGACATGAAATTACGTGGTAATAATGTGGTGGAGCGCTAACCGTTGATGCAGCTCGACAACTTGACGCATCAGAACGACGTGGTGAGACACGAGAATGAGCTGCTCGAGTCGTATTTGCAGCACAATGGCCATCCTGCAACTGGCAGTGACGACGACGAGAAGCCGATGGATCGAGACAAGAAGATGGGGAGCACGAGGCAACGGCGTGGACGTCCCCTAGCGACGCTCACGATCCATCAGAAGAACGATATTTGTAGCACGGAGCTCGAGACGGCGCAGAAAGAGCTCGAAGAGACCAAACGCTCGTCCGAGCGACTCATTGACACGTTGCGCGCAGTGCTGGAAGAGACGGACATTCGCACGGCAGAGCTTAAGAAAGACGCGTACGAGTTTAAACGTGACATTGTTGTGGGTGCAGAGAACTTTCGGACCGGCAAGACGATTGCCGAGAAGATGATTCGCTACATGGAAGAGAAGCTACGCCAGAAGGACGCTTTGATTGAAAAACTGCGACTGAAGAATGCCACACTCAAGAGCCAAGCCCAAAAGATCGATGCGCAGCTTCGTCACAAGGAAGAAATGGGCGACGCTTTCCACTATATTGACTTTCATCAGCTGCAAATCGAGAACAAGCAATTCGTGGCCAAGATTGAAGAACGGAACGAAGAGTTGTTGCGTCTGAAACAGACCACTGGCAGTACCGTCCATGTGTTGAATACTCTGAAAAAGCGTTTGCAAGAGTTGCTTGAAGAGAGCGAGGCGATTCAACGAGAGATCGTCACACGCACCGAAATGAATGAAAAGATGATTGAAGAGACTGCGCTGGTAGAAGACACGAACCAGAAAGAAAGGAGGCGATTGAAAGCGTTGCAGCTGCAACAGGCAGCCGAGCCAAGCAAAGATATGCCACAGATTCTCGACTACGTTGCACAGAAGGCAAAAGCGTACGAATTGCAGCAAGACGTCAAGAACTACGAGCGAAAGGTGGAGATTGCGGAGCGTGCGCTCAAGCTTTATCGTGCGAAACAAACGCAACAATAGAATAGCCATCGAAACGTAGATTTAGCTCTGGACTAGCTATTGCAAAAAGCATCTAAAGCGACACAATTGTGTAAAACCGTTTCATTATTGATGTCGATGGAAAGAGCTCGCCATGGACGTCGGCGTCAACACTTTCAGGCGCAATTTGCAGCATTGTCGCAAGAGCTACGCGATGTTCTAGCAGCCGAACCTCCATACAAGGCCAATGATTCTACTCACATGCATCTTGTGCTCAAGTTGCGATACCAGATCGGTGTATTGTGCACCGAGTACGACGAGTTCCGTCTTGCTCAAACGTCCTTTCAACAACTTCTAACGAGCCTGAGCGATGAGACAGTCGTCAATCCTGAAATGGTAGGAGCGTTTAGAAGTAATACACTAGTCTGGCTGGCCGTCACGTCCTTTCGAGCTGGGAGTCAGAATGAAGCCATGAAGTATCTGGTGCAGGCTACTGCGTTTCCTCGGGACCTAAGTACCGGATCGAGGAAGCCGCCGGTCGACAGAGTTGTGGCAGCAAACTACGCCCTCTTCTTGCATGCGCGAGGCAACACCGTTGACGCTGAGCACGCAGCCCAATCAGTAATCAACAAAGACGCCGTGGACCTGAGCAAAGCATCGAACGATGATGTAAGAGCTCAAAGCATGGCCATGATATGTATGTGCACTGGTGCTGCCTTATCTTGCGGTTGTGATCGTCGTACTAATGCCTGTGCTGTCTTAAAGTGCTCTCGAGCATCTATAAGGCGCAAAACAACTCGAAACGAGCTTTTAAACATGCCAAGTGGGCTGTCTCTCTAGCAGATCGTGCACAGGATCCGCATCTCATTTCACGCGCGCACAATACTCTTGGGACCTTTTGCCTCGAGCAGAGAAACGTAGAGCGTGCTTTGAGCTTGTTTACGTCCTCGTATCGTGCTGCACAGCAGAGCAAGGACTTGAAACAACAAGCGATCGTCAAGTACCATCTTGGGCTTGCGTTGTCATATTTGGGTCACGATTGTGATGAAAGTGAAGACTTTCATGACGACGGACTAGACGACGGGCGCGAAACAGGTTTGCAAAGTCAACAACCCCTTCCAGTTCTAAACAACGAGACAGACGAGTGTACTTCTACCGAAGGAAAAGCGGCTGCTGACGTTCCAGTGCCGGGGCCGTTCGCAAAAACACCAAAAGATTTATTCCTTGAAAGTGGAAATCTCATGAATGGCTTGCCTGAACCCGACCATACCCTATGCGTGCTTACACAATGTTGTCGCGGCGAGGAAGAATATTATCGAGGCGACTTTCCTGCTGCTAAAGACGAGTTTCTCAACGCAAAGGAGCAACTCAAAGAGCTTTCAGGAGTCGGGGTCGAGCAAGACCAGAGCTTGAATGCTATCACTGAAGCCGAACCATCAGGTTTCGAAAACCCTGCAGCTAGCTGCAAGTCCCAAATTAAAGCGAACAGTGGACCCATCATTGCAAAGCTACAAGGTCGTTTACTCAGCTATATCGGATGCACACAACTCATGAAAGGTGAGTTTGCCCTTGCCGAGCACTCTCACAAACGAGATCTTACGCTAGCACTTCAGCAAGAAGATCTTGATGCCCAGCACCGTGCTTTACGGAATTTAGCGACTGTTGCCAATCTCACCAACCGATATAACGAAGCAATTCCTCTTTGGCGTGAAGTCCTCGAACTCTCCGTGGTGTTGGATTCAAAGAGGGATCAAATGATGGCGTATTCAGGATTGGGTACTGCGCTTTGTGAATTTTTAAGACTTGAAGGACCAGCAGGTATTGCACCAGCAAAACGAAACCAGACTAATGTACCCTTAGATCCCTTGCAATTTTTCAAAAAGCAACGTGCACTTGCTATACAAGTGGAAGACGTTCAGCAGCAGCTCCTGGCACAAAAGCAAATTGTAAGTGTGTACGAAAGCTCGTTCGTCAAGCCACAAAGTGAGAGCGAGACTGCAAAGATACTAGATCGCCGTTTGGCAGAGTGCAAAGCTTTCGTACGGCTGTGCGAGAAGCATGACAGCTTGCAGTATCGTGCTGACGCGTACCGCTCGTTAGCCAACGCTCTGACGTCTCAAGTCGTCAGGCTTCGTGCTCGAATTCAGGGCACAGGGACATTAGCGCAACGTGGCTTACAAAAGCTTATACAGGAGCGAGATAGTGCTTGTACCAACTACCACGAAGTTGTCGTGGCCCTTTCAGCTCAAACCGCGTCTATATCTCTAGACTTTGATAAAGAAGAAATCGAGGACAACATGAAAGCGGCCCGATCGAATCCGAACGAGCGATGTGCTCGACCGCCACTCTCCCGGCTCGAAATCTTGCAGCGCCGTTAAAAAACAATGATCATGCAATTAAACATTCAAAATAAAAAGACAAAAGAGCGCCGCCCCTTGTGTCCGTCCCGTCAGGGATGTTTGAGCTGTATTCGTTTATCAAACGACGCAAGTACTTTAAAGCCACAGCAAAGTTTCTCATTCACGACCAACATTGCCCCCGCATTGTCAAATTCGTTGCAATAGTTGGGGGCCGAGAAAATCGTCACAAGTTTGCGTCCGGCAAAAAATTCGTACCCGTCCGAGACAACCTGATGCGCTCGGCACACGAGCTCGAGGTCATGAGAATGCAAAAACTGTTCGACGATATCCGCGCCAAAAATGTACGACACGCCTCGATCACTTTCAGTCCAGCCCTGACACTCCGGATCGGGGTCGGACCAGAGCAAGTCGCACAGTAAACCTTCGTCCGGCACGTCGGTTGGACGTTGAATGTTTCTAATTTGATCGAGCGTGTGCAGATCGGGTGAAAGGCCGCCGTGGGTGCAGAAAATCTGGTCAACAGCAGAAGTGGTGATGAACTATTTCCATTAGAAAAAGGTCGTGACGATCCAGAAAGCTCACCTTTTCTGCTACTACCGCAGAGATTGGCATGCAGTTGAAACAGTCCCCGAAAGTGCGCCAGATCTTGACAGAGTAGCGACGTTTACACTCATCGTAGAACCCATAGATGCGATTGATCGAAGCGCATTCGTGATTCCCTCGAAGCAAGTACAGCTGCTCTGGATACTTGATTTTGTACGCAAAGAGAAGACAGATGGTCTCAATGCTCTGCATGGCACGATCGACGTAATCTCCGAGAAAGAGATAGCGCTGTTCGTCTGGAAAGCCCCCCATCTCAAACAACCGCAAAAGATCTGAATACTGACCATGTGTGTCGCCACATACGTTAATAGGCGCGGGAACCTCTACTAGTGGTGGTTGCTCTAGAAAGATCTGAACAAAACCAGAGGTTATTGTTTAAATTACGATGGCAAGTACGACCCTACGTACCATGCGAGCTTTGCGACATAGCATTAACACTTCGTCCGTGGTGATGTCAGTAACTTCAGTCTGAGCAGGTTTGTCCTGGACGCTCAGCAGTTTGTGAATGATGGTGTCCACCACCAAAAAACTTGGGTCTGCCATCTGTGGGCTTTTTGAACATGTGAAGCACGTGCAAATTTAGCGGCATCGGAGACGCGATTAGTTTTTTTTTGATAACCGCTATGAGCAGTCTTAAAGCTCGCTCGCTGGACATTAAAACGATGCTTTGATACAATGGAACCTTCACATCTATATATAGTAATAAACATAAAAGATAATAGGTTGTCACGTATGCGATAAAGAAGTACCAAAGTATACAGACCAAATTAGTATCGATAAAGTCTTGCAAGATCACGTACCCACCTGCATACCTACCAGTCACACCAAAAAGAACTTCGTACTTAAATTCATGTCAACGCAAGGTGACTGTCTACCTACACCAACAAGCATGAATTGTACGCTTCCCCGAATATGTTGCTATTACTTTTATGCATATGTGAAGCTCTCCGCAGCTATAACGCATTTCGGCGCTCGAGCTCTGCGAAAAAGTATGTACTTCAGGGATCAAGCATCTTTGGATCGTATGCCACCGGCGGCAGCGTCTTTCGCAAATTCGAAGCCGGAGAAACAAAAAGATTCACACCAATTAAGAGAAAGACAAGTGTGTCTAAGTTATGGGAATAATGATAGCCACAAAAGCGGCTATGACCACAGACAATCAGTCATGCATCGCGTGTACCCCCTCTTGCCTGGGAGACTAGGATAAGCGCTGGGCTCCCACCCATGCAACTAATCCACCTAAGACGTTTATATACAAAATATACAGCGAAAGAACAGCTGACAGTAATGTGCATTCTTCGAGCAGATATGCTCACCATTGTTCACGGATTCTTGTTTGCAAGCACAGGAAACGCGAATCTGTCTAGATCGTCTGGGACGCCACTTCTCGAGGAAGTCAGGTGACGTTTCCAAAGATAGAATAAAAGAAGTTTCGCCTTGCACTCACCTTTTCCGAGCACAGGCAGCAAGAACGGAAAAGCAATACAAAGCGCTCGTTAGAGTTAGTACCGTAACAACCATACTCACCCCTCAGAAATGCCGCAAATACCATGCTTGGGGATCTTTTTGGTCATTTGGGAACCCGCTGACTAATTTATATTTATTTATTGATTCATCCTTTAGGGCTTTGAATATAAGCCTTGCTGAGCATAGCAGTGTCGCTGCTGTCCTGTAGCGGGATGACAATGCGAATTTTTGTATCACATAAGCACTTTGAAGAATTATAAAGAGAATCTGAGTCCATGGATCTATTAAAGCACCAGTCACCAGTAAGGGCTGATTATCCTATTGGTAAGTGCAAAAAAATCTCGATGGGTGCACACCTTGAAAGTTCACCTCTAGAGATTCTGGCAGCTCTCACACTAGAATCTAGCGGTGGTGGTAGACTGCTGTCAGTACACGCATGGTTGACCTAGGGTTGATTGGTGCATTAAGAAACGCAACAAAATTTCAGGTACAGCTCGACATGATTTAAAGGTCTATAGAGTAAAAAAAACGAAAAAAGATTCATAGTAATCGACAGCATAACGTCATTGCTTGTCCTTGATATGGGCAGGCATGAGTTCTTTTGAAGCATCCCGCAGTTTAAACAAGCACAATTTTCGGATCAATTGGCAAGCAAGTCCATAGGTGCCGACCGCTAAATTCCGTGCAATAGCTCTTGAGGGAGTCATGTTCTTATCTGTTCTGTGTTTGACACCTATAAAAAATCCCAAGTAGGTACGCGCTAAAACAATATGGAAATAATCGAAGATAAACCTGATAACGATTTTGATACCTTCACTGACGGGTAAAGAAGCTGGGCTGGTAATACAAGTTGCTAAAAACGCTATATATAGCGTTTATAGCGTTTTTAATGTTGATAGCAGTGTTACACAGCTATATCCGGGCGATGCAGGTGACAAAGCTTCGCTTGTGTATAACACAGATCGGCGAGCGGGGTTGTAGAGGTCTGGAAGGAGAGAGCCGAGTTGCCGCATTAACTCTGTCACAAACGACTCGCAGTTGACATAGAAAGTCCATTCGCAAGGACAATTGACAATTTAACTGTTTGTTGCGTCATGTTTCGTGCGCCCATAGCGGAGACGCTGCCAGAAATATCAGAGTTACTGAGCCCATGAGCTGCTAATTTCTTGACTGAGCAAAAAAGCCATTTATATTGAACACGGAGTATTATTAAGCTTGAGCTTACTCGTAAGAATTTTAATGTCGAAGACGTTATGCACTTTTTTCGAAAATCCATGATACCAGACTTAGCTAACAGTACGTATCAAGTCGGATTGGCAAGAGCATCTTCTTTTTTCTTGCTGCATGAAATGCTCTTGGTGCACGAGGTTGAGAAATGTTAATAATCGTCGCTAGCTGTGATTGATGGCCTTTGAGTGAGTTGATTGCGACCAGCACAACAATATTTGTTGACTGTACCAGCGCACTTGATTACAAATCGCTCTCATGCATCTTATTCTTGCCTTGTCACCATGACTGCAGATTTAATTAAAGCTGGGAAAACACTACACGAAACTAGCATCGGCAAACAAAGAAGCGACGGCCTATCATGAGAATTGGGACGCGGCAAAAATGAGCTTTACTTTTTTCTCGGATCTGCTAAAATGACGAGTAGTAAAGTCTCCATTGTAATTTACTAGAGTCCAATCATTTGTATCTCTATATCAAGCTATCGCACAATTTCTTGTTTAAAGTGCAGTACTCAACCTTAACTAAAGTAGGAAACAACAGTTCAAATATCCAAGAATTTAATTGGCTTGGCTGGCCAACACAAGACATTATGCTCGTCATACTATTGGAATGTGCTGAAAAGCAACAATCCGATTACTTTCTATGCCAATTTTTGATACGATCATCATGCACACTTTTCTACTTCAAGAGACAAGGCAGTACATCTTAAGCGACAAAGGAGCAAAGAGCTGACACAAGAATGAGCTTGTTCGTGACCCAGCGCTCCTAGACCCCAAGAAATCCTGATCACTGTTCAAGTCCGCCGATCCGGAAGCGTGCGGGAAATTCGTGAAGCATCGCACATTATTACTTGAAAGCAACGCTTCAAGCAATTTATAGCCTGTCAGAATGGTGCATTTGTCATTTTTAAAAACATGAAAAGAACCGATTCTAAGCTGTTTTAATAGCACATTTGCACGTTTTCGATTGCAACACCTTGCAAAAGTAGGGGTTAAATAATTGAAAGCGAAAACTATATACGGATTTATTGTGTACCCCACCTTACAAGTATATAGTACAGTTCGATTATTGACTAAAATTTATTAGATCGGCTATCTGCCCGCGCATATTATAAGTAATATCCACATGAGATAGATAAATAATCTAACACACGACTTATAAAGAATATATAATGGAAGCAGCCTTCCATACAAACGTAATATAACAAATCTTCCGACTCTCGATAGGTTCTGGTGCGTCCAATATCCGGCCGACCGGCAAACGATTGCGATCAGCCAAAACACTTTGACTGAAAAAAGAGAGCAGCAGATATACAATTCGGCTGGTTAATGGGACATTTTGGACGCTCATAAAGTCAAACTAGTCGTGTCTCTAGAAATTGAACTTTTCGATAGCACAATGCCATCTATTGGTAATTTCGACATTGGCAATTATAACGCTATTCGGAGTATGGCGGAGTTAAAAATGCAAGATATCTGAATTTCTCGGGAAATGCCATACGTTCCAGCCTCGCAATACGACTCAAAAGGGTATTAGTAATTCATGTTTCTACTCTTGTTGTGAGAAAGGCTTCTTTTGAGGAAGTCTATACAAACAAACGCTGTTAGTAAATAAGGAGGCATTAAAGACACTGATTTCTTCGCGAAGGTAGACGTTGGAAAGTATTTAAAGCTTTCCCATCCAGGCAATTAAGTTCCGCTGGAGACATTGGGCGCCAAAGACGCTGACGATAGTGCTCTAAATGTGATCAACCTAATTTGCAAGCTGGTAACATAGTTTTCTCAACTGTGCGTAACATAATTCTGCAAAAAGAAGCGGGAAACATAGCTCTTTATCTTTTTTACCAACTGCAAATAGCAAGGATTTGCAAGACACAGTGGATAACACAGATCTAGGGAAGTACGACCAAGAGTTGGTAACGTACTTTTGCAAGATAGAATAGGGAACGAGTGACCTATGACTGACAAAATGGCCTCATTTACAAGTATTGCTCACACTACTGTGTCGCGACAGGTGCGCTTAACTGTCAAAAGTGTCACAAGTATTGACCTCGGAGAAAATAGAAGTACTTGGGTTTTAAGTGGGTTTCTGAACGATAAATACCCCATTTTGGTTTTAAGTGGGTTTCTGAACGATAAATACCCCATTTTGAGATATTAATAAATCATTCTTTGGACGATTGGCTTCAGATCAGCTTTATAGGCAACGTCCATTGTGTCTTTGCTCAGAGACACTGAAGACTTCCAAGGACCTTAAATATACCTAGATGTAAGATCCAAATGTCGACTTTCAATCCCCACTCCAAACACAGGAGTGTGTTACGAAATTGGTCTCGTGTGAGACACGAAGTTCTATGTCATCATTCTATAAATTACTGTTGCCATGAGAGCAGTGCAAGCTAATTGCTGTCTTCATTGCTGAGAAAGAAAAGAATGACACGGTCCAGAAGTCGAAGTTTCCCACTCGGCCACAACTTTTGTGTTCGAAAACACAACGAAATGTGGTAAAGGCTTATCGTGTAAAAAAGTTAATGATGCAACGGTACGTGTACAAACACACATTTTAAAGATGGACGTGTTGTGTGAAATCATGTCTGAGTGCAGGTGGTAACCTTTTATAAGCGCTATACTTAGTAGATGGCTATTACTACATTCAAACATGGGAGCCAGATGTACCGCTTACGGCATTGAGTATGAGCAGTAGTATGCTTCGAAAGTGGTAAGCGACTGTCAAATACCCGGACGACGTATCGCCGTCTGGTCACACAAATGTTTCACTAATTTAGGGCTTATGCCCAGGCGTATCTTAACAGTATGTTTGTCTGTAGCCTTTCTGAACGAGATCAGATCACGTTAAGCAAAACAATACGGTCAATAGGACCAATCAGTTGAATATTTCAGAATATCTCCACTATCTTCTTTGTTAGATCATACAGACATTTTGCAAAATCTGTATAACCTACACTGAATGAGTGCAAATAGTTGGCTTGGACTATACTTTACTTGAATATTGATGACAATGATACGATGGCTGCTTTAAATTTTACGTGATCCTCCTAGGACTTTATCTCTCCTGCCACGAACACACTTGTCAATGGTGATGAGATATAAATAGCGTTAAAGAAATCAATTTTAGGCACCTAGCTTGGTCTTGACGAACAAGGCATCGTTGTTTGACGTAAATTTTGAGCCTTCCGACTGTGGCATCGGTTGCGCGCTGCAACTCGATGAGGATTGCAAGAGCGAGATATTTAGCCCTATGTCTATGACTAGAGACCACTAAAATAATCACACTGTGGTACGCTTTCGAGTGCATAATTAATGTTTGAACCTCTTTATAAGTTTTTCAGTCCATGCGCCCTAGAGGATACGGTCCTATTTCTTCTAGAAATAGCTAGATGTTTATCATTCATTGTGGGCTATTACGTTCGCTTTATATACAGCTTTAAGCGCTTGATCAAAAACTCGATTGGCGAGTGGATGTGCCAGACATACAAAACGATTTCGATCCAAAGAGCTAAGTGCAACGTTTGATCGCGAAAAAGGTGCTAGGGTCGAGGTCTAATTCCCCAACAACGATCGTGGTTGGATCAGTACGATGCTGAAGATGGGATGTCGTGCTGTTAAGTAGATCCAGTAAATTTAACTCAAAACGTGAATTTAATCACAAATCAGATCTGCATGTGATGCTTTAATTAGCAGTCATTCAGGTCAAGACAAGGCATTTTTTTGGTTTTCACTGCATATCGGTGGTTCCACATATTTCAGTGGATCGATAAGTATGTGAAGAGCTGTCAGAGCATCCAAAGAGTCAAGTCCATGGCATATACATCGTTTGTGGACAGTGCCTACCGGCACTGGTGGACGATTGAAAGTTTACAACCCTCAACCTTTCCTCGGCTTACCAGAAGTCAATTTAAATGCGGCCATAGTGCCGCCACTGTTTTTCGCTATTCAAACAAATATAACTAAAGCAGCGCTATTTTTAATTTAGTATTAGCAAACTATGGCCTTCCAACTACGGCAGATTTGAATAAGAACCCCTTGTTCATCTCGCCGCCCTTTGACAAACACTGTCCCGGCTAGCAATACTCTGTTTGTTGATGTCAACACCAGAAAAATATAGGCAGAGAACTGGACGGATTGGGTCGGATGCGAGCTCAAAAACCATTGTACCTATCTTTTGACATTATCAGCCGCCTTATGAGCACCCGTACTCGCCTTACCATCAAGGTCAAGCTCAGTGATAGGTTCAAGAGGCCATCTCTGGACTTAGTTGAGGCTCAGAGTCTTGAAAATCATATTGCTGCTTAAGACACCTTACAAAAAGTTGGGTGCGTCGACATTGCTTGGTCAGGTCAAATCACGAAATGTCCAATAACACTCTGCTCTAATACAAAGTTAAACCTTTCGATTCGTATATCTACTGAATACATAATGTCAAATTATATGAGTTAATTCTTTCGCTTTGGCATATATGCCACATCCCTGCCCTGATATTTGTACACAGCCGATTTCATAATTTTAAAAAGTCCTTATTTATTGCATTTTTTCACAAAATATGAAGTTGCACCATTTTAGCCATTAGACTATAAAATCCATTGTCATTAATGACTACCATTTTATCCGATAAAATAATCTTCAGCTCAACAAGGCTGGTATTGTGACTCACCAAAGCCCTTCTGAGTAGTGTTGTGCGGCTGGCACGTTTCAAATCTAAGTCTCGGCTTTGTGGAATGAATGGACCAAGTTTAGCGTGCTCATGTTAATCTACACAGCGGATGGTACTAAAGATCGAGCAGCACGCTTTTAAATTTGTTTGGAATGCAGCGGTTCGCATCAAGGTAGTGGTATACGGGGCCTTAAAAAATCTTTTAAACGCATAATCTGCAATATACAGTCGAGACGAGCAAAGTAACGTGGTAAAACATAAGCAGGCAACAAAACAGCACCAATTGACGGGTATATATTTTACGGCCCAACTCGCCAACTTTATTTTGATTTGCATCTGTGACGACTGTAATTCCTTTCGAGAGGAATAATGGTGCAAGCATCTTAGATAACTATAGTAAATTTCATTAAAATTAGCTAGCTTTGCCATCCATATATCGACAAGGTCTTTGACCTGCAGTCGATTTAAAGCTTTTGACTTAACAATTCACAATCAAGTCTATTCGGTCGCGAGGAGGAGCGGATTGTCATGGTGCTGGGGTTTAAAGTCGTAGTGTATCAAGCATATCTGAAAGTAAAGTATACAATAGTAAGTCTTCGTGGCAATTACTTCTACTCAAGTTCACTTACCACTTCAGGCTCGCCTTCAGCTGCACCTTTAATTCCGTATTCCGCCAGAGTCATCATGTCGTTTCTTAACTCATTGGCCTCAGAAAAGTGCTCTTTGCAAATTTTTAGGTCCACGATCGGGCCATGCTGCTTTTGAATTCGTTGCTATGACAACACCGAGCCTCACAAAATTCATATCGATCACCCTCCATAAATTATCTCTGAACCTCACCTTGATGGCAAACAAACGCGTAGTTGTCTTCGTGCGGAATCTAAAATTAAGGTAGCTCCAATTAAGCAGCTAATAAAGAAAAGCTGGCCTGTAAGTCTACCGAGAAAAAATGCTGCAATGCCATAAAAGCTCGTGTACCCGCATATCGAGAGTTACGTAGTGAACTCGATCGGTCTCGCTGAGAATGGGTGGAGCGTTGTCAAACGTCTGCCCGAGCATCGAAATTTATAAAACTATTAGCTCGTCGATGCCCTATTCTACACCATCAAAGCGCTGTTACCTTAACAGCTGCATTCGGCGCACTTCCTTCGCTACTAACCGAAGACTTTTTCCTTTTACTTGTCTTCTTTGGAAGCATCGACGTCAATAATTACTGACGGAAATCCTCACCTTAAAACAAAAATAGTCTTTGCGACAATTCTAATGCAATTAACTCCTGAGATCCCGAGTGTTACACCACGTGGCGCGACTCTTGGGCGTATACTTTTTGTTGTGGTCACCATTGTCGTAAGAATAAGTAAAATTCTGTCCTAGTTAATGTATTCCTCTCCTTTCCAACGCAGCAACTTCACATTCTATCTTATATATTGACTGAAAAACACATGAGCTACCGAAAGCTTTTCATCTTCATTGCTTGTCCGCACATTTTTTATGAATGGGTCGCTGCGACGTCGTAGCGGGTGGCGCGGCTTGATTTTCTTTGTAGCGATTATACAGGACGCCGCAGGTGAAAATGGCCTGTGTAGTTAGCAATATGTTCCACCGGTGGCCCCACAAATATCCCTTCAATCCTGTCACTGCTACCATGGTCGTGTCTTAGGCTGGGACTAAAAGTTACACTTTTCGTGATTCAAATCACAATTCTGTGATACAATCTCGTTTTTCCGACAATTATTATGGACGACGACTGGCGCGAGGATGGCAGTCTACGGGGATTAAATGCTGGAGGGAGCAAGGAAAAGTCTCGTGGTAAAGGTAAAGGACCGCAATTCACACGCGTAATTCCAAAGTTTCTACAGAAATACCACCAACCGCCAGCGATTGAGGCCAAGTTTGCAACATTGTCCAAATGTGGAGACGAGGAGGACGAAGGCATCGATGAGGTGCAACAGGCAGCAATTGATAAGTACTTATCTGGAAAGGAAAAGGAAAATGAAGAGGACGGAAAGGTTTGCATTAGGAAAGAGGACGTACAAGGAGAGGGAAACAACAACAAGAGAAAGAGAAACGGACAGATTGTGGCTCATTTAGGCAAAGCCACAGCATCCAACGGACGTAAGAAGAAGCGCAAACGCGTAGGTCAACCATCTCTTTGCAATAAATCGCTGCTTTCGTTCTCAATGGAGGATGAATGAAGTGACCGTCGACAGTGAACCCGAGAAATTAAATTATTTTGTCAAGCAAAAATGCAGTGCTCGCGCATCGCACTGCCTGCTTAACTTGCACCTTGTATGGAGCTGCTTAGAAATTCAGATCAGCTATGTTATTGGTATCGACGCTCACTCAACTTCAACGCAAGGCCTTGACGGGGTCCGCATACGAAGTTCGCGAGGTACCCGTAAAAAAAATTATGCGGCCGGTTTTCGGAATATATTGTCAATTTTAATTGTGATTGAGTATATTGCACCTGGCGTAAGTAACCGATAGATGATCTAACAGGGCAGATACGAGAAGTGATAATTTCGAACCTCTTTAATGAGCAAACAACAATACAATACTTTATCAGGCAATGTGTTTCACTTCTTTCGACAAGGTGCCTTTCGTAAAAGGTATGACTGGCTCAAGGTGCATTTTGTGCCACTCGGGGGCCTTGCCATATACGTATACCGAGCCATTAACGAGAATAGCACCCAACACAAACTGGCCTGTGGGCACCTTGTCAAACACAAATGCCGACATTATGACTGAAAGGACCACTGCAATGGATGTAGCAAAGGCTTTCATAATATTGTCAGCATATTTGACGACAACAGCCGTCAGAAGGCCGCCGAACGCGCTCATGGCAATGGCCGCCCATACCACCAGTCGGTACCCGTAGAAAAATCCACGAGTCGAAATCGACTCGAAATCATTGTATAAAAGACCACCACCAGAGAGTGCTAGCCCAAGGAAGCACATTTGAACATTGCGCTCCCAAAGCGAAGGATTGAGGTCGAAACCTTTAAGGATTTTTTCAAAGTACACGCCTGCGAAACCAGAGCATACACAGGCAGCAACCACGGCCATCAATCCTTTCGTAGTGTTTTGCGTCAAGTCTCCTTGCAAAGGCGTAGAAGCAGCACTCGATGGATTGTCATCCAATTGCACCAATGCCACGCCCATCATGAGCGTGACGATAGCTCCCCATTGTGTGATCAGCACAGTTTTCCGCAGCATCACGACGGAAAAGATCGCCGTCGTTAGGATCTTGAGCTGGTACATGACTTGAAAAGTAGGAGCGTCCAGATTGGACACTGCCACATACTGCAAGTTGTTCTGCACGACGTAGAGCAGAGCCGGCACACTCACACGTAGCAGCTCGGTAGGATTTACAATGGTCGAAAGAGGATCACGTATACGCTCTCGTCGATCTGAATGCTTCATTCCATACGATTCTTGTTAGCAAATTGATCGAGAGTGGACTGGACGACAGTGAGCATGACTCACATGGAAGAGCACGAGAACGCACACGACCAGCTTGAGGGCTTCCCCTACGAACACGGCCGTGGCTGGATTAAAGCGTGCATGATTGCCCACTCTTGACAGTCGCATTAAGATGGCCAAAAGACTATTTTGCACGCATAGCACACAGAGACTCGCGTACTTGAGAGCCGACGGAGAGAGCGCCATGGGTGTGATGTGGCGTAGCCGACATGGGATTGGCTAAATACGCGCATGATTAGGTGCACCACATCATACAAGTGGCAATAATTGGCGGAAAAGCCGGCCTCAGGAATCTTCACTGCTTGGATTGGCGACGATGGACATTCGGGCCTTCTTTCACCAGAGTCCGTCAGGCAGCAGCAAGGAACGCACCAAAGACAGCAAGAAGGCAGCGACTCCAGCTAAGTGTACGCAGCTGCAGTCTCTACGTATTCTTTGTCATGAGTTATGTCTATTGTATCCTCAGTTTCATTGATCATGATGCTTTACTAATGCGCAGCAACCAAGCAAGCAGAGCCCGAGCCCACACCTCCGTTGCGACGTACGACTCGACGGACAGCAAAGAAGAATGTAGTGGTCCTGGACGACAGTGAGGAAGATGCAGCTGGTAGCTCGCCGAAAGCTATAACGAAGAAAACGATTCGGCACGTGGAGCCGTATTCCGACTTTGGGCTGCAACACAGCGATGAGGAAGAAAGAGAAGTGCAGCCAACGCAAGTGACGATGAAACGGCGACGTCGTGGTGCTTGTGACAAGGAGGAGATGCCAAAAGGGAAGGCCACCGTGAAAAACGAGGTGAAGACGGAGAGCAGCACGCAGCCTGTCGTTTTAGCTTTTAATCATGCGGCAAATGACGAAGTAATGGAAGCCACTGTGAAGCAGGAGGGTGCGTTGAAGAAAGTGCCTACACCATGTTCTGGGTGCCTCGAGGCCAAGACGTTTGCGTTCTCCGGTGTCCTCGAGAACTTGTCGCGCGAAGATGCGATCCATCTTGTCAAGTGCTGCGGCGGATCAGTTACAAACAGTATTACGTGCAAGACCAAGTATCTGGTGATTGGAGGATTGCTAGAGCAAGGTGGCAAGGTCACGGATGGCTCCAAGTACAAAGAAGCAGTGGCGAAAAATGTCCGACTCTTGACCCAGGATGAGCTCTACAATCTCATTACCGAGGCTGCTGCAGCACAGCAGACAAGAGACTTGGTTGATGAGAAGTCGGATTCCAAGGCCAGAGCTGGTCGTACAAAGCCGTCGTCTTCTAAAGGCAAACAAAAGCTGGACACGTACGTGGTTGCTCCGTGTCGCTAAATCCTCGTGCGGGTGTTTAATTTTTCTTCAAGTTATTTAATCATTTTGTATGGTAGATCGGCTTTGAACGAGTTGTGGACGGACAAGTACAAGCCATTGACTCTTGACCACATGATTGGCAACATTGAGCTTGGGAAGAAGCTCAAAACGTGGCTCTTGGAGTGGGAGGCAATGCATGTAAAAGGCACCAAGAAAGTGCCTTTCACGACCAAGCTGTCGGAGAATCGCGGGGCCAAGACGGTGCTGCTGTCGGGACCACCTGGAATTGGCAAGACAACGATTGCGACGCTGGTTGCTCGAGAGTGCGGATTCGAGTGCACTGAGCTCAATGCGAGTGACACTCGGAGCAAGAAAATGCTACAAACTGGCCTCAAGGACGTGCTAGGAGCCCAAGCACTTCAATTTGGCAAGACTATAGGCAAGTCGGGAGAGCAGATGCGTCTTGGTCACCGTGTCATTATCATGGATGAAGTCGACGGCATGTCAGGGGGTGATCGTGGTGGGACCGCGGAATTGATTCAGCTCATCAAAAAGTCAAAGACGCCAATTATTTGCATTTGCAATGATCGACAGAGCCAGAAAGTTCGCTCGTTAGCCAATCATGCGTTTGATTTACGAATGCGTCGTCCTACCAAGGTTCAAATTGGCAAGCGCCTGATGGAAATTGGCGTGAAAGAAGGTCTTTATGTCGAGAAGAATGCAATTGAAGAGGCTGCTGACCGATGTGGCAACGACATTCGGCAATTGCTGACTCAAATGCAGAGGTGGCGTCTGAGTACGACCAAGATGACGTACGCAGAGATGGTGAATCCGTCGTCTCAGCACAACAAAGACGAGAGCTTACGGTTGAATCCGTTTAGCGCGACACAGCAGATTTTTCAGCGGGAGCTTTCGTTTGACGCACGGACGGAAGCGTATTTTGTCGACTACGACTTGATGCCGCTGATGATTCAAGAGAATTACATTCAAAGCATCATGAACAATCGGAGATCAGTCGAGGAGAATTTGCAAGCGGCCATGCACGCGTCTGCGTTTCTTTCAGACAGTGACCTATTGAACACGTATGTGCGAGTGGATCAGCGATGGGATTTACTCACCAAGCAAGCCGCGATGAACGTCGGTGCTTGTGTATATTCGGCTGGATTTATCGGTCATCCAGAGTTTTCCAAGTATACTCGTTGGCTCATTTGACTTAATTTCTGGGGAGATCGCTCACAGGTTCATTGTTGGCGCTGTAGGTGGTTGGGCAAAAATTCCTCTGCGTTCAAGTCGAAGCGGTTGTTGAGTGAATTGTCCGTCCGGATGCGATCGCACGCCTCCGGGTCTCGAGAAGGTTTGATTTTTACTCGTTCCTAGTGCTTGGTGTATTAATTTCAATGTGTGCGTGTGTGCGCCAGTCATTCGCCTCGACTACGTGCCGTATATGAAGGAAATTTTGTTGAATAAATTGTTGACAGGGGAGAGAGTACGTTCTTGCTTTTCTTGCCTCTCTTTTGCTGCCTCGTGTGCTGTTGGCTCATTCCTGTTTCATGGTGGGTGTGCATAGTATATCCATGAAGTCATTGAGCTGCTCGATGAGTGTGAAATTACTCGAGAAGACTTGACAGAGTCGATGGAAAGCTTTCGATTTCCAGGTATTAAGCGCCACTCGTACTCGGAACTCGAGACGAAGGCCAAGACAGCGTTTACGCGACTGTACGATCGCGCTTGGTCGTACACAACAGGCACGTTGGTTGCTGATGTCTTTTACTTCCTTTGTGCAGGTACAACAAGGCAACGCACAAGTCCCAAGCTGTGGTCGAGTGTGTACTCGAGGCAACGACCATGAAGAAAGGGAAAGGGAAGGCGGGTGGGAGGAACGAGGAAGAGAGTGGGTTGCCAGTACCGTCAGATGCGGAAAGTGAACCGGAAGAAGAGGCGGTTGATATGAGCAAGTTTCAAAAGAACGTGCGTGGCGGTGCAAAACGCAAGGCTTCCACGGCGGCACCAAAGAAGGCAGGTCGCAGAAATCCACTTAAAAAGCGCCGCACGTAGCGAGCTGATTGTAAGCATATGTGTAGGCAGGAAGTACCTCAGTGGTAATTAATCTATAGATTTTGGATTTCTTCAAGTCAGATTTAAATCAGCTCTGACATTTCTGCTCCCATCGTTTCTCTCCTGGGTTTCTGGCACCTTCGAATTTATGAAATATTGGCGAATTCTGGTGGCTGCTGTAGCGCCTCAACAATAATATTGGCTGACGCCTCGAAATTGTGACGTCAGTATTGAAGTCTTTGCCAACGTCATTCCCTACCCTCCCCCTGACGCGACCCGTTCGTGTGACGTCGAGGGGCTGCTTCAGTTGCCCGAGTCGACGTCTCTCAACTCCCCGCAACATACCCGCAACATCAACTTGGCGCGTTGATTAGCGTGACGACCAAGCACGAACGCCCTTCCTCCCCTCTCCTTCCCTTTCCTTCCCTCTCTTTCTCGCCATGGCTCGCCATTGTACAACAGGAGCTCGAGGTGAAATCTCACTTACGACACGAGAAGACATGGTGGCGCAAGAGGCCTCAAGTGGTACAGCCGTCGTGCCCGACGCGGAGACGCGCAGTGATACAAACCCCTTGACGTATGCCAGCATGGCCCAATACGTGCGTCTGCAAAAAGGCACGCGTCCCATCACGTCAGTGCTCATTGCCAACAATGGCATTTCGGCTGTCAAAGCCATTCGTAGTATCCGGAGCTGGAGCTATGAAATGTTTGCCAACGAACACGTCGTGACGTTTGTCGTCATGGCTACGCCCGAGGATTTGAAAGCCAATGCGGAATACATTCGCATGGCCGAACACGTCGTGGAAGTGCCGGGTGGCTCAAACAATCACAATTACGCCAATGTCGCGTTGATCATTGAACTTGCCGAACGCTATAACGTCGATGCCGTCTGGGCCGGGTGGGGCCACGCGTCGGAAAACCCGTTTCTCCCGGAAACACTGGCTCAAACGGAGCGCCAGATTGTCTTTATTGGGCCATCGGGCAAACCCATGCGGGCGTTGGGCGACAAGATTGGCTCGACGATCATTGCGCAGAGCGCCCAGGTCCCGACGATTGCGTGGAACGGCGACGGGATGCACGTCGACTATAAACAACACGACGGCATTCCGACGGACATTTACAAGGCCGCCATGTTACGCGATGACCACCACTGTCTTGAGGAATGCCATCGCATTGGGTTTCCCGTCATGATCAAAGCCAGTGAAGGAGGTGGGGGCAAAGGGATTCGAATGGTTCATGACGAAAGCCAGGTCTTGAGTGCGTGGGAAGCTGTACGTGGGGAAATCCCGGGCTCGCCCATCTTTGTCATGAAATTGGCCCCGAAATCGCGTCACTTGGAAGTCCAACTCTTGGCCGATAGCTACGGCAACGCCATTGCACTGAGCGGGCGGGACTGCTCCGTGCAACGTCGTCACCAAAAGATTGTCGAGGAAGGGCCGGTCCTCGCCCCGACGGACCAAGTCTGGGAACAGATGATGCGTGCGGCCACGCGGCTTGCCAAAGAGGTCGACTACACGAATGCTGGCACGGTCGAGTACCTCTTTAGTGAGTTGCCAGAGGACAATGGCAAGGCGTTTTTCTTCCTCGAGCTCAATCCACGGCTGCAGGTTGAACACCCCGTCACCGAGATGATTACGCACGTGAATTTACCAGCTGCTCAACTGCAAGTGGCCATGGGAATCCCACTGCATTGTATCCCGGACATTCGTCGGCTGTATAACAAGGATGCGTTCGAGACGACGTTGATTGACTTTGAAACGGAGCGACAAAAGCCACCGCATGGCCACGTAATTGCTGCCCGCATTACGGCCGAAGACCCGAACGCGGGGTTTCAACCGACCAGTGGTGCGATTCAAGAATTGAATTTTCGGAGCACGCCCGATGTGTGGGGCTACTTCTCGGTGGATTCGTCGGGCCAAGTGCACGAGTTTGCCGACTCTCAGATCGGGCACTTGTTTTCATGGAGTACGACCCGTGAAAAGGCGCGAAAGAACATGATTCTAGCGCTGAAAGAATTATCGATCCGTGGTGACATCCACACGACCGTCGAGTACATCGTCAACATGATGGAATCGGATGATTTCAAGTACAATCGGATCTCGACCTCGTGGCTGGACGAACGCATCTCGCATCATAACGTCGTGCGTTTACAAGGCCGTCCGGATCCTCTCCTGGTCGTCCTGGTTGGGGCTGTCTGCTGTGCGTACCAGGCGTCCAACGTGCTGCAGGAAGCGTACGTGAATCAGATTGAGCGAGGACAGCTTCCTCACAGCCAATTGCTGTCGCAGGTCGAAGCACTGGAGCTCATTTACGAAGGGATCAAGTACAACATCAAGGCGTGTCGAAGCGGTCCTATCCACTTCACACTCTTTTGCAACGACTCGTACGTGCAAGTGGAGATCCGGACGCTGTCGGACGGCGGCTTTCTTGTCCTCTTGAATGGCAAGTCTCACGTTGCGTACGCTACCAAGGAAGCACAGGGCCTGCGTCTGGTTGTTGATAGCCACACGTGCGTCTTTACCAAAGAGTACGATCCCACGCGTCTCGTGACCAACACGGCCGGTAAACTGGCCCGTTATCTGGTCGACGACGGCGCCAGTTTGCGGCGTGGCATGCCCTACGCTGAAATTGAAGTCATGAAGATGTACATGCCACTCTTGACACCCGAAGCGGGGGTCATTCGTCTCTTAAAGTCGGAAGGTGCGGTCCTCGCACCTGGCGACTGCATTGCGACCATGGAACTCGAGGATCCGTCGTGCGTGAAAAAATCGGACGTGTTTATGGGAAAACTACCGTCGTCCGACCAGATTGATGGAAAGAGCACGAAAGCAGTGCACAAATTGCGCCGGTCGCTCGCTGTCCTCAAGAGCGTATTGCAGGGCTACTACACTCCCGAGGACCTCATGCAGAAGGCGCTCGTGAACCTGTTTCAAGTACTTCACGAGCCGTTGCTGCCCGTCGAAGAGATCAAGGAAGCTTTGTCGTCGCTGGCTGGCCGTATTCCGCTGGATGTGTTTGCCAAGATCACTGACAAGATTCAAACGTTCAAGAAAACCGTAGTGGAGGAGCCTACTGCGACGCATGAATTCAACATGACTGAGCTTGTCGAGATCCTCGAGGAGCACAAGCAGACGCTCGACACGGATCGCAAACGCGCAGACTTTGAGGCGTCCGTGGCAACGCTTCGCGGCATTGCTGCCAAGTACAAGCAAGGACTGCTTTCCGGAGAGGAAGCCGTATTGACGGAGCTCATTGACGAGTACTTTACGGTCGAGACAGTGTATGCAAACTCCCACAACGTCGAGGACGTTGTCATGGCTCTGCGACAGCAGTACTCGTCGGACTTGAACAAGGTATTTGCCATCGCGCGGTCCCACAAGGCCCTCGACGCGAAGAACAAGCTGCTGTTGCAATTACTGGCACAAATGGCGCGTACCACAGCGGCGACTCCGCGCAAGTCAATGAAAGCGGCTGCGTTTTTGCCACTGCTTGAAAAGCTCGCGACGTTCAAAGACAATCAATACTCCCTCGTGGCGCTCGAAGCGCGGCAATTATTGATTGACAACAAGATGCCATCGTACCGCGAACGTCTTGGTCAAGTCGAAAAGGTGTTGAGAGACTACGTTGCCAACGGCTCGTCTACAAACCTCGCTGACGCCTGTACGAGTGTCTTGGACCAGTCGCAGCCACTCTTTGACCTCCTTGTCTCGCTCCTCGACCACGACGAGCAGCAGATCCGTGAATTGGCCCTTGAACTCTACGTGCAGCGTGTGTACCGCTCGTACCTCATTGAATCGATGGAGACGATGAATTTCAACGACATTTTCGCCAAGACTTTTCAATTCAAGTCTCCTGTTGTTGATGCTCTGGCCGTCGGCGTCGCTCCTGCGGAAAGCTACGACGACCTCGCGAGTCTTTTGCGTCGCAACAGTTCGGCCAGCTCGTTGGACTTGAACGACCACACGTCGGAAGAGAGCAGTGACGAGCACGAACTCGTTGACAAGCCGCTTGCCAAGACGGTCGAGAGCTACCAGAAAATTTCTCCCACGTTCGAACGCCACGGTGCCATCATGCGCCTTGCTAGTCTTGCCGTTTTTCAAAACTCCTTCTCCGATGTCATGACGCTGTTTCCGTTAGCAAAAAAGACGCTGTCGGTGCGCCGAGATCCGCTCGTGAATGTTCTCCACGTCATTCTCATGGACGAGCACTCGGAGGAGACGCAGTTTCTCGAGTTGACGGAAAACTACTTGAAATCCGTGGACGCGGAACTGCGGGCGCACAACATTCGCCGCGTCACGTTCTCGGTGCGTCCACAAAACATTGAGACTGTGGCCATGCACAACGCAGACATGGCGTTGTACCCAAATATTTACACGTTTCCCGCCCGGTTGGACTATAGCGAGGACCGGATCTTGCGCCACATGGAGGCCCCGCTGGCCTACAAGCTCGAGCTACGGCGTCTCCAGAATTACAGCGTGACACCGCTGACGTCCGAGAATAAGAACATGCACCTTTACTTGGCCAAGATTAAAGAGTCGGACGCGCACATTGCGACTGACCGGTTTCAGCGTATCTTTGTGCGCGCGGTCGTGCGCCAGCTTGATCTCGATAGCAGTAGCTCGCGCTCCCAGTACGATGCGTACCCTGGTCCCGAGCGCTCGCTTGTCGACGCTCTGAACGCGCTGGAGCTCAATCTGTCCAATGCGCTCGTAAAACAGGCGTCGCTGCCGACAAAAAACAACCACGTGTTTCTCAACATTCTCCCGCAAGCCATCGTCGACCCGCAATACCTCGAAGGGGTCATTCGCATCCTTGCGTATCGTTACGCCGAGCGTCTGGAACAATTGCGCGTCTCGACGGTTGAGCTCAAGATCATTGCCCGCTTCAACAGCGACGCCCCGGCGATTCCCGTGCGGCTTGTGGCTGAAAATCCCACGGGATACGTCGTGCGTGTCCAAGCTTACGTCGAAGCCGCTGGGCACGATGAACCCATCTTTACGTCCATTGGGGATGAAATGCATGGCGAACTCGATGGCATGCCCGTCACGACGCCGTACGCCGTCGTGTTTCCGTTTGATAAAAAGCGTCAGATGGCCAAAGCAATGTCCAATACGGTCTACGTGTACGATTTCTTGGAACTGATCGAGTACAATCTCTTGCGCCAGTGGCGAAAGTACGTGCAGCAGCGTACGCGTGGCGGTGGTGCTAAGGTCACGATTCCGAACCTGTTGATGGAGACCCGAGAGCTCATTTTTGACGCGACGGGAAAAGCGTTGACGTTCACTACGCGTGGACGGGGCCAGAATGACATTGGTATGGTGGCGTGGCTGCTGACCTTGTACACGCCCGAGTATACGGACGGACGTGAGATTGTTGTGATTGCCAACGACATCACGTTCAAAGCGGGATCATTTGGTACTCGTGAGGATACACTGTTCGACTTGGCTTCCAAGCTAGCTCGCACCAAGGGCATTCCGCGCTTCTTTTTTTCGGCAAACGCAGGTGCTCGTATCGGCATGGCAGAATCCATTAAGGCTCTGTACAAAGTCTGCTGGAAGGACGAGACAAACCCGACCAAGGGCTTTGAGTACCTCTATCTCTTGCCCGAGGATTACAAGGTAGCGTCGGCCGAAGGGTCTGTCAATGCAGAGCTTCTTGTCACCAGCAAGGGCGAAGAGCGGTACGTGCTGAAGGATATCGTGGGTCGCGAGATGGATCTCGGTGTCGAGTGTCTGCGCGGCAGTGGCACCATTGCCGGTGAAACGTCACGCGCTTACCACGATGTGTTTACGCTCACATACGCCTGCGGCCGCAGTGTCGGGATCGGCGCATACCTCGTCCGCTTGGGTCAGCGTACGGTGCAAAACGCCACGCACTCGCCCATCATCTTGACAGGGTATCAGGCACTGAACAAGCTCATGGGCAAGGAAGTGTACACGTCGAACGATCAGCTGGGTGGCGTGAAGATTATGCACACGAACGGAGTGACGCACTTGACTGCGAAAAATCACCTGTCCGGCATCTTTTCGATCCTTGAATGGCTAAGTTTTGTACCGGCAGTTCGCCGCGGCCCGCTTCCAATCCGTGATGTGACGGGAGTCGACGAGATTGAGCGCACCGTGGACTTTTCTCCGAGCACTAAGAACACGCCGTACGATCCGCGTGGCTTACTTGCCGGCAAAATCAATGAGACGACGGGCAAGTGGGTCTCGGGTCTTTTGGACAAGGATTCGTTCCGCGAGACGCTGGATGGGTGGGCGAAGAGCGTCATTGTCGGCCGCGGCCGTCTTGGCGGCATTCCATGCGGTGTCGTGGTCACGGAAGTCCGCACGTCGGAAAAAATCATCCCTGCTGACCCGGCGTCCCCCGCTTCGCAGGAGACTCTCATGCAACAGGCGGGACAAGTGTGGTTCCCCGACTCGGCTCACAAGACGGCGACAGCGATTCGGGACTTTCAAGGCGAGGACTTGCCCTTGTTTATCCTGGCCAACTGGCGTGGGTTCTCGGGTGGCCAGCGTGACATGTTTGACGAAGTGCTCAAGTTTGGAGCCGCCATTGTCGACGGTCTCGTCAACTATGAACAGCCCGTGTTTGTCTACATTCCACCATTTGCTGAGCTACGTGGTGGGGCCTGGGCCGTTGTGGATCCTTCCATCAACAAGGGGATCATGGAAATGTACGCGGACCCACAAGGCCGCGGCGGCGTCCTTGAGCCGGCTGGTTTGATTGAGATCAAGTATCGGAAAGCGCAGCTCTTGCAGACCATGCACCGTCTTGATGACAAACTCAAGCAGCTCACTGCTCGTCTCGCGGACTTGTCGCCTGTCGAGAAGAAGGTTGAGAGCGCCAAGCTTTTGGCTGAGATTCGCACTCGTGAGAACACTCTTCTTCCCATTTACGTACAGGTAGCAACAGAATTTGGTGATCTGCACGACACACCCGGCCGCATGAAGGCCGTGGGCTGCATTCGCCAAGTCATCCCCTGGGCCACCTCGCGCCGGTTTTTTTACTGGCGTCTAAAGCGTCAGCTTGCCGAATTTGCACTGCGTCGACAGGTGGTGGCCGCGAGCGCCGGTGGCCCGCGTGCCACAACGTTCGAGAGCGCCGAGCTGGTGCTCAAGAGTTGGTTCACCGAAGCTGTCAATGGTGGCCGCGTCCCTCGTCAACAGAACGTGTCCGTGTCGGACCTCTGGTCTCACTGCGACTCGGACGTGCTCGTGTGGCTCGCAAGCGATAGAGAGTGGATTGCTTCCTGCGTCGCGGAGCTACGGCAGGAGCAAATGGCGTCGCAAGTTGTCGAGATTGGCCGCAAGGACCCCAAGGCTGCTGTCGCCGGCATTCTCGAGGTGCTGAACCTCTTGAACGATAAGGACCGTGAAGAAGCTGTGGCTGCGTTGCGTCGGGGCTCGATCTTTCACAAGTAACCCCGTGTCGTATAGATGAAAGACAATATGTATTTGCATTCCTACGCCCAAGTGTGCTTTTGTTTGACTAAATGAAGGCTTCACGCTACTCAGCTACCGTCGAGCTCGTGGTACCCTGAAGGGCACGACATGGAGTGTTCCAAGCCTGCCAAGTCCGCGACGGACTTGAGGGATTTGCCGAGAATACTAATGTCGTGGAATTTCGTGATCGTGGGCATTAAAGACCGCACTTCGTCCTCGGGCTCACCTTCCCGTGGCTCCTCTACATCCGCTTCGTGAGCACTTGCCGGTGGCAACGAACAAAGTGCCTCGACTGGGACATTCGTCTTGGCTTCCACCTCTAAAGCACGCTCATGCATGTATTCGTTCCAGTCGAGCTTTTTCGGCTCGGCCAATTTACCTAAATCCTTGGCATACTTTTTCACAAACGCCCGCACTTCTTTCTGCAATGCAGCACGCTGTCGAGGGAGTTCATCCTGCGTGGCCTTGTACGTCGGGAGAAGCCGGTAAAAGAGCGGACGCACCGTCTTGAGCTCAATCATCCCCGCTTCGACGGAACGTACGCCAAAGAACGAAAAGAGCGGAAAGGAGACCATGAGCAGCATGATCGACGACCAGTACCAGTCGGTAAACACAACCGCCGCAGTAAAGTACATGAACCACAAGACGGGTACCGCCACGATGGAGAATTGAATCTTTTTACTAAGAAGCACGTCCCGAGCCATGACCTTGACCTTGGAGCCTTCGAGTGCCTTCTTCTGCGCCGAGTTTGCAACATAGCGCGCTAACAGACCGACGGGTGCATTGAGAATACACGATGGAATCGAAGCAAGGAGAAGAATGAGCATGCCGTACAGTGCCGAGCCCAGCACGTCATGGAGAGTCCACCACGGAATGTACGGCACCTGGTGGTCCTGCAATCCCATCTTTTGAAGCGTCTTGTAGTAATTATCCAACTTTTGTTGCAACGCTAATAGATCTTCTTGTGCTGCGGGGACATCTCGTAGCACCTTGTACCCTTCTGCAAAGCGTCGATTCAAGTCCTGTGTCTCCTTGGCCGACAGACGGACCCCCGAGCGCTGAAACAAGCGACGGGCCGTCAGTACTTCCTGCATGACACCATACGTGGGCGTCGTCACAATCACGGACCGCATACTCTCTTCGACACGATGCAAAAACGTATTGCACGCCACGCGCTTGTCGTCCTTGTACTTTTCCATCAAAGCTTGGTCCACCGTAATGGGCGTCCCAAACTCAACCGTGACGCGGCCACGAAAACGATGCCCACGAAAGTAATTCAATCCAACCGGTACCACGGGCACATTAATGTTGTACTTGTCCTTGACACCCAGTGCCATGATCGCGACCCCAGCTTTCAATGGCAGTAGATCCGTTCGGTCGTGCGACCCTCCTTCTGGAAAAATCCCAATGCAATTGCCACGTTTTAAGTGAGTGTACACCTTGGCAAACGTCACAGACTGGTCGACGCGCTTGAGGATGCCAAACTGGGCGTGCTGGCGCACGAGTTGCCCACGGCCGTCCGTTAACGGGGCGTTGAGCAGCAATTGACCGTCATCGAGTACTTGAACGATCTTGACAGGTAAACCCGCGTCTTTGATCCTCTCTCCTTGAAAGCGTATCTGGTCACCCGGTGTCACTTGCTTGGTAAAACACGTCCCGTCGCCCTGTATTAGCCACTGGGCATTGCTAATGTTCACGCCGCCGCTCGACGAGCTTACAGGTTGTAGAGCGCGATCACTGGCGAGTTTGACGCGACCGACACCCGACGCGACCGAGTCTTGTGGACGTACGACGGGAATACAGCCCATAATGTGCGCCAAGTGGCCAACGACGGGCAAGTGCCACGACTTTTCCGCAATCATGAACCCGACTTTGCGAGGACTCGTCATCATGACCACGAGGCCGTCGACGAATTGATTGGCGTGGTTGCCCGTGAAGATCACGGGACCTTCGGTCGGGACATTGTCGACCCCAATCAAATCGACGCTTTTAAAGACGATACTGAGGATACTATTGAGAAAGACGCGCGTGGACCGATAGAGGACGTCGGCGGCATTGTGAAAGAGGAGACCGAGCATCATACCAACGGCTAAGAAGCCCCAGTACTCTGATGGAAGCCCGAGAAATTGACTCACGGCTTTGATGGGGCTAAATGGCGAAACAACAACAACAACAACAACAACAATGCAAAGGGTGAAAAAGGGCTCGTCCACGTGACTGGTACGGAGGCTACTGGACGTACTTGAGCGAGTCGACGGCTAGCATGAGCAATAAACAGAGCGCAAGGAACTGCGTCCACGTGTCATTGAGCACCTCTTTGCTGTGGAATTTCATCCTTGAAAACGGTACAAGTTTCCGCGTTTGGATCGAGAAAATGGACAAGGATTGGTTTATTACCTTGAGATTACGAGTGCGGGCAGCGGTATACCGACATTGAGCGGTATGCCAACGAAGAATCTACGAGGTTGGGCGGACAATTAGGATGGTAATTGCAAAAATTAGCGTGGTCAGGCTCTTGTAAAAGCTTCTGTGTAAATTTCAATCAGAGTCTGGAGGCTTTGCACATTATAAAGCGATCGTTGGAAGAAAAACTCTTGCAAATATTATCCCGCCAAGAGTGAAAAATGAGACACCCTTCCTTGAGCATTAAAGTTTGTACTCCATCTTCTTGCACCAACGCGAGGCATTTCTCTTAAGCATCAAAATCGGTCCTCCATGCGTCTTGTGCTCTATCAGTGTCTTGCTTCAACATCGATGATGCAGGTGTATACTCAAATGCAGTGGTCAAAGTGACTAAACCTCGCTCTTGTTTAAACGTTTTTGTTTCAACATTTAAGCTCATGATGCTGCTTAAGGGGTCAGTACAAATAAGATGCGCATCGCCTATTACCGATATTGCAATCGATATGCGCTCCGACTCGAAGCAAAACAACCGACTCGCGCCCATCGCTCCAGCAGCTCCACCGCTGGGGGCCACCATCACGTATCGCAACGAACCCTGGACCGCCGAATGTGCACGTCTTTTACTGGAGGTCGACGAGGGCTGGATCGGCTATCGCGGGGATTTGACCTGGAGCTGGCACGAAAATACCTTCAAGGTGTACTCAGCCATCTGTCGGGAGCGCAACTGGCCATGCAAATCGCAAGCCGCGAGCGTCGCGATGATTATGTATCTGCGGACAGGTGGCATTAGTATGAAGCTTAGCAATGCGGTGCGCACTGTTGATGGCTTTGCGCAATGGTCGCTCAAGGAAATGCGCGAGTTGGGCGCGCAGATGCGACGCATCGTCGATGGCAAATTGCCGACAATGCGCTGGTCACCGCAGCTGTTGGCTTTTGTAAAGACGATGAAGACTGTAGACACCAACTATAGCATCGGTGATCGCACTGTCGAGGACTTTGCCCTCCGTGCTTCCAAATTTATCCCCGAAGCGATCGTGACGCTAATTGATCCACATAAAACGAATGGCAAGACGAGTTTTGCCACGAGGATTCCTCATCCAGCACTAATCTCACAGTCTTCCGGATCGACACGTCCATTATTAAGTGACCAAGTGACTGCGACCGCTGTGGAGAGAGATTCCGAGTCAATTGTGACAAGGAGGATGCCTTCGGCGACAAGCATTTCGACAGATACTTGTGCGAGTAGAGGAAAGCCGGATACTCCAAAGTCGTACGTTGGCATAACGGTGGAAGGCGAAGAGTTGCAGCGGGATGCAAAACACTGTCGCAACGTGGCCATGAGTACAGGGTCTTCGACTCATGAAGCTTCGAGACGACCGATTTTAAATCAAAATCGTCCAGCTCCTCCCCGTCAAGACACTGCGGATCGAACACCGTCGACTCACGGGGTGCAAATCGACAGCAGATTGACTCATACGACTCCGTCCGCGCAGCAACCAGGTGCGAGTGATTGCGTGGACTTGAGCAGCCGGGCGAGTACCGGACCACGTCTGTACGATCGCACAGGAAAATCGTGGGGCGAATTTGTAGTCGAAGTTCTACTCGCAGAGCGGATGGCACGCAACGAGGACGAGCTGGACTATTGGCACTTTGTACGTAGCCTTTACGAAATCTGACGGACGCTGTGTGAAGCGCGATTGCCGAATTGTCCATTGCACGTCCAGAAAATCGGTGAACGATCAAGAAACGGTCTTATTGCACACAAAGTAATGATGACATCTGCCTCTAGTATACACTTCCTCCTAATTCTTCTTGCGTCGGCTATTGCCCGATCGACTGTTGCTCCCACTACTAGAGTTGCTACTGCTCGGCTTCCTCTTTGCTTCGGCTGACCTAGAACTCGTCGCAGGTCGGGAACTGCCCTCTCGCCGCGAGCCCGAGCCAGAACTGGAGTTCGTACTCGGCTGTTTGTTCTTTTCGGCGCGACGGCGGGCCTGTGCGCGCATCTTCTTCTTCTCCTCTTCCGTCATTTCGTACTTGTAAAACTCCTTTTCAGCCGACGGCAAGTTCGCAGGTGCGGGTGAGCTAGGTGTGCTGCCCGACTTGACCCCATTGAACCGGTTCCTAGCCAACGTCAGCGCGCTCAGAGCTCGTACGCGACCGGCTGTCGCGACTGTCGCAGCCGTCGAAGCGGCCACGGTGGCCTTCTCCTTCCCGACAACAGCAGCCGACGAGGCTACTTGAAACGCCTGCGACGTCTTGACCTTCTCGCGCCCGGCAGTGGCGGCCACTGTAGCGCTTTGGAATGTCGTCGAGCTCATGACCTTGTCGCGACCGACAGCGGCCGCTCCCGACGCGACAGCAAATGCCTGGGATCCTTTCTCCTTACCAATCTCAGCGGCCGCTGCGCCGGCAAAGTACAGTGTGTTGCCGGCGCGGGTGGCCATGCTCTTGAGGCTGTTCAAGTCCATCCCGTGCGAGACGTAATGTGACGTCTGCAAGTTGAATACTGAACTCGCGAAAAGGGCGAGAGCACAAGCGCACTTCATCTTTACAAGGATATAAAAAGAAAAAGGGTATTCTACTGTGTATACAGCACGCATGAGCTGAGGGCAAGGAGTATCATCTTTAGAAGGGGAAGGCATGGGGCCGTCGTGGCATTGCGACTGGGAGCGCAGCAAGTTAACTGCCCAAAGTTGCTGAATAGAATAATGGCTTCAAGCAACAACAGCATTAAGCTTTGTATTTGATACTTAAGCGCTTAAAGATGCAGGTAACTCCTGCAGTAGTACCTTGAACGACGAAAACCGGCCTAGCACCTGCCTTCGGCACTCTGGGCGTCCATGGCATCCGACCGACTGTCATCGGTCAACAGTCACGTGGAAGGAGCATGTGATCATTTGCAAGCTCGACAAAAACTTGTAAAAAAAAAGTTGAAGTTTGTAAGGCTTGAATTATTGCAGCCCTAACCATCCTGAGTAATATTTAGGCTGTACGCTTGCAAGCCATATTGAGCGTAGCCGTGCCGCTGCTCAAGCTGAGCATTCTTTGTGGTACGTGGGACTACTTCATGAGCTGTGATCATCATCAAGGCTTGATGCGAACGATTCCGTTGTCGCACCACGCAAGCGTAGCTGCTGGGTTTCAAGGGAAGGAGATAGAGCAAGGGTCGTTCAGGGTGCTCTTTGTACGACGCTGTGAAAAGAAAAAAGATACTTGGAGTGGTGAGATTGTATTTCTTGATGGCCAGTGACAATCGAAGGCGAAGCCGGAGTTGGATGATGCCTCGGACAAGTAATAGAAGTGGGAGTTGCTTCGTGAGATAGTGCAGCGCGAGACTTTGAACTGGATCTGATCACTGGGTAAGTAGTAGCTGTGATAATCGTGTTCTTACTTTACTTGCAGTTGCTTGTTGTTGACTCCGTTAATTTTGTAGCCATCGATGTGCAAACAACGTGCAGTGGTCTCACGTGCTCTCGTACTCGCCAGAAGACGCTCTTAGGTCGCATTGCATGCATCCACGCGTCTTGGAGGTGGCACAAAAAATTCTCAGGCAAGATTCTCGGGCAATGTATATTTTACACACAGGTTCTTTAGTAAACTGTACGCCATGCGGGACATGTTGCAAATGGCTACATTTGAAACATTCAGTACAACACGTCAGTCAAACGAGGCAAGTTAGTGACCTCAAGAATAAATCACTCCGAAACTGGTGCGCTCGGGCACCTTGGGTGGGCGCGATGACGACTCCTGCTGCATTGCCTTGCAAACATGACACAGCGTTCTCTTTATCAGACACGAGCGCATCTCCTTCACCTCCTCTTGCTTCCACCGTGCCCCATTTGGAGCCCCAACAGCCTCATGAACGGCGATATAAGTGTGCGGTGGCCTCGTCCGAATCTCTCACGGAAACTGTGGGCGCCACTCTTTTGATGCAACTGATTCCAATCCACTGGGATGGACCTGCACATAAGAAAGGCGACTGGTTGCCACGTTGGGACGATGTGTACGTGAGTCTTGATGGCGTGACGCTACGTGTCTTTGAGTCGCGAAGACGCTACTTGGAGGTGCTCGAGCTGGAGCAGCAAGATGGTCATGTGATTGACAAGCGGCATAAATACACGGTGACAGGGGTCGACAAGGAGAATGTGGGGCGGTCGCACGGACTGTACGTGCAAACGAAAGAAAAGACCAAAGTGTTGCACCTTGCAGTCGAGTCGGAGCTTGAGCGAGTGGTGTGGATACATTTGCTGGGGGCAGTAGTGGATCAGGTACAAAAAGCGTTGCCGAAAGCGCAACGGAGACTGCATGCCGCGGGCTCAACGATGGACATGTCGCCTAGAAAGACGTTAGCCGGCAATTTGTTGCCGACCTCGAGGCGGTTAAGGATGCAAACGCTGACGCTATTGGGAACGGCTGTCACTGTGACGCTGAAGCTCTTTTATGACGCATGGGGATGTATTCAAGCACGACGAGGGAACTTTGCATTGCTCATGCCAAGTTTCCATCCGAATATTACCCTGACGTCGAATTATCCTCCTAGTGTGCCAATTGCAGGGGAGTATCACGGACTCTCGGGCGTGCTCGCATTTTTTTCGAATTTTCATAGCTTTATGGATGTCTCACACTATGGGGTGGAACACGTGGCACGGAGGGGAGATTTGGCGGTCGTGGCTGGTCGAGAAACGATACGAAGTACTGAGAGTGGAAAACGATTTCGACACTTGTGGAAACATGAATTGCGGTTTGAAGCCGATGGACGGATTAGTCATTTGAATATTCTAGCAGACAAGACAGCAGCTGCTGTAGCGTTTGCCCCTAGTGGTGGAAAAGGAACAAGTTTGGCAACTGGAGAGGCGAAAGGACCGACTTTAGCTGCCTTGCCTCGTGAGCGCGCACAACCAAGCAGCTCGTGTCCACCAGGAGAAATTCGTGTAGTGTGCATCGCTGGTGAGCAATTTAAGAGACGAAAACCGACGACAAGTGGAGGTGGTGGGTACAAGATCATTGTTGGTTTGAATGAGTTTCCACACCTTACGATGAAAGCTCCAATCACAAAAGACAGCAGTGTTTGCACTACCAGCAGCGACGTTGCAACGACGAGCATAGACGGCTTTAATCGTATTGGCTTGCGAAAGTCGTACTCGACACGTGTTGTGAAGAGCAGTGGCGGGAAAGGGCCGTTTTGGGCAGAGACATTACATTTAGATTTTTCGGGGGCCGTTCCAGGTTCAAGTGCAAGTTTGTGCATAGACGTGTGGAGTCTTGGAGTTATTGGCGATGAGTTAATTGGCTGTGCTCAAGTGGATCTGGCAAACTATTTAGGCTCGTCAAAGGGTACAGAGGAGCATATTGCGTCTATTGCTGTGCCAAAGTGGTTTGATCTTTACCGCGTAGAGGCGTTTGATAATTGGGATCAAAGCGGAGAGCGTGAGAGTTGTGGGCGACTTGAGTTGAGCATTAGCTTTGCTCCGTATGCAGAACCTGACGACTTGGTGGGCGAAGAGTACGACGTGAACATGAGTGAAGATGGAGATCGGTCCGTCACTTCTACGGATGGAAGCACTCCGATTCAAGGTATGCGAACACCAAGGCAACGCAAGAGCTTTGATCGATTACAGGAGCTACACAAGGAGACAGGTCAAAATTGGCGGGTCACCGAGTGCAACTCTTTTACAGCGAGTGATGTTTCAGGCGGATTGGAGCTTGTTGAAGCCGATGGTATGGAGAAGCAGGACAAGACGTTGTCGTCTGAGGACGACGAAATGTACACTTTTACAGTAGCTTCCACGAAATTTCACGTGTACAGGAGATACCAGCTCATTCGTGCCATTGGACACGGGGCGTATGGAGTGGTTATTGCAGCAAGCGACCAAGTCACTGGGAATGCGGTAGCTATCAAGAATATTCCTCGCACTTTTGACGACTTGGTGGATGCAAAGCGGATTGTGCGCGAGATTCGGCTTATGAGGCATCTGCGTCATCCACATGTTGTTTCGGTACTGGACGTGATGCGTCCTCCTATGCTCGCTACGTTTGAAGATACATACATTGTCACTGACCTCATGGAGACTGATTTACACCGCGTGATTAACTCGCTCGAGGCGCTCTCTAGCGATCATATTGCCTTTATCACGTACCAGTTGCTATGTGGACTACGCTACGTCCATTCCGCTCACATTATCCACCGCGATGTTAAACCATCAAATGTGCTGATAAACCGTGACTGTCTGGTGAAACTTTGCGATTTTGGATTGGCACGAGGCATTGACCTTTGCCCCGTCACTCCCAACAGTATTGATGGAATTATGACGCCAAGTAGTCATGATGGAGAGCCTTCAATCGACGAAGCGCTAACAGAATACGTCGTGACCCGCTGGTATCGAGCGCCTGAGCTGTTGCTTGCCAGTCGATACTCTACAGCAGTTGATCTTTGGGCGGTTGGGTGCATTTTGGCTGAAATGTTTACCCGCAAAGCCCTGTTTCCAGGGCACGATCACGTGCATCAACTTCATTTGATCTTACAACTCGTTGGAAGCCCATCAGCAGACGACTTGGGGTTCATCACCAATGCAAAGGCCAAGCGGTGGATGGAGCGTCAGCAACAACGTGAGGCCAAGCCCTTGAAAACCGTGTGTCTAAATGCTTCGACCGAGGCGTTGGACCTTATGACACAATTGCTTCAATTTGACCCGCGCAAACGAATTTCAGTGGACGATGCCATTGCCCACCCGTTTCTGGCGTCGTATCGTGGGGATGGAGCCGACATGGGCTCCGAACGGCTGGCCGAACGCGCGTTTGACTTTTCCTTTGAGCGAGAGAACAAGGGCAATTTGGACAAGAATGCACTTCGACGCCTCATTTTTGAAGACGTGTGTTACTTTCATCCAGAAGCTACGACTGAATTAGAAGACTTTAAAATAGAACAGGAACGACTGAAACGACTTGAAGAGAAAAAAAGAATAGAGGAGGCAGAAGCTCAAGCGAAGAGGAAAGCCAGCGGGACAAGGAAAAGCTGGGGCAGGTAGCGTGGGGCTACAAAGTTATAGGAGTAGGTGCCACCAGTACTTTAAAGTTGCTGTTCTTTCGCGCATTAAAGCTCACTTTGCTAAAAATGAATATCGCTTGCCGATTTGATGTCACCACGGCAAGTACCAGCTTCTTCTAAGAGTATATTATCTTCAATAATAAATATAGCTGCTATAATAAAAGGTGCTATAGCAATGATTAAGCCACCTTTATATTTATAAATAATCGCGTTCAGACGCAATCATGCCGCTGTCAAAGGTGCGACATCCAAAATTGTTGCGAAGAGAATCGAAAAGCTGCTTAGCAAAGTTCGGACCGCAAAAAGAAATCCGCCAAGCATACTTTAAACAACCCCACACGCATAGCAAACTATCCGCACACGGCGAACACGAAGGCACAAGCCCACCAAAAAGCACGTTGTAGGCATTCAGTCCCAACCACAACAACTTGTCGACCAATATATAACAGACAAATGCAGGCGTAAGCCCTACATCTCAAGCTTCTTACAACTACAAATTAGCAATGTCTACGTGCACAGACGCATTAGAGTCACAACTTGTTCAATACATCCGATACAGACAGCGTCGCATTTGTGACATGAGCAGTCTGAGCGATGCAAAAAAGGCAATTGCCAAAGCATTTTGCTCATCTGACTGATACTGTAGCTCAAAAATGTTTTTCGGAGCGGAACAATTGTATATGGCGTATAGCATCCGCCGTTGCGTTGAATTAGTAATCGTAAATTGCATGATTATAAGCTTAAAAATGAGTTATGCCGTTACTCACCTTTTAGGTGAAAGAATCACGTGGAGCAACAGTGATATTGATGGTAATATAGTCAAAGCAGCGAAATGTTATCTTTTAAGCGATTTGTTGGTCGGCGTTTGGCTTTTTGGGTCTTGTGAAACGAAAAGCCGCGGGAACTTTCGACGAAGTGATGCGAACCTTAGCAGTTGATATTTTTGATTTCGGCTGTACTTGTTAGAGTAACCGTAGACGCTGATAGACCGCAAACCAAAACGCCAGCCGACCCCGGGTACAACCGAGGTAACACTCATCACTAAGACAATTGTCGTTGCACTACCGATCAAACCTTAAAGCACTAGTCAAGTGATTTCAAACTTCACGTTATTGCTCAAGCTAAAAGTAGCGAGAACAACAACACCAGCAACACCTGTCGTGAGCAAAATAGTAACTGAAGTGTTGTAATTGAGGCTAATGGAATCGCTCAAGCTCTCCGACTCGAGCGTTCTTAAAGCTGTAATCGATAGTACGCAGTACAAATTGAGCCAAATAATGTGCGACGCAAACTTGCAGCAACGGCACCACCAGGAGTCACGTCAACATCGGTCGTAGATCTCCGCGATTGGTTTCATTTGCTCAAACTAGTATGATCCGATTGCAAGCTATTGAACATGCTTACTTATGCCTGGACTAAGTATGATGATATTTTATTTAAACGACTTCACAAGAAAAGGATTAACATACCGTTAATGCAAAAACTCATTTGAAGTTGACTATGTGGATTCTTGTTCACACCATAGTGCTACTTGTAATCATCAATCGCAGCGTCAGCGTACGCATACTTATCCGAACTCGCTAGAGATACGCATAACTGTAGTCATGTTCATTTGTTGACTGCCAGCTGATACACTTCTCTTATTCAAGTATTCGCTTGTGTAAGAACACTCCCACTCACAAATGACTTTGCAAATATTCGATTGGCTCACGGTATTGTTTACTTTGCTTGCTGATTGCGTCTCAGTTTCTTTCTTGATATAATTCTTCATTAATTAATTAAATTTGCGATAGGATTTTTTCCGCGACTTTTTATGCGAAGTGCCATAACTTTGTTCAAGGAAGTCAATTTTCAAATTCACAGAGCATTGCATGCTCAGAATGGTTTCAATCGACAACGTCGTACTCCTTAATCAGAATCATTTTGTTGCTGAAAGCTCCATGTCATCTCCAAACTATCGTCAGTCGATCATACAATGTGATCACACTTGTGCTTTCAAAATCGATCTCGAAGTGAATCCATTGAGATTCGTCGACTTTGATATTTGATATGTTGTAGCTTCAATGTACGTACATTTATTGTACAAGATTAACTACACATCGTTTATGAATTGTGACGTAATTTTGGATCAGTAATATTTATTAGTATGGCAGTCATCTTTTCAGATATTGTCCATTTGTCGACATCAATAAGCGGTTAGATTGAAATGTCAGAGGAGAAATCGCGACGAACGAACTCCAAATCGCGCCTCATTAAATTCCCTATATGTTTTGCGCTTATGGAGTTTATCTAAACTTATTTAATAATTCGAAGTAGCATTGCGATATGTAGATCATATCACAGCCTTGCTTGATGCCCTCCGATATTTTCCCGAGGAATTTGAGCCTGATTCTTTTAGATTTCAACACAAGATAAGAAATCTGCTCTATTCAATTTTGCATTCACTCATTACACAATTTTGATCGTTTTTAGGCACTTCAACGTTATTGGTAGCGTTTTTAAGATGACTATTGTGTTTCTGTGCGTATGACGATCTTAGTAACGCATTGGCTCAGGAGGGCTTTTATAAACAACACTATCTTTGTCTTTATTAAGCCAGTAGAGGCTACAACCTTGAAAGATGGCAGCTCAAAGTGATCTATCTATAAAAATTCTCAGCTTTGAGTTTGATTTCGGTTCTTAATAACTTTGCATCATACAGTATAGTGATGGAAAAGGTCTCTCACCCTCTAATCTTCAACTCTTATATGTCTAATAGCTCTTATTTTAGCGCGACTAATGGTCATATAACTATAATTACAGGTGATTAAAGATACCTATATCACGGCGGGCTTGAAGCGCTGTCGGCATTAAGAGTTGCTGGCAATCTCTATCACGATTCACTGACGATTGGTGACTTTGCGATGAACGTAAGCGAAGTATTATATGCTTCAGGCATATCTTCTGCTATTGTCTAAGCTTCGAAGGCTCTGGTCGTAGCTTCTGGTATGACTATTGCCTCATTGTGTACTACTAATCTTACTGGTACTTAAGAAACCACTGCTGAACTTAATATCACATCGATAGGAACACTAAGTTCATTTATAGCTGCAATTACTACTAGTGATCTAGAGACGGCTGCTCGTATTAATAGGAACGTAGTAGTCTATCTTTGCCAGGTTGTATTACGGCTAATCACGAGCAACAACTGCTTAATTGTTCCTGTTAACATGTGGAGCAACGTCTTGCGTGATTTAAATACTTTTTCGTATTCCAGGTACATATCTGATCTTGCAGTCGGATCATCTCGAAGACTGTGAATATCATCTGGTTGTTTAATATCAGCTTCTGGATTGCAACTGGACCTGAAATTTACGGAACTGGCCTTAACGCGCCAGAGATTACTTTTTAAGGGTTGACATTTCCTGATCCGAACTACACAAGCACTACACTTGGACGAGCTGCTTATAAAAATAACGATTTTTTCTCAATAACATACCCGACTATTCGGGAATGTGCGATCTTTAAATTCCTCAATTCTATCCCATCACCTTGTATAGCTACGCCAACCGTGACCCATGGTTAAACTACAGCAATCGAATTTAGCAGCTTAAGGTGGTTACGCTGAGTCAAAACTCGACTCATTATCTGATACAAGGCTCGGGACTATCAGCATCTGCCGCTAAGCTCAATCATTTTTTGTCGTGATTGCCGGGGTTGCTGCAGCAGACAAGACGCTGGCATTGAAATCAACTGCATTAGATAGTATGTCAGGCAATTTTATTTCGCTTAAGGACCAAGAATAATATCAACTAATGGTTTGCTAACGTTTTAATATGACGTAGTCCTCGTCATTGCGGACAATACGACGAGTAATTACATTACCCACAAAATACGTATATCTCTGTATTATCTATAGAAGTAGTCAAGTATATAGTTTGAGACCAGAAGCAAAGTTCAGATGTTTTATAATCAACAGGGTCAAAAGTGGTTACTGGTTGGAAATACTACAGGATGTTCAAGACGCCAGATGGAGTAAAGATGATTGATAGTCCTTAGGTTGGTAGCAGTAGATGGCTAATTCGGCTGTAGCAAGACTAAAAATCATAAGAGCTCTCCACTGAACATCTCTTCTAAATTTACTTTAGCAGCTAACACTCCACCAACTTCACCCCGCTCGCCGTCCAAGCCTCGTCCGACGACCGGCTCTTGAAAAAGTTTCCATCGTGACTGTGTTACAATTAAGGAGCGATGAACGAATTATGAAGATATAAAACCCAAGCTACTAGAATCACAGTTTTGAAGCCTTACCGAGCTTAAGATAGAAAGTTTTGCCAGCATCTCCTTCTCACTCGACACGACATCGTGTATTTTGCTCATAGCAGCTCTCGCTGTGTGAGGAGCGTTAGAAGTAATATCACGCCCGTGCAATTTTGCGTTGGAGCCAATAATAGACAAATGTGACCGAATTCAAACGCACTGAGAATTGCAAATCTAATCGCCAAATATCGTCGATTTTGAGCAAAAAGCTACCTATATGACTCTGACATCAATTGATTCAGTATAGGCGCAAGTATTCCAACAAGTATCGTAAAAGTCTCTAAAGTGGCCAGCGCTTTGAATTGTGGCGGGCAACACTACGCTACGGCGTCATCTACGAGCTACACCGGATTTCTGTCTGGTTTAATTGTCGTCAGTACTTTCGCACATTTTTGGCGTCTCTCTGATGTAAACATGTATATTGCACGTTGGATCGTCCATATAAAGAAATCATTGGGCTTTTCGATGAGACATATTGCAGTTAAATCGATATAATATATCGGTACAAACGCTCGAAGTAGACCTTCTCAGAGATTAAGTTTATCAACAATGACCCAAATATTGATGGACATTAGTCTGACGCTTAAAGAGTCTCAGACAGCTGTAAGTGCTTAAGATATTGAGGCTGACCAAATAAACGCTGTTTGTATGAAAAGTACAGCTCACGGCTATGATAAGTAATAAGCTAATCACTCGTATTGGAAGCCTGAATAAATTATTGAAAACCTTTCACCAGTCAGCTCTAAGTAAGTTATTACCGAGACAGCCCTTTGATACCTTGTTTCATTTTATGCTTCCTTGGCGTTCAAACGGCATTGTATTTTAATTTTAGGGAATCGTTAAACTGCCGGTACCCTCTAATTTTGGCCAATGAGATTAGTTCATACTATCAACGGGAGCAGTTTATCTTTGTTAATGAACACAGTGTTTTTTCAACCAATAAAAGAGAAAGCAATACCCATCTGGTACCCCTTTTTCGTAAACTGCCGGTTCCCCCTGTTTTTAGCCAATGAAAAAAGGAGCAATTCCGTCAAAGAGAGCAATATTTTTCTGTCAATGAAAGCAGCACTGAACAAGTTATCGAAATGCGCCTACCTCTACGTCGTCTATCCTTTATGAGTATACGCATTTGTATGACTCTTGGGTATATATATGTATTGTTTTGAGCGACGTGATTTTACATAATATTACTAATATTCAAATATCATTTACAGTATCGAAATCTGCCAAAGAAAAGTTTGGAAGAATGAAAAGTAGAAGGGTCAAGCGCATTACAAGAAAATGTTTGCATACCGATAGATGGCACAGTCACTGATGCTATAGGTGGGGCTCGTTGCCGACATGTTCTGGCATTGTGACCAGTCCCTCTGCACACTCTGCACCTGCGAAGCATAGGCGCCTCTGCGTTAGCAGCCATCTCTACATGCTCAAACTGCAAAGGTAGGCGTCGAGTGGATCCAGATGGTCGGCCACGCGATAGCGCAAGTGGAGGTTCCTCCACCGAAGTCACTGCCGTCCAGGCTCGCATGTGATCCAGCATTCGGAGCTTTCGATGTGCGAGGATTTCATTATCGTAATCGTCGGCGAATTTCCGTAACATCTCACTCATTGAAGGTTCCGGAATACTTTTGTCTACAGCTACACGTGTTGAAGCTTGAAGCCACCAATGCGTGTCGAAGTCTTCGAAAACGAGAGGCTGATTCGCACGAAGTCGAAAGTCATGGGCGCATGGATATCCCATGGTTAATTTGAACAAACCGCGGCAGCCTTGCTGCTCAAGAACTTTAGTTAGATGGTGATTAAGCTTTGGGTAGCGGAACTGTGTCATACACTTACTTCTGGATTATTATTGCGCATTCTGTACTGCCTATAGACACCATTCATCGTGGCAAGATGATTTTCGCCGCAAGAGGGGCAAAAATTGGCCCATGCTGCATATCGACAACGGCACTCTCTTTGGCGTGGTGGTACTTGACCTTGGCCAGCTGATCGTTGCATGCGAGCTTAATTGCTGTATTTACGGACAAAAGGTCGCCTCAAAGAAATAAATGGGTTTATCTTAGCACAGGGTACATATGTCTGGTTGATCCGTCGAAATAGCTTTACCTGTGGACACCCCAATCCTTTTTTTGAGCGCAGAATAAGCGTTTTCTACTCGGGAAGTGGCAGTGTTTCTAAAATGAAGTACATCCCGCAGCCATGCTCTAACGAATTTTTTCTTGTAGCATAGCCAAATTGAATCAAGGTAGTGAATGATGTGCGGTGGTACTATTCCTCTCACTACCTCAAGACGTTCTTCATATTCGGCTTCATTGTCTGCGTGCATCAAAGAATTCCAAGAGCAGTGGAATTCCTGAAACAATTCTTGCGTATCGAAGCTAAGTCTTGTCTTACAAAGACATTCTTGCTTATGTGCCACCTGCACAAGAACGCCTTGCTTTCTGGAAACACATCCGCCAGCGCAGTCATGAAAGCAAGCCCTCGATCGGTGACATAGACGGACCCCAACGGAATCTGGAACGTCAAAAATACATCTCTCAGTTTCGTTAGGCCCAACCAAAATCGCCTCTTGTTTCTCCTCGCATGAAACAGTAGCCTAACGTGAAGGTGTGATTTGTGGCAGTCACACCAACCACATGTAGCAGGGGCAGTTCGTATGGGTTGGTTTTGTAATTGGAATCCAGCAACCACACTTTTCCTCGGCTAAACGGCGAACATAATTCTTCTGCGCTTCGTGTACAATGAAAAGAGGAGTCACTTTGTTGTTATCATCTTGCTGCGCAAAGTATTTAAAGTCTGCCGAAAGATTTTCGAAAAGCGCCTGCATCGGAGTTCTTCCAGCAAGCATGGTCACCCTGTGCGCACGACGGACATTATAGAGGTCCTGTGGAGTGGCGTTGACACTCGCGTTGTGCTGGCGTAACGACGTCAGTATGAGATTTGGGGTGACTCCAGCTTGTGTGAGGTCCACAACAGCCTGTTGCTCCGAGATTTTAAGAGCGCGGCCGCTTGGTGAGCCGATGGATGGATGAAAGGCTCGTGTTTGTGTTCTCCCGACGTGATTTCAACCTTCCGAAAGATTGGTGCAGACTTCATGATCCGAATTGTAATCCTGTAATTACGGTTAGTTTTCTGACTATTTCGCAGGTGTTTACGGCCGCTAAATGCCTGGAAATAGACTCACTTGCACTTGCAGTCACTTTTCTGGCTACTTCGTAAGCGTTCCCGGGGGTTAGAGGTAGGGGGTTGAACTTTACCGGCCTTTATGCATCGTAGGACAAGGGTTTTTGGGCTTCCTTCCTTTCTTTTGCCTACTCGTTCCGTTCTAAAACACAAAGCTCATAACCTTGGGCGCGCGCGTGCATGAGTACCGCCGACTTTGCCTCTTCCAGAGTGCTGTACGAGAGCTCTCTAGGGGGTTGCATAGTGTTCATTGCATGAAGAAGAGTGCGGGAAGAGTGATATTGAGAAGAGTGATGTAAAAAAAAGTGATATTGAGAAGAGGTGAGTTGGAGTTATTTCTCAAAAAAAAGGAGTACCGGCAGTTGACAAAATGGGGTACCGGATGGATATTGCTTTCTCTTTTTATTGGTTGAAAAAACACTGTGTTCCTTAACATAGATAAACTGCTCCCATTGATAGAATGAACTAATCTCATTGGCTAAAATCAAGGGGTACCGGCAGTTTAACGATTCCCTAATTGTATCTATCATTTTTTGCCGAGTGCTTCAAATCTGTGGATTTTGTGTATGTAAGTTGAGAATTAAAGCTGCTAAAATCATCAATATATGCCTATTTATACCAGCATTTAATTCGTGTGATTTCCCCTCTCTATTATTTCTCTGTAGTCTCCGCTCTCTACATTACTTGTTTGCTAGAAACAGCTACGAGTAATCGGTGGGGCTTTCTTAGCTTGCTTTGCACCTCTTTTTGTCGCTCGGTTGTAAGTGAAATATTTATTAGGCAAAAGCACAGTTGTTTTTCTCTCGAAATTGTCTTGTTTTCCCATGGCTTTTTCAGCAAATCGGCTTTTCTTGACGTCATTAGTCTCAAACCTTTCTACGAAACTCTCATTTCTTGTTGAGATACTTTTAAACGCGCCTGTGTTAAGCCTATTACTAATGTCTGCTCGCATATAGGCGGACTTTTGGACAATTTGATGTAAACCTCTGTAGAAAATTTTGGGTGATTTTTCAGGTGCAGTGGGCTATTTCATATCAGCCTGAGTACCAGTTGATTGCAGAACAAATGGAGGCCCTTTTTGTTGGGTTTGAAAGTTTCGAAGCCTATTTGCGATTTGATATCGTCCATAGCTTTGGGTATTCAATTTCTTATTTGACTTTGATCTGAACATAATCAAACTCACAATTCTTAACCATTACTTGGTGAAAAACAAATCTCAAGTGATTTAGTGCTTGCATCGTCCAACGAAATGCGTGAGATCAGCGATATAAGCTTTAACCTTAGTCATAGCGCTTATTGCCATTGCACTGTATAAGCTATTTCTTTTATTTGCTTTGCTCGAATATCAGAGGAAATGTCACTCACATTTAGGTCGCGTATATTGCAATAATTAACACATGATTATGAGGATAACGCTCGACTTGAAGATAACTTGCTGTTGACATGGACCGTAGGAGACCATACCCATAGACGTATTGAGGCTTGTGACAACTTCACGCATCACGAGGTAATACACCATAAGAGCGTTACATTTAGAAGTGATAATACGTTAATACTCTGACTAGTACCTCTATTACTTGAGAGACGGTGGCCAAAATTAACAGCACCAAATCGATGCAGCGATTACCATGACGCCGGGATAGCAAACTAGAGAGGCGACACCGATACGATCAAAATTGACGCCTAATCCCGACATCTTTTACATGAGCGAATTTTCTTCGGAGCTCACGAAATTACTTAATTTGACTGTGATGTGCAGTTTTTTGCAAGCAGCAAAGGGATGTATCGTAGCAGGCAACGTAAAGATTGCACGACGGAACAAATAGATCATATACGACGTAGCAACCGTCATAAAATTTGTAATGGCGAATTGCACGATCGAAAGCTTCGACTTAACCAGGCCGTTACTGACGATTTATATAAAGGAAACACTCGAAGCAGCGGTGAGCTGATTTATAAATTGCCTGCAATAGTTATCGGAGGGAGCGCATGGTCGGTGCTTATGTTCTGCACAAATATTGGAGCCCAAAGGCGCTAGAATGATCGCGATGAAGTGATGTCGGGTGTGATAGTGAGAGGTACAGCAGATGCAGAGAAATGTCTCCAAGCAGCATTAAAAAGCAAAAAGTATTACGCGCGTACTTCCAGCAAATAACAAATACCGCCAGGTCAGTATTCAGAATCCGCGAGTAGGTCATTGTGTGTAGTATTTATGCCAAGGCTCTACACTTCACACCGCTATCAAGTTAATCGGTATTCAAGATCATTGTATTATAGTAGCATACACAGATCCACTCTGACTTTGTCAATTATTTGGATAGCAAGAATGTTGACACACAAAAGCCAACCCAATCTAAAGTGACGATTACTACTATTCAATCCCAACTCTTGAGCCAATAGCAGAAGCTATGATTTAGTCGAGAATTACCTTGCATTTCTTATTCTAGTCTGCAATCACAATACATGTGTGCGCCGCTAGCACATCCAGAACTTGCATAGAATAATGGCGTCTAAGACATTTAGCATTTACGTGGGTGTAGCAGTGGTAAAGTAGGTATGCCCGGTGCATTAGCATCTCCGCAATTCGTAGTAAGCTAAACGGTCCCATAGAACGCGGCGCAGTGTTCTGGCGCTACGATTAGTTAATGTCATGCTTTATAATCAATTAGCTCATTCTAATACCCGATTATTGTGGCTGAGATGTCGCAGTCTAGTTGCACAATGTTGACTCGCATTTGACTTTGTTAAGCGAGCAACTTGCCGTGCATCGCGTAACTTTCTAGAATCAATATTTATAAATTTGATCCAGTTCGCAATCGCGAAGGCCACGGTTGGTGGAATCGGGAACCTAGCCAATTCTCTCAGAGAAAGAGTTGGGGCGTTTAATATTCTTTCGTGTGGCTCCGAGCTCGTACATGGGCTTTGCTGGGAGCGACAGTGTGAATACAAGTGAGTGCGGGCTTACGATTACCCCCTCATCAACCTGGAGCTTTCGGCAGCTGTAAATTGACCCTCGACTAGCTAACCTATGTCGACTGTCATAAATACTATCCGGGCTCAGGCCCGTCGACGTGTTCTTGAACTTATTAATGGCGAAGTTTGCTGAAAGTAACAACACACTCTATGTAAAGAACGACGTATAGCTACGTAAGACGTCGACCTTTACTCTGCCATCATATTTCTATACACCTTTTTGCTCAAAAAGCAAATCCACTAGTGTTACTTGCTTGGCTACGTAAATGTGAGTCTTAGTTTATGACGATTGGCTTGGTGTGACTGCGTCAACAAAAAGCATCCGCCTAAAGCTTTGACCACCTTCAGCAAAGTATTGCTTGACCTCATCGGTCTCCTGTAGAAGCCATCGGTCAAGGCGATGACATTAGCGACATTACCACCAGTCTAAAGTCGAAAGCTTTGGCCCCATGTCTGCATTAAGATCGAGTGTCATTTAGCCTAATCAATTAGCCATCCGTCCGTTGATTTTCGCGCAAAACTTTGGAAGAGATACATTTGCACACAGGACCTGCATTACGGCGTTCTTATAGAACGTGGTTGCTTTGAATTGAACTCAAGAGAAAGTTTATCGCCTCGTCACCCAATTTAATAAGCCAAACGTGAGAGGCAAATACATTACACCTATCACCCCGGATTTTTAGCTGAAAGTTCTTTACCTGAGCTAGCATGAATGTTGGCGCGCGGCATGCAGCCGTGAGACGACTAGGACTCTCTACTGAAGCAGGAGAATTGACGATCTGATCGCATGCGACCATTGTGTCTACTGTGTTTTTCAGGCTCTTCGGTACTTACAAGGACCGCGTCAATTCTTTTGGGTTTTGTAACATATGAGAACGCCACAACGTGATTTTGTGAAGTGCGAAAAAAAATGTGGATGAGATAATACCGAGTTAAGTCATTGTGCCTATCAAAGATAAATTCGTAGACCTGTGAAGTCATATCTATTGGATTTGTGACATTGAACGGAGGAAGACAACGCATCAATTGGGAGTTTTTGTGCATTATCAACGCGCCTTACTTTGAGTGTGAACAATTTGGTGCACAAGAGTGATACACTTCAAGGTCGCTCAAACGAAAGCCTAGGTCACGCTGAATAAATTTCAGCATAAAGATGGTCTTTGAAAAAACGCTTGACTTTCTGAGGGTCCATTACTTTACTTTCCCGAATAATTGTAGTAGCTAGAAGTCATAACGACCGACGGCATCTCGGCAAGTCGAAAGGCGTTGGCAGTAGTGATCTCTTGGAACCACTAAGTGGTTGTCAATCGAAACCGACTCCGGAGTATATAGACATTTTCACCCTGACATTGACATCATTTGACGGATGCGAGAGAATCACGAATCACCGATTCGCTTTGCGCTTTTTGAGCCCTCGACTAATGTTTAAGCGGTGCCGAGCTCCGCCATATCTCTTCTTCTTCTCGCTGCAGAACGATGTAGAGCATTCTACTCTACTCGTGAGAAATGTGGAATTGCCTTGGGTAAAAAGGGTAATGTCTTTGGCGTGGGTCCGTCATATATTGGTCTTGAAAAGGACTATAAACTGCTACCAGATATATTGGGCTCAAGATTGTCCGTCGCTTGATCCAACATTAGGTAATTGAGAGTAGATTCGTAACTATCATTCTGTACTTGACTGGTGGTAACCATTTCAATAATCCTTAATTTATGATTGGACAAAACTAACATAACGCTTTCTTCCTACAAGCCAATCGAAATACATTCTCGCCCAGCTTTTTGGCCAATCGGCTGGGTGGTACTTCGCTATGGGTACCAATCCATGGATCACAAGGAGCAGCTACGACTGGAACTAGCGACCTGGTCTCGTTCTCGTCCTTCCCACTTCCTTCCTTCCATTCTTGTCGCTTGATCTAATTGCCATCATTGCTGCATCAGGGAAGCCGCGGTGCGTGCGTTGCAGCACGCACCGCCTCGTCGTCTCCATTGTTGGAGCATTGGCAAGCTCGTGCGTGTGCTCCAAGCCTCTCACGCTTCAAACGATGGACTTGCGGCTCTTGCTCGGTACGGCATCTCTCGTCACAGTGTCCAGTGTACCACTCGAAGGCCTTCCACGTCTCTTTCTTCCGTATCGAAGACGTGGCATGAAAAGACGGTGACGTATGCATCCCGTTGTGTCTGGCTCACGGGCTCTTTGCACTTTGGCAACCGCGCCGAACGATGGCATCACTTGGAATTGTGTGATTCCGAGTCGCGAGTCCTTGCATTCGTGATGGATCCAAGTCCAGACGTAGTGGATCAAGGCGTGCTCATTAAACACTGGGTCCTTGTCGAGCAGGGAAGACTTAGCACGGACAATGCGGCCTCGCGTTTTCTCGAAGTGCATGATAAGAAACTGACACTTCTCGTGCCAAATCTTAAAGTCGAGCCATTATGGATAGCGAACGATGCGTTGCAAGTGCTCGAAAAGAAGGCTACGACGATTGATCCTCCATTGTATACGAGTCCAGAACGATGGGTGACGTGGACACGCTCGCGCGAGGACAAGGACGTGCCATCCCTTGAGAGACGAAAGGAGCGAGCAAGTCGAGCACGGCAACGAGTTCATGTGGTGTTTGGACGTGTGACGACCGTGAGTCCCATCGCGCACCAACAACTTCATGCCAATAGTCATTTCTTTGTTGAAATTGAAGCCTACGACGTGCCAAACACTGCGAGCCAAAGTGTCGTGAACGTCATGTTTGCGGGGCGTGAGCACTTGCGGTGGCATGGATTTCTGCGACCAGGCAAGATCGTGCTCGTCTCGGATCTCGTCCTCGTGCGGTCTCGCGAGTGTGACGTGTTTTTACTCCAAACCACGTCATGGCAGCGAAAAAGCACGTTAGCGACGGAGACTTTGGAGACCGTCGTGCTCATCTGGACGCAAGAATCGCCGAGACCATTCATGGACGTTGAAGCCATGGTCACGGCTTCAAGCAAGACGTACAAGAAGGACGTTGCGATCGCGAGCCTTGGCCGATTGGTGGATTTTCAAGGCCAGGTGGATCGCGTCCTCTGGGACGAATGCATCGAGTTGCGTGGCCAAAAAGGGACACGCGTGCTCGTGTGTTTGTTCCAGTTTCCGTACCCCGACGACTTGCTTTGTGTGCGAAAAGGCACAATGCTCCAGGTCTGGAAGGCCCACGTTCTGCTGTGGCCCACTCCATTAGGCGACCCTCTCGTCCTTGGATTGTGTCCTCGCAGTCACTTGCGGATTGGTACGTTTGGGGCTCCACACAGTCCGTGGATGCCACTCCAACCATTGTCTCGACGGAAGACAAGGCACAAGAAATGGGCCCTTTTAGGGGCGTTTCACCGCCAATCCCTGAGTGTCTCCATGTGGCTCCTCGACCTGCTCGACAAGCTCAGTCAAAAGTTTTGCTTTCAAGGTGAGGCCACAACAGCCCTTCCTGTCTCGTTTCCGCATCTTCGACGACGTCAAGCAGCTTTGCTCGTGGCACACCACATCAAGTTGCCCCTCGTCAGGGATCAAGAGGACCCCGTCGTGACTTTAGGCGCCCGCTTTCTCCACTCCCACGCGTCTTCTCCGCGTCGTTGCCCCACCGTTCACGTTCCGCAGCACGAGAAACACTGGCTCTGCACGCGTCTCGTCACGATTCAAGAGCTACGAACCCTTGGCCTCAGGGCGTTCAACCAACGAAGCCACGCCGCCGTTGACAAGCCAGAGCCATCCAGTCGTCTCGTCGTGCAGGATCTCGCGTATTGTTTGCTCCTTGGAGGCCTGTGTGGAAACGTCGAAAGTGGCGATCTCCGCCTCGTTGATCGGACTGGAGCGATGGCCTTGCGCTTGAAAGGTGGACGCCTCGATGTGGCGCGGACGACGGGACGTGGCGTGTATTTCGTCCACGCGTTTGACCTCGTGATCGAGCCTTTGCCCCACGAGTTGCACGAAGCAGCTCCGTGGCCTTTGCTCCTGAGCGTCGCCTGTCCAGCGGATCACGTCGCGTACATTTCTTTCTTCGACAAGGAAGCAATGCCGACTGATACGGCTGGACTACACCCTCGTGACAGCCAGGCACTCTATGTCTTGGTGACTCAAGTCGATCCTGTACCACTGTCCCCAAGCCTTGTACCCGAGTATCGTGTCCTTCACGGCCTTGTATGTCCTGTAGGTGCCAAGCTTGCGACGCCATTGTGTCTCAACGCAGTGTCCCGTGCCACTCTTGTCGTTCGAACTCACGTGGCCACGTGGTTTGTTCAAACGGGTACTTGGTGTCTACTCGAGGGACCCGTCCTCTGCAAAGACACGGTACGAGCCCATCACGAGACAATCGAAGATGCCATCATTCAAGCATCGATCGATTACTGGGTACAAGCCAGCAAAGACGGTGACTTGAAGACGCGGCCTCCTTTTGACCGTTGGCTCGGTCAAGAGCGACCGTTTCGACTCTTTCACCTTGAGGCTGGAAACGGGCTTGTACCCGTTTGTTTTGAAGAAGGGCCGGGTACCACTCGTCCACTTGATTGCGAACGGTACCGAGAGCAATGGGAACCATTCTTGTCGTCATGGGTACACGCGATCCAGTCGAAAGGCGAGGCTTGTGCCAAGCAAACAAGTGTACCCGTTGCTCATTCGGAGCTGGTGGCCCTTTGCATTCTTACGTCGTGTCGCGCCAAATTGGAAAAGGTTGTGCAAGTAAGTGAGTTGCTTTGTCATCCCGTGCGAACTGAGCTGGTCGACGGTGGTCGAGTGCAACGAAATGGTGGGAAGGTGCATGCCCCGCAGTTGATTTCAGTGATTGGCTTAATTGTCAAGAAACGGTACAAGTGGTACCACCGATCGGGTTCAGCGATGCAAAGAGGAAGAAAGCGTGGTCGCGAGGACAACGAGGGTCTTGCCACTCGTGCGAATCGGCAAGTGCAATGTCTCGTGACGATCCGTGACCTACACCATCTCGATACCGTTGAGATTCGAATTGATACCACACGTTTTGGTTGGATGGAAACACTGTACCAAGACACTATGGTTAAGTTCTTGCGTCTCCATGGATTGATCACACGCTCGAGTTTCAAGGTCTATTTAAATTGGAGTCACGTCACGGCCGTCCAACTCGTGTCGCACGTGATGGTGCCGTCGGTACCATCAAACGCAGAGCTGTATGGCACAATGCCAACCAAGTTTCTCAACGATCTTTATTCAAAGTCTTATAGTGACAAAAGGCTGCATCGGTACGTGGTGGGAGTGGTACACATTAGTTACGTTGTCCTAAAGCGACAATGCTCCGTGTGCCACCAAAAAGTCTGTTTCGACCAATGGCGTGGAATTTGGAAACATCCAGAGGAAGCGACCGAGGCTCACAAGTGTGCCTCGCAGTGGTACCAATGTCTTGCATCGGATCCGGTCCTTTTCACCCGTACCTACATGGGTACAACCGTCCGGTGTGTCATTGACGACGGCTCGGGGCAAGCCGACTTGTTTCTTGAAAATGACGTGGCGTGGGAATTGCTCATGTGCACTGTCGGTCAGCGTCGTCGCTTTGAGGAGATTCTGAGGCTTTACGTGGATGAATTGAGCTACTTTGTCGGCCACACGGTGCATGGATCCTTTGCGGCGAGCAAAGCAGAGCGCGAGCAGGAATACTATCAGAATGAATTACGAGCTTTTGTCTTGCAGGCCATTCCGTCGCTGCGGTCGATTGTAGTGTACGCGCAACAGTTTTACAAGGCAAATGCCAAAGAGGGTACATCCATCTTGACGTTTGGCAAAGACATTTACGTTACGACGAAAACGGTACCGCAGCCAAAGCTGGAGGCCAAGCGTGTGGATCGACTGCACGTCCGTAGTGAGTTGCAGCAACGACTTGCCAGTCTGCGATTGCGATATCAAGCCTGAGATGCGAGAAGAAATACGTATATGATAGAATGGGACTGCTAGCTGTACCAAATTATAGGATCTCTTTCGCCAAGTAATGGTACAGTACCCTCAAAATAAAAGCTAATTCCAGGTACATTACCTCTTCGTGCCAATAGGAAAGTTTGCCAATAAAGTCGCGTGATCCTTCTATCAGGCTATGACCTAAACTTGCTCGACTAGACCATTTCAAGTCCGTGTCTTGTTGCAAAGGCGGCTCAGTTTTAACGTTTGACATTCAACGACGTTTTGCAGTACCAAGCTCAGTACCAGCAATTGGGACCATTTCCATTTTATGTGCGCAAATCGCAAATCGCCCGAGAAAAGGCTCACTTCAATTTGTACCTCATCTTGGCTACATCGTCCGCCAAGTAGGTACACCTCGTTGCCGCGTTTGGATTGGTTGATTTTCTGATCGTGGCAATCTTTGACTATCACAAAGTGAACCAACGACCAGATCGGAAAGGCAATGACAAGAGTGATGGTGTCCGATAGCGCCGAGGCGTCCACGTCCGACTCGATTCCTGCACGAAAGATGGTACCAACCTCTCGAGCTAAAAAGACGGCAACAACCGAGAAGAAAGTGACGACGCCACGAGGTCGCAAAGTGGTCGAGATGGAGCGTCTCCAGAAAGACGACCACGAGCACGAGGGTACACTGGCACTCGTGTGTGGTACCGTAAAAGAGGCACAAGGGCCACACGAGCATCAGGTACCCGCAATTTCGGACGACAAGGAGGAAAGGCCACAAGTTGCTTTGCACGATGCAACCGAGTTGCCACCTGCTCAAGACACGCAATTGCGACGACATTATTTGCAACGAATGTCCGGTTACTGTTTTGTGTTTTTTCGAATTCTGTGTCAAAGAGTATACTTTGGGACTGAGAAAATACCGTCTCTGTGTTGCAGTTACCGTCAGTTGCAGAGTACACACCCGAGTCAAGACGATGCAACAATTCGGCAACTCGCAACCAACATGGAAATGGCCACCTGTCAAAAAGCTGCCACTCGGGTACGTTTTGCGTGATCCTGTACCCCCCATCCTCGGTTGAGTGACTCCTTGCATCCACGCTAGAGTCACTACATTGCCACCATGGAGCAAGAGATCCACACTCTTTTAGAGTTGGAACTAGAGCAAACCAACGATGTCCAAGGATTTGAAACGATGCAAGTGTCCAGTGGCTACGTCCCACCCGAAGTGGCCCAATCGCGGACCTTTGAATACGCGCAAGCCCTTGCCAAGGCACAAGAACACGACCAAGCGAGTCCTTTGGGTCTGTCAATGCCATTGCCAACGCGACCACCAAGCAGTGAAACGTCGTTTCAATCCTTGATGAATGCTCCGCCCCTACCGTCGAGTTTGCCACAATTGGACGCACGCCCTCGGTTAAAAAGCACGCACCACCAAAGTCTGGAAATGGCAGGGTACGCCACATCCGTATCGAGTCCAAGCGTGTCGATTGCAAACGACAGGACGGACCAACCGAGTCGGCGACCGACGATGGAGCCACGGCCACAAGGGCCGGTGCAAGAAGAGAAAGCACCGTTGCAAGTGACGACGTTTCACGAGTTTTCGGCCCAGATTCAGCATTTGGACAAGTCGGTTTTGATTGATTTGTTGTGGAATCAACGAAAAGCTTTGGCCCGATGGCAGACGCAAGCGAAACAATTGCAACTTCAGCTTGCAGCGACGCTTGCCAGCCCCGCGTCGTTTCACTCACCCATGAAGGCGTTTGTGAACCCCCACGTCGCTGCGCAAGCCGAGATGCAACGCGCTCGAGAGCGCGAGAGGGTACGAAGTGCCCACTCACAGCAAATGCCGTCGTATGGCCACCAATCGAGTGCAGATGGCACCTTTGCTTCAAGTAGTGACCAGTGGCACGAAAGTGCACAAGTGTATTGGGAACGGATCCACGTTTTGAAAGGCGCGTACAGTGAGAAACTGCGGACGGCTCTCCGGGCATTGGCCCACAACACTGCGCCGCCTAACTCAGTCTACAGTGTCAAGGCCCAAACAATGATGCAAAACATTGGCTTGGTTTTAAACATTTTGCACGAACAACCAAGTACGCATCAAGCCCGAAAACTTGACGTTTTGCATTCGATTGAGCGCTTTATGCAAATGTCTGTGAACCCAATCGTCCACAAAGTGCTCCACTCGCGAGCGTTGAACGGATCGACGTGTAATGTGGCGAAACCCGTGGCCTCTCCTTTGCCTACCGAACGCATTCGAGAGATGCAAAGTCAAAGAAATGACACGGCACGACAAGGCTTTGAGAAAGCAAATGATTTGCAATACAGTCACGGAGATCTTTTGGAGCCTGCCACGCGACCCAAGACGTCAACAACGCTTAGGATGGGTGACGTATTATCCACTTCCTTGGAAGGGGAAACAGAGAGCCGATCGGTGGAGTTTGCCACGAAGGCGAGTGGCAGCTTCTCGGACGACATTGGTACGACCGAAACGCGACGGCCAAGCTTGAGTTCGGACGACTACCTTGCCAAGAACCGAGGACTCGAAGAGCATGTGGACGAAGCATTGAAGGAGTTCTCGGAATTGGCCGATATCGACTTCGACGATCCCGAGGACGCGTCGCTTCTTGCAAAAGAAAACCAAGCTGCCAACGGTGTGAAACGAAAAGTGGACGACGTGTGAGTGCAAGTTATTTTTCAGTTGCGTAAATTTTGACACAGTAGTGAGTACATGGTTTTTTTATTGCTGCGTGCATTGCTGCGTGCTTAAATATCTTCATTGTATTGGGGAAAAAAAAAAGAGTTACCGAGCTAACCCTAGGGCAAGGTTTACATTGTGCGCATGGCGGAGAAAATATTGGGCCCGATCACTGATGGCAGCGGTTCGACCAGATGGAAAAATGGCATTTGGCAACTCGGTCCACGAACGATCGGAAATGGCAATTTCCATGCCAAGTTTCTTTTCCGTGGCCCTGGCAAGTTCAGTGGCAAGGAAATACCGAGTTGCCAATGCCACACTTTGTTTTGCAAGGTTTTCGTGGTCGGTTGTCGACGCAGGCTGAGCGTGTTTGGGGCGAGATGGGGGCGCGTTGACGGTATAGCCAATCAAATAGTAGCCACTCCTTCCGTTGCTTGTGTCACTTGATCGGACGAGATCTGGCAACGGGTGAAGCGACGCAATCGATGGCGTGTATTGCAACGTAATCACTAACTTGCGGATCCGACTGGCCACAAAACTTGCCCATTCGGCCAAAGTTGCGTCACTTGGTGCACGCAACTCAATGGCCACATAATGGTCGTACCGTACCAATATTTCCGTCGGTGCAAAGAGTTGCGTCCAGGACGACGGGTGACTGAGATTCCGCCGACGCAAGTCGTCCATGATTCGTTGGCCACGCGCAAATTCTTCTCGCAACACTTTGAGCGTGGAAAGGTTCACATTCACCGCAGTGTTGACAGCAGGAAAGCCGGGAGTAATGATTGGCATGAGGTGGGTACGATCGTGGAGATTGTAGTGCGGATTCCATTGTACCACTCGTTCATCGTGCAAACCTTCAGGCGAAGGGTGTGCCACTAAAATGGGCGTTGGGTATTGCCATGCGGCAAATACCGAGAAAAATCGGTACACAAGACACGCCACATTGGCACGTGGGAACATTTGGCACACAAAACAGACGAGCAACGCGTAGGAGATTCCGCCGAGAAAACCAGTCTTGTTCGAGTACAAGCCGCGCCGTTTTGCCCAGAGTCGAATGACCCGTAGACACGATCGAAAGACATTTGCATTAGGCACAAGTTCGAGAATGAGCGACGCCACGCGCGCAACAGAGAGAGACCGAATGGAGGTGGAGTCCATGTCGTGCATCACTTGCATGTCGTGACCCGGTAAAAAGGGTACATGTTTCGGTACCGCTTGTTGCTGTACGTACCGCGCAAACAACAAGTCGATTCGTACCATATTTAAATGAAAGGATAAAACAGGAATCGCCGCTTTCCGTCGGGCAACAAGGTCGGACACGGCCACTTGGTTGGCTAAATGGTCACATAAGGACGTGAAAAAGACTTGCGACGTGATGACAGGGGGCATCAAGGCCACCACATCGAGGTCCGAGTCTGCTTCTCCGACCTTTAAGTGCCAACTCCCACCTAGTAATAAAGTCGCAGTGGTACCACTTGGGTACACTTCCGTCTCGGGTTTCAACCTGCGACCAAGCCAAAGATCCACAAGTCGCCGCAACTCGTTGAAGGCCAAATGTTTTTTACTTAATTCGTCTGGGGTCGGGAGAGGTGCCAGATTATTGACACATTTCATGAGCCCATTCGTACTTCTCAAATCGTACTCACTGGGTGGTACAAGTTCCACGATCGGTACCACTCGACGCAGTCCATAAAGTGGACTTTGTCGTGGTCTGCACCACCTTGCCAAGTCCTTATCCTTGTGTGTCTGTGGATTTTTGCTTCCCGTCTTGAGCCAATTTGCTGGACACGAGTCGACGGGCTCGGCCGTCGTGCTGCCACTCGAAGCAAAGAGCCGTGAGTCACTACTGGAGATGGAGCCATCGTCGCTACACTCTTCGTCGTCCGAAACGTCGTAGCTCGAGCAACTGGTACGACTTCCCGACGACGTGTCTTTCTCCTTGTTCATGTGCGCAAGTACGTCGAGCGTGTTGACGCGAACGTCTTGAGGTTGACGCAAATTCTGCTTGACCTTTTGTGTACGTTCGGCATCTCCCCAACACAACGGACTCATGGTACCAATTGTAATGTCCGCTTACAATGTAAAAATGGTCTACGTGGAAATGGCACAAGAGGAACGCTTGCAACGGTACAACAGGCAAAAACCCTTTGTTGGCAAAACAGTTCGAGGCAACAGCACTCGATTCGAAAAGCTGTTCGACAGGAGGGCGAGAAACAGGACGTTCAAGGAACCCGCGCACGGAAGGAGGCAAGAATCGCAGCGTGATTGCGATGATAAATGCGCGAATGAAGGCTTGACTCGTTTGTGCTCCAAACTGGTACACCCCGTACGTGTCGTATGGCGCCTATTTCTGTCCAATAGCCCATAGACAAGTGAGGGGTGGGGGTGGGGGGCTGTCCGGTCGGAACTGCCTCTTCTAAACTCTCACGCCGATGTAAAGTGCCCTCTTTGTCCTAAAATCCTGTCTTTACTTCGTAATAAAGCGAAGGTATGGACGTCGCGAAAAGCATGCCCGAGCACGCTTTCGCCGTCTATCCAATTAGTACTCCACGTGCTGACTACCTACGAACGAGGACAAGGGCGTTGCTCGAGTGCCGCGACAGCACGACGGAATAGAAGGGGTGAAAAGTCGATTGATGAGAGCTCACTGATTCCTCGTGACCTCGCGTCTCTTGCACCAACGAAGTGGTCAGATAGAAAGATACTTCTGGGCGCCGTACTGCCTGTCTGCGGATCTTTCCAGACCGAGAGTCGAAATGACGTGCCAGTTAGGACAGTGAAAAAGAAAAGAGGAAGATACTTTAGTATTGTATGGGGTTCCAGGCGCTGATCGGTCTAAAGCGGTACAATGCACCGTTTCAACATACGAAGCGTCTGCAATAACAGCTGTGTGGCTGCGGTGTGGCCATATGACAGTGCCAGTGGCTTCATCTGCTAAATGCAAAGTTTCGACAATGTAGCAAACGACGTTTTTGCCATGTGAGTCGGGCAAACGATGCCTCCTTGTTGTGGAGTTCATGTACAACTGATGTTTTCTCTTTTTCCACGTACGACATTTTGATGCATGGGTGGCGTATCATTTTGTCGTTTTGAGAGTCGGCCAAGACACAAATGCCCGTTTTTTTGGTGTAGGTAAAGGGGTACGATGAGCAATCAATGAAGAAATCAGATCGCATCAAATGTGCTTTGTACCTATTGTAACTCCTTTATTAGTCATGTCGAAATTTGAGGGATTGTTGCTGCGGTATATGATAGTACACATAGACGGAATCTTTTTAGCTCGATGTACTATATCGATGTACTATATGATAATATACTACATCATCAACCTCGGCTTATTCTTTGGAATACCGTTATAATGGCTCGAAAATGGTTCCAGCTCGTGGGCCAAGATGGAAACGCAATGTTTGCAGCTGCTGTGAGCTTGGATATGAAGATATCGCTACATTGCGGGATGCTGTGAAAGCCAAATGTCCGAACAAGCTCGCAAACGTGGATGCGGCCGAACTTATCGTCTTCGACGCGAATGGTGTGGTGTTGCCAAGATCATCGGCATCAGTGAGTAAGCTAGGAAATGAGGAAGACAATGCACTGATCGTGCAAGTGCCTTAGCGCATGCAATTCGATTCGCGTTGTTTTATCCAACCGAGTGTGCAAGGGCACGTCGAGAAGGCAGCATTTGTGATCGTGCATGTAGACGACGAAGAAGTCACGGGTGTTGGCATGGGGATATTTTCACCTCAACGCTAGCGGTGACGTGTGATCATAATTAAACAGTAAAACACACGGTCGGAAGCGTCGCGCCTTTGACGTTGAAGGGCGAAATTGCAAATGTTAAAGTTGTAGCTCGCAATGCCGAGTTGGACTTTGCGATTCTAAAATCATCGAGTCCTAGATCATTCATGCCTTCATGGAGTTGAAGACCAGATCAGCTACGAGGACGCTTTGATCTTGTGTTGGCATCGTATCGACTCGGTATTAATACTTGCAAAGATGTCTTTGATTATCAACTGGGATTTGCTCCGGCAGCCGGGATCTCCAACAGTATTCACCAAATACACATCTTGTACGCGTGTTCAGCTTTCGCTGAAGATTCTGGTGCCGCGCTTCTTCTCAAGGATCAATTTCTGGTTGGCATTCACCTGACGACAGTCAATGCGCTTTGTGCAGAGATGGACCGCAAGAAAGTCATTAAAGATGGCTTGAATGACGTGGAGGAGTCTCTGGACCCCATTGCGTCGAGTGGACTAGCGCAAGGTTGCTTAGGTCTTTTGGCTCATGAATTTAAGAACGTAGTGAGGGATTAATAGAAAGATTTACTCGAATGATTAAGTCACCCACCACCCTATATTATCAGAGTTACTACTTTTTGCAAGTTTCTCCCACTTATTTAAGGCCATGACGATACCGTTAATGTCCCCTGAAAAGTGGTGAGAATTCACTTTAAAGGCACGCTTTATTTCGGGAGTTGGTAATGTGAAGTAGGCAGACGTGGACTGGTTATGGCTCTCGATTATAGCGCATCAAAAAAAACTTTGCTTTCGTATTGTATTATTTACTAAACTTTATAGTCTTATGTATTTTTCTTTCGACTGAATTAAGAATTTACTCTGCTGCGGTTGATATTTTCGGAACAGCTCAAAAATGCACTCTGGATTTACGAGAAGAATGATTTTTTGGTATCGCACGTAAGCCGAGCGGATAAAAATATGCCTTGCATAAGCTTGAAACTCCACCAAGCGACAAGAATTGAACACGATATAAAGAAGTTTACGTTTAACAACGATCAGTATGCAGGTCAGCTTCAATTTGACGTCTTAAAACAACTACTTTAACTATAACACCTCATGGTGTAGAGAACAGTCAGTAAAGCAATCCGACCGCAATTGAAAGGAATAATATTGATTGTGTTTAATTGCATAATCGAGTGCGCTCTGACGACCTTATTATTGAATCAAATGGCACATCCAGACTATGCTCTGGCCATATGAAGAATTCTGCGAGCCCACTGAACTGCGTCATGACATATTTTCTTGTGTATCGATGTCGAGGGTTACTCTCGATGCCATTTTATGCAAAGAAGAGCGGAGGATGCGTCGTACGGGCAGGGCCCATGGTTAAATGTATAATCTTTTCCTATGAAACGTTGCGCTGGTGTGTAATCCCACGACGTCAAAAATTTACACCAGTAGCCACTAGCGTCATCAAGGTCATAACGTGTTGTTAAATTGCTCAAGCTTCTTCTTGAAGTTCGACGCTGTCTTCGACAACATCCGCGATTGATACATCACGAATTAATGAATTACTTATCTGATGGTTGCTCTACACGAGTACAACCGACCCAGTGGCCCGAGAGGTTGGTCGCTCGATCCGGGACCGAGTGGACCTTGATTCGATAACCATCAGACCAAAATTGAGGCAGCCGTAGATAGGTCACTAAAGTTGACAAGCAATCACACTCAAAAGTGTATTTACGATGAAACGAGGTATATCTCAAAATGAATTGGATAGCTACTCGCATCCCACGCTAGAGACGGCTTAGTCCTAGCATGTGAGTTCCGGTAGCTTAAATTTCTACACAAGAGTAGAATTCAGCATGGAGGCTATACATGGATGAGATGAAAGCGCGATGTACCACCATCTTTCGTTGTCGCTTTACGGCCGGGATGGTGAAATCTCTCAACGGGTATGCCGATCATGGTCAATATGTTATTAGGGCGCTTTACAAAACGCGTATTACATTTTTCTTTGGCCCACCCGTATAAATTATTCGAAATAGTCCCAATTATATCCGAAAGCATCCAGATCACCAAGTATGTCGCCCTGAGACCCTTATCGCCACATAAAAATGGAGAATAATTCGAATTGAAGGTGCTGACGTTTACTATTGACATGGTGCGCCGCTAGTAAGAACCTTCTGCTATTCATGCTAAAACGTCATCCACGCACAATTTCTGGTGCCAGTCTATCCCGCAAGATAAAGGATAGCATGTCGGATAAAAACTTATACCCCGCCTTGCGTTCGATTGCTTTCTTTAAGACCTCAACTCGTTGCTGGTGGCCAAATTTAATGGTAACGATGCGTTTCTAGTCGACATCGCGTACCTCCGCACAATCATGTTTCTTTGCACAGGAAAAGTTGGTGATGACTTCATTCGCAACGAACTTTACAATTACGATACCATTAACTTAGTTTGAAAATGGCAATACCTTTCTCGCGGTGCCTTCTACAAATTGGAGCGCTCAGTTTTGCTTGACTAACCAAATGAATTACTAACGTCTAAGACTACAAGCCAAAACATAGCAATACCAAAAATATAAAACCCTATATTCTTGAAAAGGAACAAAAAATACTCTCAATATATAGACTGATTATTTGTTACCGCCTATCACTGAATGACAACCACCCAAATATATCTGGATGTCAATATATCAAACTCATTTTCACTCATTTCTATAACAAATATGTTCTCAACATCTCAACTTTCCACGGAATTTTTTGCGTTATCACTTCTATGGTCTTTTTGTAAATTGTTCAGTGCTTCTTTCACAGTGTTCAAGCAAGCCGGGACGTTGTCGTAAAGTCGAATATAAAGTCTCTAGAACTTTTTTCGTGACTACGTTCCATCAGTGCGTTTGTCTTGCGATGAATCCCTAGCGAGCGACGCCAATTAAATTGAGTCGTCGAAGATGTTTTCGGCGAACAATTATTTGCAGTATTCCAGCCATCTGGCTTCACACGTTCGATTCTAACGCAAGGTGACCGTGCGCCAAAATCGCTGGAGGCTTTGCATGACGCGCCACCCATTATGTTGACTTGCCTGGCTTCTCAAGTATTGAGTCCAGGGCATATATTTGTTAATCCCCCGATCGCCTTCTCCGGTGGCTGACTGCAGCCGATAATACGCCATCTCTCCGTTCACGGCTTGAAGTCGTGAGCGATGGTGTCGTCGCTGCCGCATCATCGCTGTTAAGAATGTAAAGGCTGTTCTGCTTGTTGCTGCCACGCTGCGGGACACTTTAGCCTTTTTGATTTGGGTATCCAAGTCCGTCAATGGACATATGCGCTTTGAAGGAGTGTACTGTCTAGATCCGTACCTTGCTCATGTCTCCTCATGCCGCCTTCATGTGTGTGATAATCAACTCATAGCCAAAAACAAATATAAAAGTCTACTTGAAGCCAATCATGAGTCAAACTTGATCATAGTTTTTCTTACGGATCAAAAACGCTGGCTAGTCAAGGTCGGATGCGTATGTCAAGATCTGTGGTATATAGTGCTCCTACGAGAGCGCTTTCAACAGCTTCGCTCGCTTACTTGACCTTCGATCAGAACCTTCTATTAAAGCTTACTTTCTGCTAAAACCTATAATGTAGCACTGTTGGATCAGTTCACGGGAGGGACAACATAGTAAAAAGCTACACAAGTCCGTCAATGGACATATGCGCTTTGAAGGAGTGTAAAGCAGTGAAAAATTTTGTATCGATTTCAAGTGTCAAATGCAACCTCCTCGGCCTTGTTGATGCCCTTTATGAGCAAGATGGCCCTGGATCGCAAAAAAATTGAGTCTTGTAATTGTATGATTCAGAAATTTTCATCCCGTACCAATTGATATGATTAAAAAGCTAAGACGTTGATGACTACAAGTCGTAGCACAACTTACATTTAAGTCGCAACGGAAGTGGGTCTGTGTAATAATCAAAGGGAGCTATTGCACTCTAGTCTCGTCGAAAAGTCAAGTACTATGACATTATTTCCAGGAAAAATCTGTAGTGTATATTTACCAGGATGATGCAACTCCACAAACTAGCTAGTGTAATCATGAGATCAAATTTACTTCCTCTAACGTGACAAACAAAGTGTAGTCCTGACCGTTCATCTCAGCAAATTAGCTAGACCAGTGCAAGCGTCACAGCAAACGAAAGTAAACGAAGACTTCGATAGACATAGTTTTTCTTTCAGTTGAATCCATCAGGCTGTCAATACGTTAGTGTTACATCGTAAATTTTAGCTTTTTATACGCTCGGGTAACTACCCCAATTGTTATCAATAAATCAGCTTCCATATTGTGAAACAACGCTTTATCGTATCAAATTTTACACGCTTGAATACAGAAAATCGTAAACGGATGCGAAGATTTCTTCTTCCAGTTCTACACGGGTGTCCAGCAAGTCGTCCAGCTCAAATACAACCAAAATAATTCGAGCTGGACAATTTTCTTTTCATGTCTGGTTGTCAAATCCGGCCAAAAAAACTGGCTGTAAGCTGTCAAATTATTGGTACGTTAGCAAAAATTGCATGAACAATTTCGCAGTCATAAATAGGGCGCCAAACGCGTCTTACAGGTACGAACCAATAGAATTATCAAAATTGAAATGGCCAAACTGACCTTACTAGGCCAACCCGACCCGCAGCAAACGTTTGCTATTGTAAAGCAAATGATTTCTGGTAGATTGTGCTGATAAATTATTAGCAAAATATGCAAGCACCAGCTTAACTGCAGACTTTCATACAACAGAAGAGTACTCAATTCAACCAATTCAGGAATATTAAAGGATCTCTTGTTAGCAAGTATCGCCGTCGTATAATAGCGATTTTACAGAAGAACACCGTTTTAACGTAAAAAATCTATAGAAGGAAGCAGCAATTTATCGTAGCAGACCTATATCTGTTCTACAAGAAAGATGCAGCCATTTGGAGAAGTATAAACAGATTTTATACCGCAAATGTTTTCTTGCCAAACAGCAGGCATTCACACTAGTTGTTTCAGGAAAGAACTTAAGTGAAGTGAAGTGAAGGCCGCTCCAAGCTCATTATACGCGAGCAAAAGTTCCAGCACAAGCAGAAGAGCTTGATTTAAGAGCACATCAAGAAGTTTTAATACTCGCAAGGTCAAGAGAATATTTTGATTGCAACTTAGCTCAGCTTCTCTGCTTTCCGTGTGTATTACACGCAGAGACATTGACCAATATCGATAAGAAACATTCAAAGCATTCGACAAAGCTATAGCAACTGCAATAAGCATTGATTAGTAGCCTGTTGAGGCAACAACAATCGAGCTATCAGGGCAATACAAAAAGCGAAGATGCATTAATCGGCAAAGAAAATGACATAATTGGTACTAGCATTATAAACGATATGGTATGACCAAGCGATTAGAGGCAAATCTAAATCAAAGCCCTACATCAGTTCACTTTCCATAATTGGTTGCGAGGCAAGCGAATACTTCTATGGCATTCCTTTTTCAATGAGCTCGGCCGATAATCGTATCACTTCTATTCGACAATAACTGCATAGCATATCTGTCGGGTTGCATAGTACTTCAAACCTAAAGTCCGAAAGATATCAACAACAGCACTTAAATCGGATCTTGGTTTTAATGGTGCATCGCCCTCGTCGAACAGCAAAAATGACACCTTAAAGTCTTAGCTTTCTCGTTTTGACATCAAACTAAATGAGTATCGAATAATCAAGTTTAAGCCTACAAAATTGCTCGATAAACCACCAATAATGATGAAGCCTTCGGATTTAAAGCATGGAGAATGAGAATATCAAATTGCTCGATAGATGAGGTCCGACCTGCTCCAATTACTTCATAGAACAGAGCTCGAAGATGTTTTCTTTCGGCGACTTCTCTGTCACACAAGAACGTGAAATGCGATATCTTTCGAAGCTGACTTTACTGTAAATATAGATTGTGGTATGATTTTTCGGGTACTATCGCTGGTTTGTACTGAATAGTCACCAACACTAAATTGTCTTAAGAAACAGCTCTCGCTTAGCAGAAATCTGCAAAACGTGTCGGTGTGCTTTTTTAATGCCCTGTAGTACCAGACAAGACACACACTCAAAGTATTAGAGACGAGTAAATTGGGTTTTCTGTCTTGTACGCCAAAATTGAGCGACCAATCGTAAAGAGTCTGTTACTTGTCTACAATGGCATATGGCAAAAGTTTTGAGGTCATCTTTAATATCGTTATTTAACCAATGCAATCTCACCCTAGTGCTTACGCGAGAAGACATTGATAGTTAGGTCTTTTCATTTGGATCCGTCAATTCCACAAAGCACCACAGTGCAAGCAACTAGACTAAACGTCATAATTGTCGGTCACCAAATAAGCTTTAAATTGAATTTAGTGGTGTTTAGCCAATCACCAAAATATTTAGTGATAACCGTGGAAGATGGGAAGACAAACTGATTTACACAGACTTTCACTCTCTTTTATAAGCTATCACAAGCACGTGTGTCCTCATCTGGGAAAATTACTTATAAATCGGGACGTCGTTAAAATTACCAGCTCTAACTGACCAGATTAATGCTCTTTAAGAACAAATGCCATGCAGAAAAGCTAGTCAAATAAGCTTGGCGTAAGCTTCTCTGCTAGAGGGCAAATGTATATCACGCCCAATTTCGTCGGCGGAGTAAAAATAACATGGTAGCTTCGATTAAAGCTCTCGAATGTGGATACAAAGACGTAGCCTACGAAGCGTTGGTAAGCAAAAGCGCTATCTCTTCCTGTGATCTACTTGCGAAGTGACACGTCTTAAAACCTTGGAAGCCGTTTGTCCGGCTCAGTCATGAATGCCCACAGACACTAAGTGTACGAAGTGCATCCACTTTTCTTAGACATCGAACAACTCTCCAGATCCGAGTAAAATATTTGCCAGGACATAAGAAACCTGAAAATAAGAGCTGCTTGCAGGTGGAACGCTAGGATATCCCTCAGCGCAATTCTTACTACAACTTTTTGGGAACCTGCCGTGGAACATCGAGCACTGCGACTGCGGCGCAGAAGAATTCTTCCAGAACAAGAATTCACTTATAAACTACATGAACCGTGTCGTATTGAGAAAGTGCTTGTGGAAAATGAAGAGTGTAGTCGTACTATTGAGCATTATAGCTTGCATCGTTCGGGTAGTACATCTTCTGGGGCATTAAAGTGTACAGCAAGCTGTTTTGCTTTTCGTGGGCGGTAATTCTAGTTTGGAATCGGCAGCGGGCGCGTGGCACATCTCTCTAGTGACTTCCGCCCGCATCATCATTTATAATACATGGAAAATATAGTTTAGTTTTGACCTCAGCTTTATACTCCCTTCTAAGATCGGTCAATATATTATCAATGACACTTTCTTACGGGTTCTTACTCTACAAGCAGTAGTGGGCTCCCCTCTTCTAAGTGTGAGAGATTTCTAAAATCACTCATGGCTATAAGCTTGAAGTAAGGCTTACAATCTACAGTTTGACCCCATGCGGGTCAATTTAAATTAAACGGCGTCTTATCCTGAGACTTCGTCATAAGTAAGGCCAGGTGTGTACCAATTTGAGTCGAGCCCTCTTCAAGAGAGGGGATATTTTGTCAACTATCATGCAACTGGTCACGGTCTCGACAAGTTATGCTCGTTCAGAGCGCAAATATATAATGGAGTTCGTCTCTAAGGTCTTTCAGCGGCTCTTAAACACAGAATATATTTAGCAATAGCCGTTCAAGATGCAGCAGCAATGTTCTTTGCAGCAATATGGCCAACTGTAGTCATATGCCGACGACAGAGCGATGGTTATCACTAAACGTTTTTTATCGAATGTATTCTAAACCGAGAGGGATGTGCTGCGGGCCAAGCGTAGAGCCTGGCTCCTAGATCCAACGCTCCAGATCAAAACTATTCAAACAAAGGTTAGTCGTGGTTCCCAACGGTCATTTATTTCTGATTTGTATACTAGAATGTTTAAAATAAAAAGCCGAAGCGTTTCGAAAAAAAATATTTCGAAAAAGCCCCTGTCTTTATGTGATGTCGCGTTTAAGTCGTTTGTTTATGATTGAATTAAATAATTACCCAAGTAACTCAATCCGACCTTTTAATCTTGATTACTTTTATCTAACACAGATCAGTGCACATAAGCAATTGCTTATTGAAATATTGCATATCTTCCTGCACGCTTCGCTAAGTTGGAGTACTGTGTGATCCCATTTCATGCGGCTTGCAAGCATCACGCGGGATCTGACTTAGGCGGAAGTTGGCGAGATTTGGTGGGTTAATACATCGTGTGAGAAACTCTAAGGAGAGCTTATTTCACTCGATAGCTGCGGAGCTATCAGCCAATCATGACCGCTTCCAACTTCATTGGTAAAGACATAGCAGTGTTGCCCATATTATTAACAATGCAGCGGCACAACTTCAACTCTGGTGATGATAAAGGTGACTTTTAAACGCGTCCACTACAACGATTGTTTTAGTAAGCTGCTTTAGTCTGATCGAGCCCAAGCTATAATCGATCGCACTTTCCAGAAAAGCAAGCGAATAAAAAGCAATTATATAGAAGTGTTTGGATGCGTAGGCACTCAATGATTCGATTAGAAATTGTTTGCTCCGCGTTTCCACTACATACGGGTGGCTCAAATCATCAAGTGGGTGGCCAAGTAAGTAGAAGTCTGTAAAATCTTCCAGAGCGTCAAATTCTAGGCTCATATGACGATGTCAGTAGAGATCCTGTTAGTAAAGGTAGCGTGTGGGAGGTTCATAGGCATCAGCCTTGTCGTTGGCTTTATGGAGGTTGATGGCAACACGAGCATTGTGCCGTCTGAGTAAATTAGTACGCTTGGCACCAATTCCAGTCAGCATAACTGGGAAAGATGTTTAAGGGTGCGGTGTTTAAGCATAATGCTTTTTCGGACACGATGTTGTCGGATACATTCCGCGATTTTTTGCTCGGGCAAGCAAACGTTGCTCGAATCATTGAGAACCACTTGCTGGTGTAAGAGCACTACTTAAGGTATCCTCGCCACAGGATAATTACTGTATTTAAGGTTATCACTGTGATGTTCCAGTGTGTGGTGGAGTAACTTTGGCATCTATCGTGCGCTGTACATTAGTCTCGTACTCAGTCCAATGTGCTAGCAGGGCATCCTTAGACAGATGCGAGCAAGGCTACCGTGAGAAATTGCTCATGGTAAAGTTTTACAAGTCGAAGTCCACTATATGCCTGCCTTCAAGAGTAAGTGTTTTTTAGTACCAAGACCTAACGGAGCCCTTTTTTAATCTCAGTCGACTTCATTCGGGTTTATCGGTTGAAAGAGCGGAGGAAGTATCCATCAATAGCTTTAAACATTGCACTTCCTACTAAAACAACATAGTAGTGGTCATTTTATATCTACTACTTTATAGCTTCATGGTACTACTTTATAGCTTCATGGATACTAAGTACTGCCTCCTTCTTTTGCTTTAAACATCACATGACTTGTGTCACATATTGTGGTAATACCAATAACTAATGTGACAAACACTAGGTTTGTGTACTCCTTGTACAAAATCCCCATTGAAAAGCTTGGACCCCTTGTAACTATAAAAGCTAAATACATCCGTACAATAGTCTATGAGACTTTATCGGGCTCGTTGTATAAAAACTGGGTATTTTTAGCGACTAGCTTTCGTCGATTTTCGGCGTTGGGCGAATCCCATAGCCCCTCGTCCACTGCGCAAAGAAATAACCCACTAAAGAAATTGTTGTGTTTAAATTTACTAGCTTCCTATTGGCTTTCGATTTGTAACCTCATCAACAAGAGCATTTAAAGTTGAGTCTTTGTCTCTGCAAGCGATGAACTTCCCCGTCCTTTTGTTTGGAAAATTTTTCGTGGCCACAAATTTGGATGACAAGTCGAACAAATTTCGGGGCGCATACTGGGGAGATGAGCTTTTTTTCAAGGTTGTCATAATGTGAGCCTTCTTCGTGGAAGAATTCAAGTAATTCTATCGCCTAAAGAGAATGTGTCTATGGGGGAGAGCGATAGGATTGCATTCCCGGTACAACGGGGTGAGAGATTCCTCCAGAGTCTTCTCTGTCTGAAGTAGCGAGCCTCAGCGATATGAAGAATCACTTTTAAGGTTCCCTTTAGAACATGCACCTAGGTCGCCGTACGGCATGCATTTTCATGCTATACGGGTGACCAGTAATGACGCTAACAACTTGGCGATGCTGAGCCATTAAATTATCTCGAACTTATTTAGTCTCCTATCAAAAGGTGAAATTGCACGACAGGCACCCTATCGGTATTTTCTGGTGTGCAAAGTTCTAAGAAAGATCAAAGCTCCACGCCTTCTTTGCTAAGTCGGACGAATTTTGTTGAACTCGCCGCTCATGGAACAGGCGCATCCTAAGTAATAGGCGTATTTTAGGCGCAAAATGTAACGTAATGGTCATCACCGGCAGTTTTGCCGGTAACGGCTATTACGCGAAATATTGAAACTTTCCCAAAATACATAGGCATTAGTACCATCCATAGGTAAGGGGATCATACAGTTTCCGACCAGAAGACACTTCCATATGTCCAATAATCATGGGGAACCAGGAGACCATACTGATTAAAATAAATTTAGAATGCGTTAAAAGCCAGATTGAATCAAGGGAAATAATAGCTTTTAGGATGGTAGCAGTAGATGGATGAGTTCGGCTGTAGCAAGAAAATAAGTCGTAAGAGCTCTTCATTTAATAGTACTTTTTAATTACGTTAGGCAACAAACACTCCTCTTCTACGACTTTGCTTCGTCTATGCTTCACGACCGATATTTATCAGCCTTCTCAGCGACTGTGTTTCATTGTAGCATTTGTCGTGCCAAGTTCAAAAGTTCAAGGCAAGGGTGCTCGTGGTCACATAGTGAGAAGCGAGTCACCCTGTGATTAATGGTACGTGCCACTCAGCGGGCAGCTCTAAATTACAAAGGGTTGTCTCACAGCACGAACTTAACGTTTAGTGGTTGGTTAGTGAAGTTGCACGTTAGTGTGGTACATACATCTGGAACTCCTTCAGTCTTGTGCTTTTGTCCCTTTTTGAAAACACGGAGGATAAATTCCAGATATGTTACCACTTGGTTTGCATTCAATACTACTGCGCTGTTTCGTTTGGCTTCGTTGCAAGGATAACGAAAGACTCGTGAACCCACAAAACCTTCCATCAATATTACTGAGCTCCTAACAAGCCGTGACAAGGAGATCGACAAGCTGCGAAAAGACTTTTGGTTGATAAGGACTGAGGTGCCAGAAAATTTAATGCACGTTGTCACCGAAAACCTAAAGTGCCGTATTTGGCAATCCGAGAGCTTTGGAAGGCTCATTAGACCACTCTATTCATTTATACAATAAATGTACACTGTTGAACAAAATTTAATCAGTCTCATTTTTAGTCTTGTGGATTTTGAAAGGTCTGGTAGATTATACAAAGAGAAAAATCCAGCAAGTATGGGCTAACAGAAAGGCCTTACGGCTGAGCGCCCAACTTTAAACCCAAGACCTCGTCAATAGAGCCGAATGAGTGCTTCTGACGATTAAAGACTTTACGGCCAACGTCGCGCTCAAGATGATGAGCACCGACTCCGCAAGATGCGGCAAGTGCCAATGACCAAGCGGATTCAATCACTTAGGCTAATGTAGCTCTCTCTGCAGCAACAAGACAAGACACGCTGTTCATACAGCAACTACTGCTGTATCACACTCAACAGCAACAGCAATACTGAGCCCAGGTGCAAGCTCAAATGCAAGCCTAAATGCAACAGGCTAATGAGCGCTTCGAGTTTCTCGTTGCAACAACAGGCGAGCCGAAAGAAAAAAATCCTCCTGTTCATGAAGTGACTTTTGGCGAAGATATTGGCTTATGGACCTTCCTAACAAATAGTACAACGTTAACAAGCACCACTTGATGACAACAGAGTCGTCCGACTTTGTGGCGCTTATCTCTAGAAATTTACGCAAGCCGTACTAAAATAATACCGTGCATTTATTTCCAACTGTAAGAGCGTGAACGTGCACAAGACATGGGCACCGTTAAATCCTCGATTGTGCACACGATTAAGGCCTAAATATTTCGAGTATGATCTTCGAAAGCGGTTATTCCACCTGAAACGAAGAGAAACTATCCATGAATATGACTCTAAATTACAAAACCTGATGTCTCAAACTGAATTGGAAAACAGTGATTTGGGAAGGCGATTTTTCTTAGCAGGACGGGAGAAATTTGCAAAGAAGATCAAGAAAGAGAGTCTGAGTACTCTCCAGGGGGCCATTGAAATTTCCTCAAATTTTGCTCGGGCAGTCCAAATCGCATATTAATCGTTCAAGACGGGCATAAAGACTCAGGCTATTGTTCGAACAAGTCACGACCTCAAAAACTAAAGCTTTTTTAAGAGGGTAAGAAAGAATGACAACTGGACTTAATCAGCGACATGTAACAATTGTGGCGTTGTCGGCCACAGATCGGCGCAATGTACCGCTCCTAAACGTTAGAAAGCGAAATGTTATATTGGAGGCGTACTATATGCTGTGCTCGAAGCTGAAGCTCAAGCTTTTAAAGCCGTTGGTCAAGAGAGACCCGTCACCGTCTTCATCGACAATGGATGTGCGAATTCGAAAACTTAGTGAAGCGATTTGAGCTCGAAGTAATCAAGGGTAAGATGATGCAAGTCGACCTTGGTTACGACCAGGTTGTTCACCGCTCCCGACGAACGGTGCCCATGAACTTGCAGGTATCAAGTTTTTCTATTACATTGGGAATGTTTTATGACATGCCTGTATCTGAAAATAAGGATTTTATTGTTGGCATGATGTACCTTCGAATAGAAAGCATGTCTCCTCGCATTGACACAAAGCACCCATCGGCAGCGGCAATTAAACTAAAACCGCATAATCAACGTCCATCCAGATGAGCTACCGGACAAGGAAACGCTTGAATCAATCAGAGCTGCGACATCGAACGCACGGCTTTCGATCGCTATCAACAACAAGGCCACCATGGCCATCAAGGAAGTTTGCAGCCAACTTCTTTTCACCAGTTTTTGAGAATGTTGCGTCACGGCAAATACGTTGAAGCTGTGTTTGTCGTCAACCCCCATAATTCTGAATAAAGCTGAGCGCTTCAAGAATCGAGGATAGATATCGCTTAAGAAGAATTTGGCTTATGAAACGCAAAGCAAGTATGCGAACACAGTCTTTCGCACGGAGCTTTCAAGTGAGACATCTCCAGCACGGAGAGAAATATAGCACGAAATTTTGATCAAGCCTGGAACCAAACCAATATCCATCAAACAATGGCGCCAGAAACCTAAATAGCGCAGAATATTTCTTAGAATGGACCAAAAAGATGGCTTAAGCAGGAAATATTCGACCGAGTACGTCTGCCTTTTCGGCACCAGCGTTTAATGTCAAGAAACTTGTAGGTTGTCGAATTGTGCACGATTATTGTCAGCTAAACTTAGCGACAATTTTGCCGACGATGCCAATGCCGCGTAAAGAAGACACCCTTTACGCAGTCATTGTTTTTCGTGCATGGACCTACTTCGGGGTATCAGGCTGAATTGTATGAATCGGATATCCCATTCAGCGTTTTTGGACATTAAATGGTCTAATTGAATACTTAGTCACTTCCATGGGACTGAGCTGAAGCCCATGTACGTTTAGGAGGCTTTCTCAAAAAGTGGTTCGAGATATAAACGATGTGATGAAAATCCACTTTGACGACATCTACATGTTCACACAAAGTGAAGATGTCTCAGACCACGTAACGGCTTTGGACCGTGTAATCAAATGGTGTGAAGAACAGCAATCTTACATCTTGATGTCAAATTGCCAGTTCTGCGAGGACAAGATTCCATGCCTAGGAGATTTTTTCGCACGTAAAGGAGTCCGAATCAACCCCGACAAAATTAAGATCACCGCAGAATGACCTATCTCCAAGACAAAGAAGCAAATGGAGTGCTTCTTAGACACTACAGTCTATGTCATAAGCTTTTGCAAGGACTTTGCGCAATTTGCAGAGCCACTCCACGACGGTATTAAAAAAAACGTACTTGACAAGCGACCGGGCTCTCGGACAATCAGCTACGCTGCTTCACCAGAATCAAGCGTCGTTTGATACTTCCACCCGTTTTTAGTCCCCCAAACCTTTGAAACCATTTGGTATACGGATGCCTCGAGTGTTGCGATAGGGGGGATCTCGTTTCATAGGGAAGGAGGAGCAAGAGCATCCAATTGATTTACTGGTCGGAAGGGGGAGCAAGAGCATTCAATTGATTTACTGATCGGAAGATGAAGCCAGCTGAGTTAACAACCCTGTTCGTGAGCAGGAGCTACTTGCAGCTATGCACGCACTAAAAGTATTGCGTGTGTATCTTCTCGATCAAACATTTACGGTCATAAGGATCACAAAAGTATTGAGACGACCCTGGCGCAGAAGACTACGAATCGCAGAGTAGCTCAATGGTTTAATGATCTTGCTGACTTATAGCCTTTGTCCAAGTAGATTCCAGGTGAGACTAACACCGTGGCTGATGCAATGTCACACAATCCAGAATTCAAAAGTAAAGCAGCCCAAATTATCTTGCAAAAGCTTCTGGAAGCGGTCAATAACCGCGAGATCGTGGCGACAATCAGGATGAGCAAGGTCACAGCTGCTCAATTTGCAAAAAATATGTATGCGTGGAATAGAGACCTACATTACATCATTAAGTAGGTGAAAAACGGAGATGACGTGCCAGAGTACTCATTGCAGGATGGAATTTTGTATTACCAAACTGGCAAAGATGAGACATCACGACTGTATATTCCAGACGATGAAGATTTGAAAAATTGCGTCATCTGTGAGAATCATGATTCTGTACCGGCGTGCCACCCAGGATTTCTTAAGACGTATGTGGCTGTGCGTTAAAAGTATTGCTGGCCAGAAATGACGAAGTACATCTCGCGCTATGTCAACACATGTGAAATGTGTCAGTGAAACAAGGCTAGGCAAGTCAAACCGCCAGGATTACTTCAGACCTTGGACATTTCAAGCGACATATGCGTCGACATTTTGATGGACTTCATCGTGTCTTTACCGGAAACTTAAGGTATTTAAATGCTGTCATAATAATTGTTCATCTCTTGACAAAAAGAGCCATGTTCGACGCTACGAAGACAACGGATGATACTGCAGAGGTTGAAAAAGTCTTTATGAATATATATTCATGAAGGGCCTTGGCGCATCAAAGCCCATTGTACACCAAGTTCACATCCAAGTTGTGGCAAGCAGTCTGGGGAAGCAACACAATTTGGCTTCGGCTTTTAGATCGCAAACGGATGGACAAACGGAAAGAACTAGTCGTTTTATTGGAGGTTATCTCCGAGGTGGGATGACTTTTTGCATTGGTTGTATAGCCTATAATGGACGCGTACACTCTACAATTGAAATGTCACTGTTTGAAGCGGATCTAGGATATATTTCTTGCATGTCGAATGATGTGGCATCAGATACAGATTTTTTTAAGTTGGAAAAATTACCACAAGATTTTTTATCACGTCAAGAAAAGCTACTTATGGTCGCGCAGGACCGGAAGAGCAGACCACAAGAGCGCACGAAATACTATTATGACAAGAATAGACTTGTCCAAAACTTCCAAGATGGCGATATGTTTTTTTTTGATGGCGAGACTCTGGATTCCGTCACAAGGGTTTCGCTCAGACAAACAAACTCGCACAAAGATGTATAAGCCCGTTCCCGATGGTCAAAGAATTTCATGAGCTAGGATTATCGAAGGGATTGCTGCTGCGCCCAGTGTTTCACACTTCAATGTCGAAGCCGTATCGCAAGGTCTCAAAGCACCAGCAAAAGATGAAGAAGATCATGTTGGTCGATGGCTCCGAGGGACACCTCGTTGAAGCCGTCATTGGGCATCGTAAGTACAAAGGAAATCTTCAGTATAAAGTTTGGTGGCTTGGTTAATCGAGAGGAAAGCCACTCGAAGCCCGAGAAAAATCTAAGGATGATTTCCGGACTCATCGACCTCTACTAAAAATCCAAAAAGATCATTTCTTTCTGTAAAAGTAAGCATCTTCTTGAAGGGAAGTCATGTGACGTAACTGTCGTCACCGGCAGTTTTGCCGGTAACGGCTTTTATGCAATATTATGAATACATTCCCAAAATACATATGCATTAGTACTATCCATAGGCTAGGCGATTATACAGTTGCCGACCAGAGGTCAGTGCCAGATCCCATTATCATTGGGAACCAAGAGATCTTATTGGCTTAAAGAAATCGAGAATGTGTAAAAAGCCAGATGGAATAAAGAGGAATGAAGCTCGTTGGATGGTAGCAGCAGATAGCTGAGAGCCACCAGTACGACTGTAAGCAACAAACACTCCTCCTCTTTTACGACTCCACCTCGCCCGCGCCCCAGCCTTGTCCGACGGCCCACCTTTATTAGCTTTCTCCGCGACTGTGTTACACAACGGCCAATTTTGATGGAGTGTCACCTGTGTAAGCCGATAGCCTATTTATCGGTTATGGCTTGGTCATACCAACAGCCCTCTTTGCTGTCTGTTTGGCCGTTGCTATGATCAAACTAATGGTGTAATCCAAATCTTAGTGGGGGGAGATTTAATGGTCTGTAACATTAACCCGAGCTTTTGTAGTAAGAGCTTATTTTTCATCAAAAGAAGCTGGTTACCATTCTCTCAATAGTTTTATCGACTGCATACTGAGATTTTAAAGGAAACTGGAATGAACATAATCTTTTGCTTATACCAATTTACAAATTTGAATTTAGTCGTATACAGAATTATAGGTAAAAAACATATTTTTTGGGCTGGGAACCGAAATATTAAACGGAGTTTACTAGAAGATCTTATATCTTCCTGCCTCTGTGCAAGGTGCTATGTAGCCCCGCCCCGTGCTTGATGGCACCTTGGAAATATTATAAGGTCGGTGTGAGTAAATATCGTTCCGCACTTATTTCTCATCTGCGAGGCTTCCCATGTATCATACCAAATATAAGTCTTTATTTGGGTAATAACTTATGAACTCCAAGCCAAATTCGGGATTTCAAGTATTGTACAATCGCGATTGTTGCCTCCTTTCTACACTCGAGAGGATGCCCTCACTCGCTTTGCAATTTTTTAAGTTAGGACTCAAGCGGTAATGCGAGGTCGAAGCATTTTAGCTATCACAAACAGTAATCTTGCTTTGTGCATGGAATGATGACAACGTGTGAAGTAACGGCGTAATGTACTCATACAACCTTAGCTTGCTCAGTGAGCAAAGATACTAAAAAATTGCATCGCCACACAACAATTTTCTTCAATCGTAAATGAGACTCCGCCATTGCCAGTGCACAATGCTGTTAACAAACTCGGAGATTGAGCGCCGCTGAGCAAATGTAAATTGCTTGTTGCTTGGCTCTTCACGACGACATATCTCCATGCGCATGTCACCTTTACAAAAAACTTCGTTCGAGCAACTTATAAGACTACCGTCACTTTGACTTATATAGTTAATGCTTTCGTCTTCGCTAGCACTGGCTACTCCGTGGCCACCCTGCTTCGGAGCAACAGTTGGGTCCTTCGGTGTAATAAATGTCAAGTGAATAATCAAATCAAACGCATCGGGACACAGTAGCAGCAAATGGCTGCTCTCCTCATCCTCCTCTTGAAATTGAAACTCTCTTAGTTGGTCTGCATAAATATCTCGGAGCCGCAATGCGAGCTCCTGCCAACAAACACCTGAGACACGCAGCAACTCGTCTAAGCGCGGGTCTAATGCCTCCAAAGGTGTACAGATTGACAGCCGGAGACACTCTTCTAGCTGCTGAGGCCCCACTTCCACGCGAAACAAATCAGTTGGAAGCGCTAGTTTGTAAGCCACGTCACAACCTGGGCCGCGTGTATTATCGTACAGCAATCGAGACCACAGCAAATCACGTTCATAGTGTTGAGCAGCGACACAAAACAGCTTTTTAGTGAAAAGCTGGGCTTCTTCCAGAGCACGCTCAACGGAGAGCACTCCATTATTAGCACCTGATTCTGACGAGGTACTTTTTAGAAGCAAAAGCTGAACAGAATTTTTGTCATGAGACTTATGTGCCAGCGGTTGCGTTGTAATCATAAGTGAATATCCGCTCAAAAAGTCCTCCACGCGACCATGTGTTGATGGAGTGATTGTGTGAGGGGGTCGATAAAAAAAGCTTCCTGAGAAAGAATGACACGCAACCGTATCAGGGGTACCAAATTGCAGTAAGTCCAGCACTTTGTAACGCGAGCCATGGCATGCGACGTACCGCAGCAAAATCTGCACCATGATAAGGTCCGAGCCGTTTGACTGTAGTAACGTAGGTGGCAACGTCACCGTTATCACGCGTATCACACAGTCCCGCCAAAGCTTTGACAAAGGCACGGCGAGCATTGCTTTGGAGTTCAATTCAAACAAAGCCGAATGATTAGACGACTGCTGTTGAGACTGCTTTGTCGTGCCCTGCCGAGCATAACGCGCTACTTTGCGTGAAGCCAATCGATCATTGTCGTTTATTCGTGCTGTTGACGTCCTAGAAGTTTCTAAGTTGTCTTTATTTCTTGTTGCTGTGATCTCATCACACGAAGATACGGTCGTAGACAACGGCGTTAGGGGGTCTTTTGTCTGTTCAGGTGGGTGCGGGAAGGCTTCCAAAAAGCACTGAAGTCCTTTGACAATGTTTTGAAACGTGGAAGCTTTCTTCCATGCCATGGACGGCGTCACTACAAGAGCATCATCTTCACCAACAAGCTTTCCAACACTACGACCTTGAGCGTTGTCTTGCTCATGATATTCGTGCAAGGCGCTAAACCAGTGAAGTAAGTGTTGCTGAAAGTAGCGTATGGTAAACCCGTATATGAGAGCTTTCGTCTGCAATTGGGCACGTAACCACGACGTCACTCTTTGAAGTTTTGGTCCAGAAGTACCTATGATATCATTTTCAGCCTTCGCAGCCAAAAATCGGTGGTGCGAATGCAAGTCTTGCTGCTCTAAGTCCCTTAAGCTTACAATAACAGCATTAAGCAGCACACCTCGATTGTCACATTTAACTTCAAGCACCACAATAGAAGCTGAATTTAGGTTGGTATAATTTGCACCGGATGTCCAGCTACCCACTTCCTCTGCGGCTCTTTCCGAATGATAATAGTACTCAGAAAACCCTTCAACCCCTAAACTTTCATTTTCGGTTGATGCAGGGTTAAATTCAACAGAAAACGCACGTACATGGCTACCAAGCGTCAACGTCCGGAGACGTCGAAATCCTAAGGTGCGCAAATGCATGGCGTACTCCTCGCAAAACTTGCTCGTTATTTCCAGGCGTAGCAACTTCAAATTTGCAGCAACCTGCTCTTTCGTAGCGCGGACATCAGCGCCTGCACCTGCATCCATGCTGTGGACAGTATGTTCTGTATACAATTTCGCCACAGCGCATCCTTCTCGATCAAACACAAACTCCCGCTTGTAGTTAAGCAAGTGAACTAAATCCATGCATGACTGTAGTGCACGCAGGACTCCGACTTCGTCACTGTCAGAAATACTTTCAGTGACTTCTGCTGCTACCCAACGCTCAACAAAAGCGGCTCGAAAGCGTTGATGCAACAAAATATGTCCGCTTCCTAGCAAATGCTCCACGATATCGTTTGCCACAGGATCCTTCATCTCTTCATCTGCACGCAATGACGCAAGCTTCTGTAACAAATTCATTTCGACTGTATGACTGGTTGATCGTGTTTCAAATGCTTCCCGGCGCTTTTCCAAAGCTGCACAATAAAATGGGAGAGGCTTTAGATTCTTCTTTAGCCGATCTTCATCCGCTCCAAGCTTCTTCAAATGGTGGCTGTCCGTTGATCCCATTTTCCATCGCTTGTTGTAATCGGAATAAAAAAAGCGAGGTCTCCATGCACACTCTAGTCTTTTCTTCCAAGAACTGTAGTTACGGCTTCGATGCGCGATTGAAGTGTCATTAATGAGACGGCGGTGAGCAGACGCCGTCAATACTCCTAGCTCGGATAACGATGATGAAGACGAGCTTAATCCTTTTTTAGACAGACTGGAGCCTCGCGATATCTTCCCTACAGGGTGACTTGCTTCACTATGCGTGCTGTTTAAGCCACTTTTTGCACCTTTTGCCGACTCGACATCATTTTGTACGTGCGAACTTGTTAAAGGATTACTACCGTGCCTTACATCCGCTAGCGATTCCGCCTCATTTGCTAAAGTACGCAGTTGTGGTCCTTTTGTATTGTATAAAGGCAAATCCCATGGAGCAATGTTATCATCCAAAGAAACTACAGTGGGTGCGGTAGAATCTCCGCGATCTCTATATCCTGCACTGACCCCGAGTCCACTTCCCATCCGGTTCGAAAGGCCACTACCACCTCTCGCTCGCGCCCGAGCAGCCATTAAAGCAGTGGCAGCTACCGCATCTCCACGCATTCGAGCTGCCGTCTCGCTGCGATTTTCACTTAAATGTGGCAAAGCAGAACCCGATCTACTTGGCCGCCTATTTGGAGACGATGACATGCTGCTCGAGACGTTGCTGCTGATAACAATGCCACTACTACGAGTTTTTCCGGATAGATGAGTTTCTAACACGTTCGATGGTGCATTTCCGTCAATGTGTGGGGTCTGTTGCGAAAAGGGCGGTCCAGATAATTCTCGTGACACATCTGAAATGCATGGGGGCCCGATTGAACCACTCAAGTTCGTGTTGCTTTTTCCTCGAGGACGCGCGTATAGTGCGTCGGAAGACTCTGAAACTGGTTGTGTTTGCGCCTCACGTAAATAGACTCCCAGCGCAGTTCCTTCGATCGTGCGCAAACGACTTGAATCCAGTTCTTCGGGAAACAATTCAGTTGACTGCAATATAGACAGCATGGGGGCTTGATAATCTATAAAGTTCACTGTGCAATCTTTACAGAACGTGACGGGATTCTGGCCTACACCTTTTCCAACCTGTTCCATCTTTTTGACGGTCATGAATAAAGTACGAGGCTGCAACACCGCAGAGCCTACAGGAGCAGCTGTTGAAATACCGACCTTCTCAAGCAGCAAGCTTCGAAGTAGCTTTTCACGAAGCGAGCTCCATGTCAGCACATGAGCCAAATGCGTAGCTAAAGCCTCTACCAAACCTGAGCCCATGTTGTATCCGTAAAAGCGTAGGCCCTTGGTTGTTGAAAAGTCAACAACGTAATACAAAGATCGCTTGAACTCCCCTTGCTGAGTAGACGCCAGCACTTGATGATGGTGGTAAGAGCTACTTCTGCTGCTTGGATATAGCAGAACGTCTCTTTCTGAAAAAGTCAGCTTATTTGAGAGATGCGGCTGGTTACCCAGACCCCCCACCACTCCAGCTATTGAGGAAGTCGTCGACGACACCGAAGGTGTTGTCGGCATTTGCGAGACTGCATTTGTATCGGAGCTTGCAGGAACTGTCCACACTCTCCCCAATACTGAGTCAATTTCCGAATTTTCAGAATGAACGGAATCCGCTCGCACCAGTGGTTCAATGTGATGAAGCGCTGAGCTCACAGATGCAATCGTTTCTGCATCCGAATCACTCGAATCAGCGTCATCAGGGATATCCGCATGTTTTACAACCAGTCGAAACTTGTTTGGAAGCGATCCATTTATCAATAAGTTGGCGTAAAACTCCCTGTTGCGCCCAGAAACACATTCATAAGTACCTGAAAGCCATGATTTTGCGTAAACCATTGGTCGTAAGTGAGATGGTAGACGATTCAAAAATGTCTGAATCTGTACCATGATATTCTCAAGATCCCAAGGTGGGATATGTAGCTTCATCCCAAGACATGTTACAGAGGATGACGGCAAGTGGCATGCGCTCTTAAGCAGTGACACCAGTGTGTCGACATCTGTAGGCATTTCTCCTTTTAATTCAGATACACAAGGTGTTTCTGCATTGCTATCGGCTCTTGACTCAAGCTTCTCGATAACCGATTCTATATGGTAATCGTACAAAGCTTCGTCCAACAAAGTCTCCATGACTTGACTTAGCTCTTTTGTATGAATAGAGCCGCGATTCCACATTTGACATCTAGCCACGATCCGCGTAGTAGCTACAGCATTGTCGGTACTTGTTTCGTTTGGATACAATGCTTTTAAGCCGGGAATGTCGTGCATGCGCTTCACACGGTACTCCTCGTTTGAATTTTTTTTGGAAAAATTGCTCTGTAAAAGATCAACTCGCATGAGAGCGAGCCCCTTGCCAACTCGGGTTAGAAATCCTTGTGAAAGTCGCAAGTCCGGATTCAAATTGAGAACGTAAAACGCCTGCGCCGCGATGTCAGGTAACGCAGTGGCTGGATCTTCAACAATACTCTTCATCTTCTCTTCAAGCTTCGATGAAAAGAAAACAGGAGAACAGGTTGCCGCGTTAACTGTAAATGAGCTATTTTCCGGTAGCTCGGCCAATGCTTTCTGGTAGATACCGAAGCAAGCGGGATGGATACGAGTGCTAGCCCGCACGCCAAATGCTTTTTCGCCATCGTCATAGAATTCATATGCGCGTGAATCGTGGGAAAGCGTCTTTGGGTTTTCCTCATCAATCAGTCCAGAATGGCTGTCAGCGAACACTAAACTTCCGCGCCGACCACCAAGATTCACCACATCTCGCGGATTCCAAGAGCGTGAGGATCCACAACTCGTAACGGGACGGATATATGGTGTCAATTTGAGCGTTTGCGACAAATAGTGCAACAGTTTGCACCAATCAGCTACTTCAGGAGAAAGAACATAATCAATCACGCATGAAGGCTCTGCTTTAGGTGGGCACAAAAACGCTAAGTCAGTTTGACTTAACTGGAATTTGGTATTTCGTGCCAGCAGCTTCATGAGTACTACTTGCGTTCCTTCATCCAACTTTCTTTCTAACAATCGACATAGCTCATGCGTCACTTCTTCGCCGGCTTCAGATACACCAAACACTTCGAGCCGGATACATGGAACCCCCGGCGGTGTTGTCGCTGTTGTTAAATTCATTAGGCCTCCATTATTGGTACCTCCAGTCTTCGGTCTAGCATTGCTAACGCGTTCTTGTCGTTCTTCGGCCGGCTGAATGCCAACGACAAGAGGAAGCGTCATATCGTAAGAAATGCTGATTTTCATATAAAACACATGGCCGTCTCGATCACGATAGACAAACATGTGGCGTCGATTGTGCACTTGAAACTGCTCCAGCGCTGACGTGCACAGCAAATTAAGAGCAAAGTTAGGTGCCAAGCGCTCATGTAGTCTGAAAATCGCGGAGTAGCGTAAATCGCACTCGAATTGACCAGGCCAAAAGAAGCTGGCTTGTTTTGTTCGCCCATATTTTTCACATATATCTCCTTGTGATCCAGCCCGCCTCTTTGGTGAACGAGGACTTGATGGTAAGTTACCGTCTGCCGGTAGCAATAACCCGTTGCACGTTCGGGTCTCGTGAAGTTGCAGCAAAAGCAAAAACTGATTTACACGGCGGCATACAGCACGAACCCCAAGTTGAAGACGGGTTAACACTTCCAAGCGGTTAAGCTTGGCAGAGGACGGCTTGAAACGGTCTGGATGGTGATATTGCAAGCTAATATGATCGGACTCAACTTCAAAGAAAGCCCAGTAAGGAATTTCAATTTTTGTGTCAGAATGATACCCGCCCTCGTCACCGATATTTAATTTTTCCACCACAAAGTAGACGCCGTTGCAATGCTGAACGTTAAGCAAGTTACCCATCTCGAGCTCGCGCTTGAATAAATCAGCCGAATTTACCGGAGCTTCTTGACTATGACCAACAAATTCGAGCGGGTAAGTAGCCTTCGTTATAGCATGCTCAGGTAAGTTATCGAAAAGTCTCTGCACTAGTTCTCCAATGGCAGGAGTGATTTCGTCAGCTGATTGCAAAATTGCTAAAATCTCCACGCTGCACCATTCTTTAATGTCATTTCGCACCTGCGAGAGAACCTGACGCTGGAACGAATGCAACATTGAAAAGCTGTGCGAGCGAAGAGACGGAAAGGCGCTCACTTTACCATCTCGCCTACTGTTGTCCATGTCAAAAGGCGTTACGCAGCCAGTATTGAGAAATCGTTCATTCGGCAAAGTTAATGTCACCAAGCGTAAAGCAATTCGACCAGTGGGTACCTTCGAAAAGGCCTCGGCAATTTGTGTGACATCGACACTATTAAAAGGCTTGCAAGAACCCTTATCATTTCGCAACGATTCCAAGAAGTCATTGAAGTCTTTCCGACGGCTGCTAGGCGATGAAAGGTGTTCGTTTGCAGCCACAGCCTTTCGCAGATCATCGTATGCAGCAGTGCCGGAAGATCGACGAAGCAATTGAGGGTTGGGGACAGCTTCATGAGCTCGAGCGTCCGCGGAATTGGAGCGGATCTCGCGTAAATTATTTAGAACACGACACTCAAACCTTAAAAAAAATGGAACTGAAAAGCTGGATGTTGCCACTGCAACTTCTTTGTTAAACTCGGCGTCCTCATCTATGTTTGCTTCGTACTGCCCATTTTCCGAGCTTTCTTCGGCTAATGTAACAACGGGAACAGATCTATCGCTTCCCAAGCTACTACGTCTGCGACGCTTGTTGTCACCATCTCCCTCAGCTCCTGCATTTAGACAAGACGCGTCATCTCCAGCAATACTGTAGCTTAACAAGTCTCCATCGGAAGCAACAATGCTGTCACTTTCCTCCCTTCTCAGTCGCTCAACGTATGCGTTGCTATCTGCATCGTTCGATTCTTCCATGAGAACGTGCAAGCCATACTCGATTCCAGTCAGGTCCTCAAAGCTAGAGTTTTCAGTACCCATATAATAGTAATATCTGGTGCCAGGAATCGAGATGAAAACACTCGACAACACTTTTTCAAAGGACTTGATCAGCTTGTCCTTTAAGATCTCAGAACCGGCGCCAGCTGAGACTACTGCTGCGGTAGCTGAGCTTAACGGTGATAATTTATATGATGTTGCTGTCTCCATCATACGATACAAGAGCGTAATATCAATGTCCATTGGAATTTCAATACAGCTTGACAGCGCCTGAAGCAAATCGCTATGTTGAACAGCGCCTCCATCGCGCAGAGCCATATAAACACCACGAGAAAAGTTATGTTCATGCGCCCTCTTGACCTTTTTGCGAAATCGACGAGATGCGAGCAGGTCTTCAGGGCTCATTTGAGAATGTAAGCCTTCTTCAGATTCCAGTGATGACCGACCAAATGTCATTTTCTGATTTCCACGTTGGTCAAGTTGCACAGATGATTGATCATCTCTACGCTGTTTCGTAAAGAATAGATGTTTAAGAATCCTGTGAGGCAAATCCTCGAGCATTTCGCTACTGTCATTGTGCATGTTTGTAGTCAACCTGGAGAGCGAACACTCGTAAAAAGCAACTTGAAAGAAGCCTGAGCCCAACAGTCCACTACTACTTTTGATCAAGAGATGAGAATCACAACCATATGGTGCGGAACGACTGACTTCTTCACAAATTTCATGATCTTCAGGTGTTGATGGAAGCCGGAGCTTTTGAAAATCACGACCGTAACTCTGCTTTTCATCACGAGACCCCTGAAAATGGCCCATTCTCCAAGATTTGTAACCTTCGCGAAAGTTGCGCCGGCGCTCTTGGTATAAGACCATGTCATCTGCAGACACTGAATTTCTCATAATTTGCGTGTCTAATTTATCTTCTCCCTCTGCACTAGCCCGCGAAGATCTTTTGGGGTCTCCAATTTTTTCAGAAACTTTGCTTGGCAGTTTAGAGTCACTACTACCAATAGATACTCCTTTAGTCTTAACATGCAAAGTATCCAGAGAGGGAAAGAATGCCAACACGACGCAATCATCGCCGACGAGCTTTGCGAAACACTTGCCTTTGCTAAAAGCGTGATTCGGGGCGCGCTCCTCAAAAGATAAAGCCGTGTGATGTTTAATCCACAAGGGCAATTGGCCGTCCATTCCTTCCAAGAATACGCGATCGTCTTCTTTCAGGCTGCTTGCAAAAATGCTCGAATCTGTCACAACGTCTCCATTGTAGTCTGTCCATGCCACCTCGCAATCACTCAGGCCCCTAAGAGTGAGCTCTAGCATTGAATACAAATTTTCATTTGCTGTTGAGATAGTAGGCAGAGCTCCAACCGTTGACTCGTTTTTCGCATTTGAGCAGGTTCTGCCACATTGCAGATACATTAAAAAATGTTGCGTTGATCGCTTTGAAGTAGAGAGCAGTCTAGCCGTACTAAATGGGGGAAGAATCATACCATTCTCTGCTGCCATTTTTCGATCCACAATCCAGTTGGAGCCGACGACCCTATCAGCATTTTTGCTCAACTCACTCGACATTTCAATAATTTCGCGCAAATTAATGATGCAATCGAAGGTGTACAAACACGAAAGAAAGTGGCAGTCAATTTTTAATAGATAACCGCGGATGAGATGCAGCAGCTCACTCTCGCCCAAATATGTTGAGTCTTTGCCCCTATCAGAACTCATTTCCCCCTGCTCCATCGAATGTTGCTTGCCGTTGTCTAAGCTTGGTGACGATACAGGCCTTCGGCTGGAAGCACGTGGGGTACCGTTTTGTTGTGCACTACAGCTTTCATATTTCTCAAATGGTATGCTGTGTCCGATTGCTTGTTTCAGACTCCAATGAAATCTATCGCTGTGGTCAACTTCATTTGATAGCCGTGTCTTTACGGTACCATGCTGGGGCTCCATCCAGATAGAGGTCATTAAGCAGGTATCTGACACTCGACGAAGTGCATATTGCACCAGTGCCGTCTTCGTATGTCCCTTCTCATCCTCCATCAGGATTTCTCGACCAAATATTACGCTTTCAGCATAACTTTGTCCACCATCGCCTTCATCCATTTTCCAATCCAACACCCAAAATCCACAGCTTATGCGGGCATTATGAAGACGTCGCATTACGTCAAACAATGTTCGTAAGTTTGCCACTTCCCATTTCCAGCTTGAATGCCATACGTATGCGCCAAAAACTCTTTGTAATTGTAATTTACTTCCTCCGCAGCATACACTTGAAGGTGAGATCGCTCCTGCATTCTTTCCTGCCTCCAGTGATGGCGAAACTGCATCAAAATCGAACGGACCAGGTTCCTGGTCCAGTCCATGAAGTAAGAGGGTGTCATGTGTTACAAGCAGGCGACTCAGCATACGATGACAAAGAATGACGGAAGTCTCGATTGGCAATGGCGGGAGCAATTTAGCTGGAGAAAGCGTCCCAGATGCTTCATTGATCCCGGCAAATATAGTACTTTTTAGATCATTTAACACATTGCGGCGTGTCGACGCTCTCGTCGCGAAAAATGCCACATTGACAGCACACAACGCTTTCGTTTTAAACTCCAACCGCACAAAGCAAAGAGCTCCATTGTTTTCGTTGGTGTTCATGCTATTGTCACTATTGATAGCATCTTCTGTATTACTGGTTTGACTGCGCTGTCGCCGCCGTTGGACAACTCCTCCAGAGGTTGTTGCAGGAGATGGCGATAGCTTGATTTTAAGAGGTAAGCCACCTTTGTCCGGAAAACTTGACGGAAGAAATTTCAGAAAGAGATCCCGGGACAATTTCTGAGATGACCACTTGACAAGAATTGCCATCAGTAGCTCGGAAAGACTCTCGGCCCCTATGGGAATGTGCCCACTGCTTTTTTCGTAAACATTCGCACCTTGACTGTAAATCGTTCGGTGAGAAACATTTCTTGGATTGCGCAAAAGCGAGCCTGCAATGCCACGTTCCACCGTTTTGTGAATTTCATTTTTATAGAATAAAGTGGTGCACACATCACTTTTGACGATGCATAAAATTTCAAAGCGCTCCACAAAGAACCATCGGTGCCACAGCACCGATGAAAGCTCACCAATAATGTTGAAAACAGGGTGAGAGCTTGAAATTTTTGAGGTTGACGAAGCAGAAGCCGCACTCGCACTTGCACTTGTCCCAAAAGAGAACTGATTGGCATACGAGTCACTTATTTCATTGATGCTTGCTGTTGCCGTCATCAAGTGCAGCAGCACACGATCAACATCCTGAACATTGCGGATGAAGTCTTGCACACAAATTGGCGACGATAACGAAGCAACTCCCATAAAATCTCGAGCTGGGCTACCTCCGTCCTCACCTGATGACGAACGCTGATTCGTGTCTTCAAATGCACGGAGAAAGTCTGCGTAAGCTACAATATTCATTTTGACGTGCCACTCACTCCACGCCGTTCTCTGGTCCTTAGTAAAGGTGGCTGCAGATATTCGAGTAAAAGAAGCCGAGCCAATACCCTTTGTGCCTTGATGGCTTGACCGGCGGCCTGAATTTGGCAATGTACTAGCTGATACTGCCAACGTTGCTGAGCTGTCAGTCGTAGATGAAACCACGTACTCAAGCCATACATTTTCTTTCCATTTAAATAAGAATACAATCAAAATTTTGATAAAATCGTTGTTTGGTGCCGCACTTGAAAGATCTCCAGTACCTTTGTCCACCAAGGTAGGCTCTTGATAAGCCTTGATATAAATTTTATTTATCGAAAATCCTTCACGAAACCTTGCCTCCACGATACGATTTACGTTAGAAAAAATACGATACTCATGGACTTTGTCACGCCACATCCTGTATGGCCTGAGAGGCAGCAGTGTTTGTTTGTCAAAAGATGTGCTATCCATTTCGTTCAGCTTTACCACGGGCGCTGAGTTTGCGTGTACACTTGATTTCCGTAGAAAACACGCGTCCTGCAAATCGGTCATTTTCTTAGCGATATTGCTCGAAATGCTAGTTGTACCATAGCAAGCTTCATAGATAGCCGCGTGATTAAACACCGTTCCACCTGTATATTCAGCCACAAAACGCAGCAGATGCGTGTCCGGTACAAATCCGAATGTTGCGATTAGCTCATCCTTATCACCACCACCAATTCTCAAAAAGTGGCACTGGATATCGTGACGGACGAGTTGCATCAGTAAATTATCGTACGAATATACATCCCGTACATCCAAAACGCCATCTGTAACCAGCACCATCATCGGAGTACAATCTGTCGGCAGTGAATTGAGCGCGAACACGACATTTTGAAGGATCCAGTCTAGTGAAGCTGGCGTAGCGTTGCCCAAATACCCCCACTGGCCGCGCTCCTGAGCTTGTGATGCCCAGTCGTTCTCAATGAGTTGAAACCGTTCCTTAATGAGCTGTAAGAACCCTGCCGCGTTGGATGGAGTGACAATATACCCCTGCATCAATACGCAAAGTGACTCGACAAGAGCGCCTTGCACCAGCACTGAAACATGAATCTCCGGATCAAAACCTTTGCCTCCTACCTCCATAGGCCTTAATATGCTCCAAATAAAGAGCTCCACACTCTCATACAACAGGTCTAAAAAAAGTCGTCCGGAGGACGGATCGATGGATAGAATGGAGGGCGACGCATCAAGACAGAGAACGCATCGATAACGCTTGAATACGGCGAAAACGCGAGTATTTGGCGTCAAATGCCCCAGTATGTGTGTCGTTACGCCTTGCAGCTGCAGCGTGGATCCCTCTGTCTTTTTACCGTTGTCTCCTGTTGGCGCTGCATCTCCGCTACTTATTTCGGAATTCTGCGCACTTATATCTTGCTCATACAACACAGCAGCCACACTCATGCCCTCACCCAGATCGATACCGCAACTAGGTAATGACACGACAGCCATCTCGGGTCCTTTGACGCCTTGATCATCCTCAGTCTCAACCGACGCGGCAGCAGATGGGATTAACTCCAGCACCAATTGCTTAAAGTGCCACAGCGAAAGTGTTGTGTGATTCAGCACATTTACGTCCGCGCCAGAGAGGATCAATTCCTCCACGCGCGGTGACGCTGAATGCGGAGTTGATGATTCCATCTCGACCTACACTCTTGGCCGTCTCGAAATTGTCACTCTTTTGAAGAAAATTTCCTTGCGCACAACTACACGGGTTGTACCGAAGAATTTTTGTATTATCGGACCGCAATATCGTTTTACGTTTATCTAATTAAACTCCGTCTAATTAGATATATGACGATTTCAATTAAATACATATAAGTTAGTCATTAAGATCTCTAGAAGGTGGAATTGGCCTCCATAGTTCAGGAGGATGAGTTGCGTGCATTGAACCCAATTAAGTATAAATTGTACTTGTATGCTCGCTCAAGTTTACGCGTATCATAATCACATTTTTTACTACCACAACGGACTGCAGCTTTATTAATACTATGTGTGCAAAGGCGTTTTTAAGGTTTTAAGGGCGAAAATTACATAATAATATTCTTGCCGTTGCTATATACGAGATGTATTCCAAAAACAAGGGCAAAATGATAGCTCAAAATAATGAAAATTAGCTTTATCAGCTTCATGCGTCGCTCGCGTTCGCTTCATTCGCAAAATATTCGACACGATTTGTCTCAAACAAGCCGTAGTGGCTTTATAACAAAAATAATTTCGTGTGTACGAAGGTTGTTTGAAGGATTTTTTTTCTTAAATAATATATACTTTCAACCTTTAATGTGAAAGTGAATACTTAAGCATTGTTGTCGCATTCGACATATCGGTGATCAGTAAGCGCAGCACCTTGCGCAGAAGAGGCGTGCAGGAAGATATGCGATCTTTCGGCGAATGCCACTAACTACAATCTGCCTCAAGGATGCGGTAGATTCCAGTCCAAAGACTAATGTATTTTTAGAATATTATACAAGATTAGCTCAACTCAAAACTCTTCATAAACAATGAAATCAGCTCGATAATTTAGGCAAGGGCTTTACCTTAGTATATGTACTTTTAGGTTACCTGTGAGCGAAGGCTGTGATGCCGAGGTTGGTAAATCTTAGTTGACTTTAAGATATGGGGCTTGTGCGCTTTGAAAAGAGGATGTTTGATGGGCGCGGCGCGAATGTGCTGTACGAGCGACCGACTTGTTATCCAACGGCATACCGTACTTTAGCGGGATGACGTGTGTTATTCGGATAATGAGAGCTTGGCTCGTGTCTACAATTGTTGTTTGTTCCAGACCCCGGTGATGCACTGTGTACAAAAATCGGTAGACCAAGGGGCAGTGCATTGACTTAAATTTAGGGCTCACAAATCTTGCTATACGGGCTTTTGAGAAGCGAGATAAGCCATAACGGTGATTATGAAAGACATAATTTTTCTAGTAAAACTTTGACGTGTTTGGACCCGCAAAGTTCATAATCTTGATGGGGAAAAGGTTAGCAGGATTATATGTTTATACGAAGCCAGCACGCTAGTGGTATTACTACACAGTTTGACACAAGTCACGTCAACCCCAACAAAACGGCAGCACTTATTAAAGAAAATTTAACATAAAGCAGTCTGACCTTTGCAAAATGTATATTAGGAGAAAATCTTAGTAATTAGTCTACTTTTTAAAGCTTGAGAGCCATATTAAGTCTTGGCATTAAGACTAAAAGTATTTTTTAAAGTCGGTTAGACAGCAATCTGCAAATCGTATTATTTTTTAAGCGACTAAATTTGCTTACGCAATGTAACTCTAATCTATTCCGTTTTACTGTCTTTTTAAATGCTGCATTACGCATACTACAGCTAGGCGCCTGACGTCTGCCATTCCTCCAAGGCTCACGTTGACGCAGACACAGCTTTTTATGTTATACCTTGTCTAGTTACAGTGAGTATAGCAGCACGCGAGATACAACAGAATTCATAAGCATTGCTACAGTGAAGCAATATTAATGTGCATAATGACGCTTCTGCTGCAAATAGTAAATATTGAGGAGTAAATCTTTCTCACGTCTCTCTCGATCTTCATCAAGTAATGGAATGTTTAGTGTAAAAGTAATGGCATGTAAAGAACTCTGTTGCTTGAGATTGAATTTGTATTGCAAAAGCACCACCTCGTTTCTCGGAAACTAATCGGGGTACTTCTTAATTTAGCGAATGACCTCGATGGGGATAATGCTTAGGTGACTTTAATGCTTATTGACAGTTTGTATGGTGTTTGACTTTGCTCCTATTCATTACTACGCAGTTTTCAAAAGCTAGGGAAAATATTTAAGCACAATACAAATGGGTCGGTATTATACATGCGCAAGGAACATATACATGAAGCAACTCTATCTGCATTTCCCAATTTGCTGGTGAGCGGTATATGGTGACAATATTTACAAAGAAGCGCGGTCCAATAAAAGCCCGGCTCTTTAGAGATGAGAAAATTGGTCGACATATGCTTCTTTAATATCTGTATTGCGTCATGCACAGAAGTTCGGGTCGATGCGTCGACCTCACTTTTGCAATCTCTTTGATTTGAGTACCAGTGAACGCATCCAAACTTAGTGCACGCATTGCGTACAGAATTAAGAAAAAATTATGTGTACTCTTGGAGAAGCACGCGTGCAGATTCATCGTACTTACGCAAGGGGTGCAAACGCTGCCCATTCACGCAGATTATTCGAAATTCAGCCGAGCAGAGGGATTTTCAGCGAGTGGACACATCGTATTTGGTGTTGGCTCACTGAATTCATTGCGGGAAATATACCTAGATTTGATGTTGGTAACTAAGACTTGCAGGAGCGTTATTATACCTTGGCTACCAGTCCGACCTGTTGCATGATGCCTGCAATTCGGTGAAATGCACGAGTCGACGTCGCCAAATGCATACTTAGGCAGTTTGATCGCTTGTAAGGCAACAAGACGGCATCATGGCACTGCTAATACACTTAGCTCTGATTTTTAGAAATTAAAAAAATTCCGATTGCGCCTAAGTCACTTTGTTTGTCATAAGGCAATTTCCCTTGTAGCATTCGTCTAGCTCGCCCGGTATCTCAAAGCGCACAGCTGTTTACGTACTCAGTCGTTCAGTCCTGTAATCAATACGGTATTAACTATTGACATTATCAGTCATCGTATGACCCCTTTGACTCCGAGGTCGAGAACGGGGGAAACGATTTGAAGCGGTTTTTAGGGAATCTCAGGACCTCGGGCATCAAAGAATCGTAACACTTATTGGACTGTCCTCTTAACATGTTGTGTACGTCCACATCGCTCAAAGAAGGTAATATATGCCTCTCTAGGACCTAAAATATTCCATAAAACGTTTGTTCATTTGCTTGAAATACCAAGCTCATTATTGATAGCAATTTTTTTAGTATCTAACAATTTCACATTTTCATTTAAAGTTGAGATTTTAATTTTCTCTTCTATGTTTTTTTCCGGTCAATGCTTTCATTTGTTTGGGAGGATGCAATCGTACCCCTACCTTGTTGTGTACATTCGACCGGCTTTTGCGGAATTTGTTCTCAAATTCAAGACCTGGAAAAAAGAAATCGTTCCTCTATCCCCTCTTACATCGGAAGCATTTGTGTTCTGAAAACTTAGCAGAATACATGGTTGTCTCGGCGATATTCTCTATTATGGTGTACTTGAAGATAAGTTAGCCGCACTGTTCAATGAAAACAAAATCATGCATAAATTGTTGGCTTACAATTGCAGCACTTTAGTGCACATACCATATAGAATGTTTCTAGCACATATTTGATCATTTCTGTCTGGTCTGCTCTAAAATCAGGATGCGGACTCCAGAAAAGCAAGACAACGTTTGCTAAAACGAAGTGGTACATCGCGGCCCTCCAACTAATATCTCTTTGCTAGAAAGCTATATTGTATTTAAAACCGTATCCATAAGCAACCTTGCTGTTCGTTCTGGCTAGAATAGGTGCTAAACGCAACATCTTAAGTAGGCGTCACACGTTCGCCTGTATACCCGGACTACATTTACCTCCGCTAAGGCATTTACAAAGCCGAAATTTATGAACTCCCAACATCATAGCAAACTTTGCCAGGTATGAGTCGCGGGTTTGTCTGGTCTCACAGATTCTCACATACTTGGCCATTCACTTGAGCAAGAACTCGCGAAAACTTTTTTGATTTACCCACAATGTCTGCACAAATCGTAAGTTAGCTGCAAAGGCTGTCAAGCAGTTAAGCTTAACTTTGTAGATTTGGTTGCAATAAGTTTTTCGCACTAAATGCTTTAGTTTTGCCTTCTACAATATACCTGACGCCTCCGTTCGTCGATAAATATATCAAAAGTCGTGATGTGAAAAGTCCGTGGCTTTTGAATGGCACACGTGTTGCTTGTTTCAAAGTTAGTCAAATTAAATTTGAGCAGCACTTAAATAGTAGCAAAAATTAATTAGTGTACAATAAAAACTGACACGCCTTGTGTCAGAGGTAAGTTGGCATACCTCGTAAAGCTATCGTGAGGCGTAGTTTGCTCTGCTCGGCTTGTCAAGGTCTCGTGAGATACCAACGACGTTTTTCATATATTGAAATTGTAATCAAGATCAATTTTTAAGTCACTGGGTTTTTAAGTGCAACACTTCGTGTAACAAATTTACGATCTATTTAAGAAAATCCCATGTGTCATCATCATAAATATATTAAAAAATATATATTCTAAATAAGTCTATGATCGTGTTCGCCATCTTTTTTGTTGTTGCATACACACAGCCGAGCACGAGTATAAAGAAAAGCAAGAGCCACCGCCAAATTACAGCAATGGTAGTTATTACACAATACTTAATTTCAAAACACAGTCAGGACAAGTTACACGCATCAATAGAGCTACTATACCGGTCAAAGTGCGTATGGTGAAATAACATTGCTCGCGAATTAATTATCATCTTTTTCGTGATGTCATACTCCGAAGGGGTTCACATTATCGAATAGTCGCTCGAGTATTTTTTGAATGCGGATTAATTTATATTGTATATAGGTTCTCCGGAGCGATTTTTTATGTATGAGTCACCCTAAAATGTAATATCTAAATTTATACATTGTAGACGTAAGGTATGATAAATGATAAAGTAGTGACTATATTAATTGGAAAAAGATTGCAGAATGTGATGACTATTTTATCCAGAAAATGTATTTGAGAGGAAGGTAGTGACTCATGTGGCTCCACCGACCTACACGTGGTGAAGAGATGTACCCTTTAATGCTATGCGTGAGGGATCCGTGGACAATATGTCAGTCATCGCCACTTTGAGCCATGTGATTTTAAAAGCTGTACTTGTTATAACTTTTATTTTCATATTAGAAGACCAATGTAAAAAAATTTGAAGCTCGTAATATAACTTTATTGTTATCTAATAATGCAATCGGGATTGAATTTGGTTCCTTCTTGACTGCTAAAAATTAATTTTTGAAGTTTGTCGCTGAGGTTAAAATAGTCCCTTCAGTCTTGTATCCGTCTTAAGCCTACTCCAGTAGAAGCGCGATGTGCGTCTCAATATACATGTAGTACTATCCAATGTGTAAGAATCTTTAAAAAAAATCCGGTATCCCAATGTCTGATTGTGCTAAATAATTGGTCTATATTTGCTGCTGCATTGTGTAGGCTTCGATGTAACGACATACTTGTTTGTGAACAATCAGATGAGAAGTGATTTTACTAAGAGCATATCATAAAAAGCACATTTGGGAGCCCTGCATTACCGTGAAGAGAAGGAACACTAGATCAAACTCGGCAGTGGCTCGTTGACAATAAAATTCCTAGAACCATTGTGTTCGGGATGACTTACAAAGTTGCAAGAAGGGCAAGCACAGTTTGACGTAATCGTCGTCACCGATAGGTTTGCCGGTAATGGCCATTACGCTATAAAGTAACATAATTTCTCAAATACATATGCATTGGTCCTATCCATAGAATTAGCTTATTACACACTTTGAGTCCAGAAGCATGGTTCAGATGTCATATGACCATTAGGAGCCGAGAGGCCTTGTTGATCAAAACTGTTCCAGGATGTGTAAGAGGCTAGATGGAGTAAAGAAGAATGATAGCCTCTGAGATGATAGCAGAAGGAGGCTGAGTACCACCATTTAGGCGGTAGCAAGACAAGAATCCGCAAGGGCTCCCCATTTAATATCACATCTTAATATCTATCACCCTCCTTTAACCCGCTTGCCGCCCAAGCCTCGTCCGACGACCGCCTTTCCGCGATTGTGTTTCACAGGGACCGAGTGGACAGTGCTCGAAAGCTTGGAGCTTACAATGTCGACTGCGATAGTCATAAGCCCTTTGCCGGAAAATAATGCCATCCGTGCTGGTGGCGGGTGGTGCTGCGACAAGACAAGCTCATGTCACGCTTGATGACCTATAAGTGTTTGCTGCAGTGATTGTAATATGACGCAACTAGCTAATTAATTGGGTTTCAATGCAAATGATATAGGATATTTGCACCCTTTGAGTCACTTGAAAGGCAAAAGCAGTGAGTATCTAGTGAAGAATGTGAAAGACGCTTTAAACAATTTCTACTACACAGCCCTCGACAAATTTAATCTGAGACTGTAGTCTGTACTATAAATGTTTATGCTTATCGACGTCAGTAGGAATGACAGCCTTTCCCACATCTCCAAGGTGCTGGTAAACTACATTGCCATTTTCTTTCCAGCCAGATTACGGCAAATAACCTTGATTTTGCTTGCTTTAAAAGCATTTCTACGGGATGAACGGCCGTAGACACAAGAACTCGGATTCACGCCTTCAAACACGGTCACACCTCGGCCATTTTTAATTAATTAATTCAAGGCCATAGTGCACTGATTTCGCACTTCTCGCGTGAAGATATAATACTGTTCAATCGAACATAATAAAATATTATACCTTTGGTGTGTCAAGTGCCGCCTAGTGCATGTCCGTGTTAGCGTTCCCATAAATCGTATTAACGTCTATGAGGCCGAAGTCTTACGCTACTATGGTTTAGATGTCGCCAGTAGGATTGTCTTCATCCACAGGTCCATGCTTTTTGCACATCGAAATATCAAATTAAACGTTTAGAAGGTCTAACCGGATTTTCGGAACCTAAAGCTGGAGCTGGGTGACGTGTAGGTCGCCATAGTTTTGGACAACTATACAAATATCACGCGTTGGACAAGTGCGTTTCAGAGGCGTCATACAATCGCTGCGTCAATCTGCCACCTAAACTTTGTGGACAACACTCTTTCACCTTTAAAATAATCATATCTACTGGCTTCAACTACCAGCCCACAAGCGACAGAAGTCAGAAAACGAACGAGACTTTTAAGCTTCTCTTCCTCGCGATTCCATCACGATGTGCCCTATGGGTCGGGTCTGACTGGCTGACGTTTATCTCTTTTGATACTCTAGAGACGTGTAATAATGCTCCTATTTGTTCGCTACTTTTGCTTCAGGTGGCGGTCAATATCATATTGATTTCTCAAGCGATAACCGACTCAATCTCGATCATTTATAGCCTCTATGCTCAGTCGTCGCCTTTTAAGGACTCCCCTCATCCGAAGATTGTAGCGCGCAATGGCCTGCTTACAACCATCGGTCAGAAAAATTTGAAGCCTTTATAAGAAAAAAATGTTAATACAATAACACACGTGCTATTTAAAGCCTAACTATAAATAAGCCCTTTCCCAATTAAGAAACTTTATGTGCACAATTTAAAATTGTGAATACCGGTAAGCTTAAAAAAAGAGACTTGTCGCTCGACCGCCTGCATGCCCGATACCTCTGACTCCGCGATGCCTAGCACCGAAGAGCGTGTCGCGTTGCGTTCATCGGGCCCAAGCAGTAGCTCTCTGTCGTCTCCATCTCGTGCGCGACTGCTAGCCACCGCGGGCGTGGCTAGTGGGCGAGCAGCTTCGGACGAAGTTCAAGCTGTGCGTCTTAATGTGCTCAACAGTAGCGTTCAGGAGGCTCGGGATGCACGCAATTCCCGTCTCATCATGTGGGCAATATCGCTTGTTAATTTGCCACAAATTGTCGCCGCTATTGTTCTCTTGGCGCTACACTGGCAAAGCGAGACGCTATGCTATCGTATTCAGGTGTGGGTACTTCTCCATACAGTTCACTTGACACTCACGCTGCTGCTCGAGTGGACACTATACTACCTTAACGGTGCAACTAGTAATAGTGCCATTAGACTTCGAGAAAAGTACATGGCGTTTTTAAGTCAGCTCAAATACGGCTTGGACTTGGCTGGGCTTTTCTGGTTCCTGGTCGGTAATATGTGGGTCATTAGTGATGGCGCACGCTGCGACGACGGTTCCGCCATGTACCAATTGGCGCTCTGGATGATTGTGATTTCGTATACCAAGATTTTTCTGCCCTGCTTGTTACTGCTAGCGTTGCTGCCAGTCCTCTGCTTCTGTCTGCCATGCGTCATTCGACTGCTTAGTAGACTACAAGACCCTATGAGAGGTAAAGGAGCGACGAAAGAGGTAAATTGGAATATTTTTCTCGTCAATTTGGATGTGAAATTAAACAAATGATGATGTGGTGGTGAGAGCAGATGATCGACCAGTTAGAGACGAAATCGTATACAGTTAGCATGTTTTCTCCAGAAGACGCGTGCTGCTGTATCTGTTTGAACGACTACGAGGCGTCTCAGTCGCTGCGCGTGCTACCATGCGCCCATCATTTTCACAAAGAGTGCGTGGACGAATGGCTTTTAGTGAATTCGACGTGCCCAACATGTCGTAAATCCATTTATGACGTAACTGGGTCTGGAGGTGCTGCAGCAACAAGTGAAGAAGAAATGCTCCGGCGAGTATGAGGTGGTCATTTGATATCAATAGTGTTGATACATCGCACAACTGCAAAGCTTTGATGGCTGTATTTGTTATATATTACAACGGCAAGCTATCGTTTATGAGCTTATAGAGGATGAAGAAGCTGGAAAGATCAGCTCTGGCTCGGTATTTGCCAACGTCTGGTCACATTGACGCAATAAATCTGTTAAGAAATGAGCGGTATTGACAAAACAGAATGGGTAAGGTCGTGCGTAATTTACAAACTAAAAAGCGTGATAAAAGCTCAAAGGAGCAACTTCAACTAACCTTCAAGATGAAATGTGATGTTTTCTTTGAACCCGATATCTTTGTGTGTTATAAGGTCGACCCTGCCTTTGAGCTCGGTACATGATACCGCAAGATCATCGCCATCCTCTACCTCGAAGGTGTCCATATGTAAAGCCTTGCAAAGCTCTGTGAGTGCAAAAGCTTTACCGTTTAAGAATAATAGATTGGTAAAAGCTTTCAATGCCTTCGCTTTGATGTTGCTACTATCCAAAATGTTGTTGGTAAAGTCAAGAATTCGAAGACTCGGTAATAGAGTAGCCAATTCAACAAAGTTGATGCTCTGTATCTGGTTGTTCTATACAGACACCACTGCAACAATTAGATCGACGTGACACTTCCAGTACAAAACTCATACGTACTGCAACAGTAAATTCTTCCAACAAGGGAAGACACGGTAGACTGTCTGAAGGCACTTGTAGTGTTAGTAGTCTTCGGTAATTGTTGCTTACGTAGTGACGAACCTAGAGACGTAAGCTGGTTATTGGAAAGGTGGAGACAGCGCAGCATTGGCAAAGCAGGCAATCCTTTTAGTGACAATAGCTGTACCGACAATATCATGCAACCGATTAGTATATTTTCAGGCTAATAATCAGTGTTGATAACAGTACATTGTTGTAAGCCAAGTTGAGTTCCTGGAGATTCACGCAGTGCTCCAATTGGGCCAGCCTGCTAATTTTCATCCTCGAGACATCCAACAATGTGACCAATCCCAAGTCATAGTGACCGCTTCGGCGCTTGATCATGTCCACAGAAAGCTCTATGGTCATATCAGGAACGTCTTGGCTCCAGACACAATCTCGAAGCCACAGGTGTATAGCGTTTTGATTCTAGTACCGTTTCATCGGCTTATCAATAACTACTTCTACTAATCAGCTTGTTCAAATATCGATCAGACCACAAAAAGCCGTTCCTTAAATCCACCTTTTTATGCCTGCCTTTTTTAACTACAAATCACATGATTAAATTCATCAGTCTTAAGTTTTGACTTCTTTTAACCGGAGACTAATCACTAAATGACCGTTTACTTACGCACACCTACATTGCACAAGGCTTAGTTGCACACGCAGGTAGGTTGTCGACCCGATCCCTCGCGAAAGCTACAAGATGATAGAACCGCTTTCGCGCATTTGTTGGACGGGCAGTTTATATTGCTTTAAAGATTCGCTGGCACCTAAGAATCTGCGAAAGCGGCTATATTTGCAATCTTCCGTGCTATCGAGCAGCATTCGAGCTTTTGTGGGATTCAATCTGGTGAAGCTTGACATTCCGACTTTTAAAATGGAAGAGGCCCAAAACCTTCTTTTGAGCACTCACCTGTGAAGCCAAAGAATCGGAGTTAGTTATGTCATGGGACACATGAAGAAGCAGCTTCCAGAATCGCTCCTAATTGTATAGTTTGCTTTCCAGTGCTCACGCGTTCTTGCCTGCAAGCAAAAATTATGGATTTGCTCACACATTAAGGGAGTTGATGACCTTCATTGATAGGGCGTCAATCCTCGAGCTAATGAATACGACTGTGTTTGTGGGCGGCTTAAGCGTAGGCTCGCCTCGCACTCAACGTTGTATAGTTCAAATAGCAGCAGCGAAAGACGCAATTTAAGCCGCTCTACAAAAGAGTTTGACCACGAAAAGGCTTGCTGCTTTGTACAACCGCGGATGGGTAATGGGCCGAGGGCTTACTGGCCCAAATTCGTGGTTTTAGCTTTGTCGAGCAATGAACATTGGCGGATTGGCTGTAGTAAAATAGAACGCAATATCCAGAATAGACCTTCTAGCTAGAGGGCCTCAAAAAGTCTTTGCCATACGGTGCAACCTCAAAGGCGGTCGCAATATGGAGCAAAGTCTATGCCCTGATAATGGATACATACCATGGAAAATTTGCCCCTGTGATCTCGACCGCTATCGAAGGAGGATTCATCAGATGTGATTTGATGGATGTACACTGACATATACGAGGCTGCAAAAAGCCAATTCGAATCTTGGCAGACTCTAACACGTCAAAAAACCTCACGCACCTCAAATTGAATCGGTCGATACAAAAGAAAAAAATCTCTGGCAAATCAATAATTATTCTAAACTGAAACTGCCCAATACAGGTAGCCCTTGATCAGTCAATCACCAATCAATTTGTAAAAATGAGGATGATCAACAAAAAGCCATCGAAATTAAGCCCTCGGTCCGAGTAGTGACAGATTTACATCGCGGAAAATGAGGCAATCGACGATCTTACGATCGGACAGAGCAAATTTCTAGCACGCTTCGACTGAGAGCGCAGCTGCCAATTCAACCAAAAATACGCAATGACGATGGAAAAGGCTCTATGTGCATACAATTTGAGAGGGTCAAAGAGTGCTCATGCCGAGTGCGAACGCGTTCGGAGAAACGGCAAAACGAAACAACAGACCAAAGGCTGAGAAAAGCGCGCAGAAAAAATGTGTTGTTATACTTAATTTCTAGAAGTTGATCTATCTTCTTTTAGATAAAATATGTTCTGCCACTAGCCGTGTATTTATATTGCTGTAAGAATGGCCGGGATGTCAGCCCAGCATGTACAGGAGTGGACTGACAATTTTGTTAGAAAAGCCCGGTTTTGAACTGGTATTATTTGTCAGCAAACATTCAGGTATGGGCTACTCTAATTCGTTGGCAATCGTGGTGATCATCATAGCCATGGCCATCTATCAAGTGCCGTCTGCTTAAAAATCTGATGTCGAACCCGCAACTGCTCGTTAACAACTTGCTAGAAAATCTAGCCAAGATGCTATGACACCGTTTGCTGGGCACAGCAAGCGGATCCGAGGTAGTTCGGACTAAAGATTGTGCCCAACTCTCTTCGGTGTTACATAGTGGTCGCGTATGTTTTCAGAAACGATTTACGGTGGTCTTTGGTAACGCCGTGGATGCGTTGATGACAAAGCCAATTGAAGATGCTTTTAGAGATTAGGAGCCTGACAATAGCCCGGTTTTAACTATGACTAAGTCGGCGGTCATACGGCAACTATATCCAAAATGTTGTTGAGACATGATATTTTTGATGGATCGCCTAAGAAAAGATATGATCAATGGAAACTGTCGATAAGGGTTGTGAAATTTCAAGGAAATCTCGTTTGGTAAAGCAACCCGAGCGCCTCGAAATACGGCTTTAGGGTTTGTCTCTTCTGCGTAGGCTGCGGTCGCTGCAATATTCGTGCGAGCGACGCCAAAGCGATTCCAGCGAATATGGATGCGGATAAGGATCTCATTCTTGCTCCCCCCGTTGCTGCGTCTACTGCCTTCGGTACCTGTCTTCCTATTCGTCTCGAGGATGTTATTCGCAACGCTGTTGCGCCTCGTCGTGACACTATTCCAGCGAATGCTGCCCAGATGCGCGTGGAAACTATCAAACCTCTCGCGAGTGATGTCAAAGCCATATAAGCGCTCTACGACAATGGTACGCCGTGGTCGGAAATTGCTCCCAGCATTACCAGCGCTCGCCCGTAATAGCTGCATCGTGCGCGTTACGCTCTTGTGTTGGAAAACGGTGGTGTGTTTGCGTGTGCTGCTCCGTAGAAGATCCTGCAGTTGTTCATTCGCGAGCACAACAACCCAACCCTTGCCGAACTTTTCCGTGATAATCTCGTAGGGCAATTCTCCAAGCGACCTTAAGGAAGTCTCCGCTTGAAGACATGCGAAGCATGTATGAAGCTTGAACGCCAAACCATCCAGTTGTTGGGGAGCTCGTTTAAGTTCAAGGAGTTCGATGTCCTGGAAGAGAAATCCTTCCTTGATGTTTTCAGCATCGACAGCGAGCTTAATACTGACCAAATGATAAAGCGTTTGTTTGATCCGACCTCTGTACGACACCTTCCGCGAACTCAATGCTGCGACTGGCGTAACTACGGCTACGTGGCGTGTGTATTTGTGTCGACGACCTGTTCAAGCGCGCTCATAACTGAGGGAACTGTGTGTGATCAATTGAGGGTCGCCTCTTTCCAGCCCATGGGAAGCATGCTCCGTTTTCATCTGAGCGAATGCCGTTCGCATATAGCTCTGCGTATGCTCTCAGCCTGCCGTTGCGTGAGACTTCGGTCCAGCCCACTCCAGTCTCAACCCGTTCTCATTCGCGCCAGTCTACTCAGCGTGTTGCCGGTTCTTTTGCCTCTGTGTTGCAGCGTGCAGCTGCATATCCAGCCCCGACATAACCAACGAAGCCCACGTCCACGACACTTGCCGTGAATCCAGCCTCGTCCGTGGACCTCTCGTTGTACAGCCGATCAAGTAGTTTAATGACCCCACCATCCAGTCCTCCGCCTTCCAGCGCTTCTCTCGACCGACACTGCAACTGTGGTTCGTCGCAAGAACAAGCTTACTCGTAGAAAAAATGATTTCACGAATATTACCAGCAAAGAACGTCCTAAGGATATGCCTGGTGTTAATACCAGCAATTACTTCAGTGTGCTGGAGGAGATCGAGACAATATACAAACTTTTTGAATTGCCTCTTGGTCTAGACGCAAGACCCAGCTTTCAGACTAAGCCTACGGTCGTCCGCATCCCCTATGCTGTCAAGAAGTCGACTAAGGCCTCGCATTTCTTGAAAAAGCATTATACAAAGATCGTCAAGACCGCTCAGCCCGTTTCGGTGACAGCAACAGCAGAAGCTATGCTTGGTGATGTCGCCGACGCAGAATTGGATCTCCTCCCAGATCGTCTTGAAATGGCAGCGGCTCGCGTCTAATCTGCGCGCAAACTCCGCAACTCAGCGACGAATGCCGACAAGCTGATCTAGTTTGCTCGTCAATCACCGCTAGCGCTAAACCACGCTATCTGCGAGCAGATGCGTGATGATGATTGCAACTTCCAAGATGTCGCCCAGCTATTGCTTCTCAATCGTATTCTCGCAGCTTCGCAGCCAGGCGAAGACAAGACTTTCCGCACAAAGTGAATAAAGTTTATCGGGTCCAAGCTGCCTCCAAAGCGCAACGATCAAAACGCATGTATTGCATCGCTATGATATACGAGGCCTGAAGTGACCAATCTTGTGCGAACCACGAAGGCTTTGAATTATTTTGAATTGATGCTCATGTGTACCGCCCTTAAGCTCTTCAATAAGAATAAGTGGCTCCGACGCTGTTCTAAACTAACGCTTGTGTAAATTCGTGCGCATCACGCGTCTATTACACCCCAATATGCTGCTAGCACTATTGCGTTCGCGTGTTGGTGAGTTATGTATGCAACAATGGCAGCATCCGCAGTGGCAAGGCTCGTTGTGAGATGATCTCGAAGAACTCAAAGGTTGCGGCTATCTCGATATGAAGACTGCTATTCTTAAGCTCCAACAAATTGACGGACAGACCAGCCTGGTGGCTGGTCCTCTGCTCAACTAAAAATGCCCTAACACCGGACATCTCGTGGAACGGTGTAAGTGCGTTATCGGTCAACACCAACGGGATCAAGAAGAATGGCCACCTATTTGAATTAAACTTTTTGTCCAAGTAATTCATTTCCTGCATTCAAGAATTTGAGTTATGTGACCGAGTGCAATTCTCCAGGCTCATGTTTTTTCTCTCGACGCCTCATTGCAGCACAAGTTGTTCGTAAGTGACTACAACAGCGCCAGTCAGCACACGACATCTGCACGTAGCGCAGGAGTCGTGCCAGTGGTGCGCGCCAATTTCTCAGTTTACGCAAGCGTCGCGTTGCTAGATAAGTTCTCTATTCCCAGCCGATACTCTATTGTGCGTTTCGATGTGGCTGGTGCATCGTTGTATGTGCACAACGTATATGCGCCTGTGGTTTATCAAGAGAAACAGCGCGCTCATCTCAGTGCCTTCGCGACGTTTGAAGACGAGGCCAGTCATATTGTGATGGGTGACTTCAACATTCTCATGGATCCGACATTGGATGCAAACACCGTCACCTCGCATTCAGACAACGCACGTTCTAACTGCTAAAAATGGCTCGCGACGCTGGGTGTAGTTGATGCATGGCGAGTAGAACATGATAGCGCTTGCGTTTACACTGGACCACAGCCACGCAAGAATCGATTGGACTATATTTTCTTATCGGATTGTCTGTTCGAAAACGTATACAAAGATTCCAAGTATTTTGTGCCTATGCATGCTGGCGATCATCTTGCTCACTCAATGATGTTTCGTCAAGGGGTCCAGGCGCATGGTCGCGCTTATTGAAAATTTCCGGCGTATCTTTTGATGTACCCGATGGTAGTTCAAGCGATCGAGCATGAAGCAACCGATGTGTTAAGTCAACTTCGTGTGTCGTCCAATCTTGGTCGTGTTTGGGAAAAGTGGAAACAACGCATGAAGCGCCTTTTCCAGCACTCCAAGCAAATTTGCGCGCAAGCAATACAGCAATTGTGGATGCGGCACGCAGTGCCCTGGATGAAGCACCGACTCGATACAAGCAGCAGTGCGATGTTGCCTCAAAGCAAGTATCTGAGCAAGCTTTGTGCGAGCACCATGATTGCCTCACGCGCACAAGCCAGCACGACCAAGACAAGTCTTTTGATTTTCAGGCACAGCACATGGTGAAGTCGAATCAATTTTTCTTTCGGTCGTTGGATTACAATGCGTATCGTGTGTCGATCAAAGAAATTCAGCTACCCGATGGTTCTCTGTCCTCAACACCGCAAGACATTACGTTCCAGTTCATGGACCATTGGGGTTCTGTCATGGGCGACCCGCTCAATTCTAGTGGGCGTACGCCGATGCCAGAAACGTATGCACAATCAAATCTGTTAGACTAGATTGATCGCTGACTCTCTGATGAAGATCAAGACATGCTCTCGAGTCCCTTGACAGTGGATGAGTTCGCTGCCTTCATCAAGCATATAAAACCCAACTCATCGCCTGGTATGGATGGTCTCAAAGCGCGTTCTACCAAGTAACCCCGATGGTCTTCGGTGAATGTCTGTGCATTGTGTCCAACAACCATCTGCAATCGGGTCGCCTCTCTCGGTCGCAACGTCAATCTGCAATTGTGCTTCTGTACAAGAAAGGCGAGCGATTGTGTCCGGGAAATTATCGGCCTATCGTCTTGATCTGTGTGGCCTTAAAGGTTCTCTCTAAGACGCTCACGTTTAGTCTGCAGTTAGAACTCGGCAAGTTCATTCACTCAGACCAGAAGGCATTCGTCAAGGGGCGATCAATGCATCACCATGTTCGTTTGTCACTGATGTTTTTGATAGTGATTGAGCCCCTTGGGAACCTGCTTTGTGCGCATGAAGAGTACGGGGTCTGTTTGACTAATTCCGACACGACCACGGGAGTTTTCTTCGCAGATGACTCGATACTACTCACCAACTTCATCGCCAACCTCCTGTCCCAGCTTGAATTGGTCCAAGAATATTGTGCAGAGTCCGGAGCGAAATTCAATCCTAGAATGTCGACCGTAATGACGTTGAATCGTTTGGCCACGTGCCCACGGGTCCTTTGTCTGCATTCACCTCGACGTGATGATCTGTAAAGAATTTGGGGCTTCCTTTAGTCAGGATCCAGTCAAAGCGGTGACGGTGCGTTTTCTGGATAAAAAACTGTGATGGATTCTGTCAGTGATTCCGACGTGCCCGTACACTGCCTGGGAGATTACTAGTGGCTTTTACTAAAGTGCTGTCTCGGATGTGGCACTACACGGTGCATGTGAATGTCCTAGCTCCAACGGTCCGCAGGTGGCAGGCGTAACTGAACAAGTTTGTGTAAACACGCTGTTATGACCCAGCCAGTAATCAGTTTCGCATGATCTCCATAAGATTTGTGTACCAGCGTCGAGAGGATGGTGTCTGCAAGTTCCGAGCATAGAAGCCCAATTGAAGAAGTAGCGCCTCCAGATCATGGACCAATTTATTGGTGTAACCCAAACGGCAGAGCGGAAGTGGACTACACCTGGTGTGGTGTTGGCGAAACTGATACTCTCAGACTATGGTCCATGGCATTTGTTGGATCTGTTGACAGTAACCCCGTATCGACACGAAAAAATGATGCGATGGTACGCCGTGTCTGCGTGGTGGAAACAAACAAGCGTGTGGTGGCATCAAGTCAAGTGGACGGTGATGCACAGCGATCTACCAGATACCGACCAGTGCGCACACCTGTTACAACAACAAGTTTGGCTGCACGCCGACCGTCAGCATGAGTATATGAAACCAACCCGTTCGTCCGAGGTGGACCCCAGCTACAGATCGATTGGTATGATACCAGAGCCCGACCGAAGCTTCTTGATGCATGTTGCGTGCCGATTTCGTCTCCGCTGCTTGTCCGACTTCTTTTGTGCGAGTAGTACGTGGCCCAGCTCCAGTGTGTTTGTCAAGGCGTTCGTTGATTACACTCTACTGTCAGCGCCAGTCTACACGTAGTCTGTGATGTTAAAGAGACTATACCGGGAGCTTACGCAACTGGTAGAGCGGGTGTATTCGTTGCGCAAACGACCTAAAAGTGTAAGCAGTACGACGCTACTGTATTGTGGCGTTGCGACGTTCACGAGATCGTTCTACCTCTCCACCATCTCAAAGAAGCTACTTCTTAGTCTGGTGTGGTCGGCCACGCTACCGCACAAGCCTCACGCAGTGACCGAGAACTCTACCGAACGGATGGATGGTACTGCACTGGTTGCGTGGGTTGTACGTCGGCACAAACGCCTGCGCCGTCTCTTGCTACCGATATTTGAAGACCTACAATTCCGTGTGGCTGACCAGTTGCTCCCGGTACACTCTCGCTTCTGGTTCTTACAGAGCACCAAACCTGGAATCGTCTGTTGTGTGCAATGGTTGTGCGGCAGTGGAAACGCTTCGCCATTTGTTATTTGAATATACGCTTGCCCGTCGGCTATGGTCGCTGTTGCAACCCGCGTGGATGTGCTCCTTTGAATCGCGTTCAGCATTAAGTGGTATCGCGATCGCCAAACTCCCCCAATGCGCCCAACTGGGTAGAACACAAGACTGTGGCGTATGACATGTGGGGTGTACTGTGTGCGGCGATGCTGCACATCATATGGACTGACCGCATTCGTTGTCTCTACCATGGTCGCTTACCTACACCAGCAGTCACAGCGTTTGCGGTGATTCTAACGATGTTCGGTGCACACGTGCGCTACTGCCTCCGGAGGGTCCATACAAGCGAAGATGAAATCATCTCACTCAATGCAGTACAGAACCAAATCAAGAGTGCACGCAACATGGTCTCGTTTATGAAAGCGCATGGTACACTGTTCGTGGTCCGCCACAAGCGTGTGGTATGACAATGACGTATGGTATATGGAAAAATCAAAAGCTTCGTTGCTCGCACTACCGCATACTACCACCCCAGATTTGAAACACTTAAAAACCAAGACCGTCAGACAATTCAAAATATCTATTCGTTGTAGGCATTTATATTTAAGTCGTTAGATAGTACGTTTGGAGAAATCACTTGTCTAATTGTCATAATAAAGACACTTTCAACTGAGGTAAACTTAGTACGATGAGAGAGGGTGGTAAAGAGGCTCGAGCTTAAAAGTTGTTTGCGGGCTGAAAGAATATATTGTGACCACCCTGGTGTTGCGAAAAATCTATTTGGATTGGATAGTCCTCATTGTATTTTGTGGCGGGGCTTTTGCAACATCAGCGCGTTTTAAGTTCATGCTACTTCCGAACAAGCTGGCGTACAGCGTGGTTGGTATAGGTCCCGACTCTTTCACAAGGCACAAACATGTATTTTGCAAAACTCCCCGGATCGTTTTAGCGTTGACGCGTCACTCGGTCTATCTGATCGAGGCCAACTTGCAACTGGAAATTCCATGGACGACAAGAATTGTAGAGTACACTAGGTGCACGGACAAAGTTCTCGAGGCGATTGCGGCAACTATCACTCTTTGGAGTGTTCAAATTTTATTCCAGCATCAAGCGCTTTAAAGAAGTAACTTCACCAGACAATTCTTGCACTCCTATTAACTGTTGAGTTCTGTGAAAAGCCGCCATTAATGGATTTTAAGGAAATAGTTCTGATTGAAGAGGTGACGATGCGTGTAATGCAATCATGAAAATATATGAGCAGAAGATTGTGAAGGCAAAGTCCAGGTATTGACTATACCGATAGTGAACACGGCTTAGTACCTTTGTCGATTCCAAGAAACAAATAGCGCTTTATTGTTCGAGATGATTTCAGCCAAGTGATCAGACAGATGCGGGTAAAATTAGGTGCAAAACGTCTCTGCTGATAGTACATGGCCAACAAACAACTATTGCATGCTAAGATGAGTGAAGCCAGAGCAGCAACGGGTTAGCCAGCGCATCACTACATCACTAACTGAAATTTGAATTGGGCTCGAAGTCGAGTTATCTAGACCTGATTGCCCTCAATTAGCTATTAGATCCAAATATAATTATGGGTTTGCCTATAAATATGCGGTGACGAAATTGCAACTTCGTCGGCAATATTTTGATAGTGCTACAGATGGTGTAACATAACCAATAAGAACGAATCAAGTACTCTTGACGCAAGCATAGTCGTTTTCGGAGCTAAAGACGTCTCTATGTCTGAAATCTGAACAAATTACTCAAGATTATATAGCAAGATTGCTAGTCTTTTGATCGCACAATAGATCTACAGAACTATCAAAATGAGTCGATCAGCTCGCAGTGTGAGTGAAAGTGAATAGACAACAAATCACTTGGATAGTCGCTGAAGCAAAAATAATGCGTCTTTCGTTCATTGAAACTATCTGATCGATCGAGATTCCAGTATCAAGTCTATTTTTTTCAGTTGTTTGATGAGATTTAAAGGCAGCGATCGCGCATTACGATGATTCATCAGCCTCAGTTCAGCAAACACCTGAATCAAGAAAATCACTTCTGTTCCGAGCGCTAAAGGTATATGGTACAAGTGTGGACAAGCAAGACTGGACCAAGTATGTGGATTGCTTGACGTTTGCCCTTAGCACGGCACACAATTGCACCCGAAGTGAGACTCCAGTTTTATTTGGCATATGGAACAACATTTGGTCTTGTCAAGACGCAAAGCTAACTAATACTCGATGCGAGCCGATGGCGATACTACATCCAGCGTCAGCGATAAGAGGCTTGTAAGTAACAAAAAGCAATAAAGACATGCGATGTAAGGCCAAGCTGACACCCCAAAGCAAATCTTAAGCATATATTGAGATTTGGATCGGGCAAAAAGAGATTCTAACATGTCAAAACTTATGGGACAGGCGTACGAAAGTGTTTGACCAGAATGTGGCCCGCTTGGAATCACAAGAACAAATTTTTGTCAGTGACACGTGTTTGAAGCTTAAATGATAAATTTATCACAAATCGCCCATCGACTGAGGCGATCTGGTGGATATTGATGAGGCTACGATGCCTAAGAGCAAAAGTTATGAGAAAGTGGGTTTGAAGTACATCAGATCAAGACGTAAATTCCGGTTGTCGTACAAGATACAGCAGCATTTGACACGAATATCGGCTCTTTTATAATAAAAAAGGATGATAAGTCGTAGACTGATGAAGTTGAACTAAGCTTTGACCTTTTTTGAACTGATGCCAATTCAAGAGGTACGTACTTTGCCAAATAAAGGATACGAGTCACATAAAATGTTAGCAGTGGAGTGAAAATCGATTGCTAATTGGCGCTAATTGGCAATTGAAAGGTTAAATATCCCACAGGGTGAATGTGGGCTACAAGAAACAGGCAAAAATATCTTACACAATTTAAGATCGTGTTGCTAAACACATCCAGGTCGTAGACTTAGGAAATGGATTAGATCGATTTTATTGCAACAAAAAGAGAAACGAGGTGAAATGTGGAGCCTACTTGGCGTAACGGCATCAAAATGAAGTAGTTAATAATTGAAAATGAAAAAGAAGAAATAGGGATTTTTGAGTATAAGGCACAAATCTGCAGTTTGATTGATGAACTCCGTGGGATAAAAGCTATCGCAAAAGTGATTGGTGTCATTAAATAAAGAGAAGAGAGTCAAGCCCAAAACACGTCACACGCCGTTTGCGTTTACAAGATCTTGAAGATGAGTCTCCATAATCGTATTCTCCCGCTACAGACCGTATTGTCCAATTAGATTTCGGAGAGAAATAATTCAATTAACCCTTTATCAATTTAATTGATAAAGGGGTAAATTGAATTATTCGGTCCTTTTGGCTCTCAAGGTTGCAAAAGACAATGTAAAAGGAAGAAAGCGTTAAATCGACCAAGCTACGCTAATTAAACTGACGGCATTAAATTAACTAATCTTTCAAAGCCGAGCGATAAGCTAGTGGCTCCTCCGGTAATATTTACATAGATGGAAGCGCGTTCTCATTGTCATTGCAGAAATTGGCCGCTAAGGGGAAGCGCTGATTTCACATCCCATGAAGATGCCTTTATCTTCGCTCGAAGCGCTCATTGTTGGTTTGTTTGGCGTGTCTAAAGTAGAATCCGGATTGCCATCTCCAAAATTACTATCAAAAGGTCCATTAAAGGCACTCCCTTTGATTCGGTCGATTTTTCGAAAGCGACGCTGAAGGAAGCATCAAGTATCACTAACGGTGGACCTATGCTGACACTGATCAGAAAGCCCGATGCACCACCGGCACTGGAAGGTTAAACTAGAAAGTTGAAAAGGAGACAGAGCAGCTAAGATCCCCTCGACTCTATTTCTTAAAACAAGCACGCAAAAAAGAGGGACTAAAAGAGTAGCTGCTGTCAACAGAGCCAGGACGATAAATTGAGTTCATACAAGTTGATCTGGGCGTAACTACGTTTGGTGACGTCGATCTAATTTTCTCAACATCAATCAAGGACTCGAGTAGATTGCTCGAACGTGCCTGAGTATGAGACGAATTTAGCAGAAAACAGAGCAAAACACCTTAAAGTTCCTTACGCGGCCACTAAATGGTTGCAGCCTGCTTGGGTCAGCAGCAACTTCAGTTTTTTGCTGACTTTAATGAGCAGACAGTGCATTTGAGATTGCGCCTTGATCGTGATCTTTGTGTTGACAAGTCTTGCGAGACACCATATCGTCTCTTTCCAAGCCTACAAGCTGACTGCAGCTTGAGGTTACAAAGTCTTTTGCAACCAAAAAAAGGTATAGAGGAATTGAACGACCCATGTCCAGGATATAAAGATTTAATCAATTTTCCGTCGACTGCGTAATGTTCGTTCATGTCAGAAGGAGTTGATTGGACATGGAATTGAAGTCGGCCAAAGACTAACCTTGAATTGCACAATCTTTACACGCAAGATATAAATGCCTGAAGCACTAGTCTTCTGCTAAAACTCGTGCCATTGTTCGACATCCGAAGTGCATAGATATTGAGCAATAAGCTTTTTGCACAATTTTTTCCTTAATGTCTGCTCGACTATTCAAGACTCGTCAGCCACTTGTAACCTAGATATGGCTTCCGAGTGACATATTTAACGTTCTAAACAATAAGTCAGAAGCAAAACTTAAAGACCTCAAAGGAAACTAAGGGTGCTTTTAAAGCTTAACGAATCTGTTTTTGCTGGATCTTCGGTCTGTTGCCTTAACCACGGTGATCTGAAAAAGTGCATTTTAGCAAACGTTCGCCCAACTGATATACTTGAAAAGGTCATCAAATCAACCTCCCACATTTTGATTCAGATAATAGATAACAGCTGTTTAAGTACGTCATGGTTCACCATCGATTAAATACGTGGAGTGAAGTAGCGCCGTGGATCAGATCTCACGTATCCGATAGGGTCATGCCATAATGCCCGCGTATCCGATAATATCATGCCATAATGCCCGCGTATCCGATAATATCATGCCATAATGACCGTGCTACATCACATAAGCAACCCAACCACGATGACCCATTCAATTATAAGCGGGCTTTTTTAACGCGTATAAAATGGTCAATTTAATAATAGCACTAAATATTCGATAGACTGCTCCCTTTCGATCTATGGTCGAAAGGCTACCAGTTTGGTCACAGCTTTTTTTGGTAACATATCTAATCTGCAAGGCTAGCTACCGGTTCTCGTTCAGTGCTCCTTGTAATTGCTCATATCTGCACATCATAGACACAATTGACAGTCACTAGACGCCTCGCCAACTAGCTCTCAATAATTACAACTGAGACGTTGTGTGCTTCCAACGCCCATCCGGTAGTGTTTTTAGCAGGCGATCACCCCGCTTGGATGGATCGATTTAGGCCTTGGTTTTCGCTAGAAAATCCAAGATGATACTTTGCAAATTGACTCGATCAGAGCGCGACCTTCGTTGTAGGCGTTACTTTGAACCTGAGCTCTAAACAGTTTCCCCGCGAATGATTATGAGTTGGTGCTGCTGAGTCGGTACCCATTTTTGTAATCCTCTTTGAATGTTGCATGACGTGGTGACATGGCAACTAGATGCAATACAGATTGACGCAGTTAAGGCTTATCGCGCTCTGCAAGACTGCCACCAAATCGAGTTATTATTGCTATTGCGTGTTAATATGAATGTGAATACATAGCATAAACCGCTAACAAAAAGTAAACATTATCATCTTCGTCATATAAGGTTGGCACGCGTATTAATTTGCGATACTCCTAAAGAATTTAATCAATCGTTTTAAAAGCAAATGGAGCGCTTTTACTTGAATTCTAGAAAAAAGGACACCGACCTAAGTAAATATTGACTTTATTACTGATCATCGGCAGTAGCCATTAAGTTATCTTATCGCATGTAAATAAAACACTTTTAAAACCATGCGTATAAAGTCACCAGCTTACACTATTAAAATTGGCATTTGTTTAATTGCAACTTGTTAGTCTCCATTCTTGTAAGATCCTCTTTGAGTCTTCTTCCATGCCGGCCTAATGATTACAGCATTTATTATGCAAAAATAAAATCACCTCCATTGTGACAAATCTTCCACAGCGACCAGGGTCAGCGAGGACTCGAGTGTGACGTCAATAAATAGTAGGCGATTTCATAGTTCTAGACCAGAAGCGGGATCCAGATGAAATATGATAATTGGAGGTGAATGGTTGAAATTAATCCAGGATATGTAAGAAGCCAGATGGAGGAAGAAGAATGCTAGCCTTTATGATGGTAGCAGTTAATGGGTGAGAGCGACCGATAGGCTTAAGCATGACAAGAACTCGTACGAATTCTCCATCTTATATATAATCTCAGTTTTTTAAGCGACTAACACTCCATCTCCTTCACCAACTTTGCTCCGCTCGCCGCCCGAGCCTTGTCCGAAAACCGACCTGCCAAAAAGCCTCCTTCGCGGCTTTGTAACATCGACATCGGATACGATTTACATGCAGCAAGTTGCACTTTCAGCACACCATATTCGTTTGTCTTACTCTTGCGTGTATAGCAAATTGCAGCGGCTGTTCGCATGATCACTTTTTACATGTTGAGCCCTCGGTGTCTTAGGCATCGCTTAACCTTCATCTTCAGCCTTCGTATTGCATAGCACACCAGCTAGATTTTGGGGCATAATAACTTGCATCGACCACTTAGCTCTTTTATGTATGCACGTGTCTACCTCTTACCTACTGCACTGCGCTTTTCTGTTGGAAATACCATTGTAGTTTTCGTGCGCGATCTGCGCGTTAGCTTGTGGCTCAACTATCATCATGATCTTCTAATTTTAAGCTGAATTGAAGCTATTCGTTCGGTGTCCGGAAGCATCGACATATTCATGACGTTTATTTTCATTTTAGTCCATATATATTATTTATGGGCAGGCTGCGCACTTGCATCAAGGCTGTTCGTTGTCACGTGCCTTGCAAAAATAATTGAGTGTAGGCTACAATTGCTAACGATGATGTTCGATTTAGGGTTGCAGTGCTATCAGAGCTTGCTTCCTTGGTATCCTCATCGTTTTTGCTGTTGCCTCTGTTAGGCGCTTCTAACTGTTTTCTGGTTCTGTGGAAAACTTGCATGTATTCAGAACAGTTTCCCCGTGAACTTCCTATTATTCGGACTTGCCATGGCTTCGCTTTCGCGCGATTCAAATTACAGCCGCCAATGATGACAACAAGCGCAAACCAAGCTTTTTCGAGAACTAGACCAGCGCATTGGCCATATGTAACAACCAATTCGCAAACTTCGAAATCCGTTCTTGCGTTCCGTCCGTCGTATTCGTAACGCGTAGGAAGAAACTCGTGCACCAGTGCTTCGTCACAGGATACACCGCCAGATCAATTTTGCATGCTCACAGCGCCCGTTACAAAACACATGAGCACATCACTTCTTTCCAGAAGTGGTCGGAAAAGCGCAAAAGTTTTTTCTTTCTTTAAATTATAACGAACCTACACTCACTTATTATACATCTAATATATAAAATATGTGCGGTCTATAACTTCTTTGGCGACTTAGAGAGACGCAATGCAATAAGTGAAAGCGTAGCTAAATTTACCAAAGCGCCTCATTTAGTATGTGATCCACATTCATTGCTAGACCTGAAAAAGAGTTGTGCTGACTCAAGCATAGGGCCCTAAACCCGGTAGTGTCTAGTCGATTGCATCACACAGCAGCACGGACAGGAGTGCTGCTAACAAGAAATTCTACTTGCAAAAATCTAGGGTTTAGGGTTTATCATATTTGGTTACTCCTTGCCTACGTTCGCGCAATTGCAGCACTACAACTCCAAACATCTACAGGAAGTACGTAACAACAACGGCCACTAAAGCAGCGAAACCGCTAGCAGCCACCGAGGCGGCATCCGACGAGCTCGGGATTGAAGTTTTGGAACCCGTGGCTCATAAAATGTCATATGATCTCTAAGCGCATTAGCAAGAAGCACATGTAATGATTGGCTTTAATTGAAGCGTTATTAATCTAATACTGCACATTTAAGCTATACATGTCCCGATTCTTTTAGGCTCTGTTGGGTTCAATTGTTGGATACTTTTTGTGTTGACAATTTCGTGCAAAAGTCAGTCAAATGGTAACATCAATAGGCGGCCAATGGTGTAACTTTTCGAATGGTGCCTTCACCTAACAGATAGCTGCTCATCCTGACTTTTTATTAGCGTCTGCCGAGCAGCACCGGTCAAGACGCCTCGACGGCCGCTTTGCCGGCTGCTGCCAGCACTAGTGCGGATCCTCCCTCATCTGGGTTTTGGTCACGTCTGAACAAATTTCTGTCAGTCCAGCTTTGAAGTCCACTGCTTCTAATCCTGCGAGTCCCGAGCAGTCTATGAACAGCGCTCTCGGCCTTAAATCGATGACTGATGGACCCACAGTAGGTTCGCCATCTGGCTCTGCTTATGGTGGTCTACAGCTACTAGTATACGTACTAAGTGATTATTTTTTGCTCATGTATTAATGTATGCTTTTTTCTTTGTTCGTAAAACTTATGAAGCATAATGCACCACCTTTCTTAACCTCTTTGTTTAAGTAAGATTAATTTAGAGGATCTGCACATGGTGCTTTGTCAAGATTCCAAAAAAAAACAGTTATTGTTTTGCTGCCATAAATAAATAGAACGATTCGGCTTCTTCCTGTACTTCAATACAGAAATTATGATCACAGCTCGAGTATAATTGCAATGTATGAAAATAAGGCTAACCCATGACCAATATGATTAAAGCAAAATCTCGTCATAACGCGTCCATAGTATTTAAGTCCGTCGACTACCTCAAAATTACCACATCCGAGGATCGCGAAAATACAAAAGGACCGGACGATAGTGATTTTTCAAAGCACTGCCGAAAGTCCCACAGCCAGCCCTGCAATGATCCACGAGCCAGTTGTCATCACCGAGTTAGATGCACTCGAATCTTTGACCGGGATTGGCGTGTTCGATCCGGATTGGGACGAGTCCGTAGCTCTTTTGAACCTCTTTGTCACGGGAGGGTTGATATCTCCAGCACGTCCAAAGCTACCGCTGGTGTCTGTCATCGGAGCTGGGTTTGCATCCCGCGGAGCTTGCGTTACCACCGCTGCACCTGCAGGTGGAGCTGGCGCTGCATCGGCTCCATTAGAGATGGCAGCTGGCTGTGGGGCGACGATAGTTGGCTGAGTTATATTAGGGATATTAACATTCCCAGCCATGCTGCCTTCTTGACCCCCTGTGGTGCTTAAGTCTTGAGCGGTAGCAATGGCAATTGCACCGAAAAGCAGAATGGTGGGCATGCCGAAAATCATTCCGGTCGATATAAAGTATTGCAAAAGGGTAAGCTGAGTTAGGTAAATGCCGATATGTGGATTGCACATCCATGCTGTACTATCGTAGAAAGACATTAAATGACCCGGTCATCAAAGTGTGGCACGAGTGATGGTTAGTGAAGCCACTGTCTTCATGTCAAAAGTTATGGTTTGAAAAATATATGCCCTCGTATGCAAAAATGCCATTGCCCTTTTTCAAGAGCGGAAAAATTATAATGTATCGCTTTCAATACAAAGTATGAGGTTTCTAGTCATACTTATACCGTATATAGAATTAGAAGGGTAGGCGAACTTTCGCAGTTACCGCAGCCGAAGCACCAACTGAAGCTTTGTGTAAGTCCATTAATACTGATCTCGGGTAACCAGGTCCACAGAAGCCACTACACGGGACGACGAACCGCTCATCCAAAGCATTCCAAAGGGCTCATATCACTTTAATGTGATCCTACCACACTTTTTGCAAAGCTCCATCAAATTGTGATGCTGCGGTGAGGCGAGGCAGTTTTTAACTGTGAAAAAGCACTCGGGTTGTTAATGTTTTCTGTTTTTGCTGTGGTAGTTTTCGGTACTACAATGGCGATCATAAGTTCATAGATTAAGTAACACCGTCCACTCCCGTTTGGCAATATTATTGCTGACATCGGCGCCATTTAAATTGTAAGTCGCTTCAAAGATAGTTCCTCCTGAACTGAGACACAGGTTATACTGTCGTGGCCGAAACTGGACCTTACATGCATAGAAAATAAAAAGAGTTTCACCTTCATCCTCATTGGCTGCGTGTCACGTTTGTGTGCAACCGAGTACTTTTCGCACATGTTCTACACTTTAAGTCTTCACGTTTGTGCACAATTTATCGATGTTAAGACCGCCAATCAAGCATCTGTTTTCATTTTGATCAATGAAGTGTTTATATGGTGCCGTCTTCTAGTGCTCCCATTTTTGTCGCTTATATCTGTGCGAAAGTTTCAATGGTATTTCTACTTCCCGGATGCTCATTTTAAATACAAATCCGAGTCCAACGCGCATCAATATTTTCAAAGCCTTTGCGACCGAAGTTTTATATGTGGCTAGACACGGTGGAGAATTTGTTTCCATCCCAGCCTTTCAAGTCGACAAGTTAGACGCTTGAGCATTGGCACGATGCACGGGTTGATTCTGACACTGCGATCGATAAGATATGTCGCGGGAGAATACGGTCCGCTACACATGCAGTGCCCAGATTAAAGACGATCGGGAACCTACATCTACACGGCTTGTACCATATCTATTATCCTCCTCGCTGGTTCGTGATGCTTTAATTTGGCAAATTTTTGGTAATCGAATCATTAGACTCAAAGCAACGATGAGCTGAAAAAAGAGCAAACGATAGACGTGGAAAAGTAAAAGAAGTATGGTTTGTACGTCGTGATGGAGTAGACGTTACTTGAGACTAAGATTAAAGATGAGATGTCCGATAGAATATTTTATATGTTCCTGCAGGCCTCTTCCCCTCAAGTACACTCAGGGCTGGATGTTTGATAGCTTACAAGCATCGTCTATGTCGAGAAGTTATAGAAGAATAGCAGGCAAGAAGCGAGCAAGGAAGGTGAAGACGCCTACAACTATGGATATTCCGAAGTAAAAAAAACATTTTGGGAATACAGCAGCGACGCATGTAGGTATTGAAAAGGCGAAAGTGAGTTGTGCGAATTGAAGTAGTAAAGATAGAGTCGAGACTGTGAGTACGAGGACAGTGGATGTGAAAGTGCGAACCAAGAAGTAAACACTGTGAATATAAAAATGGAGTTTGTGAATGGGCAAATTGTAGTGTAGGAAATGGTGGTAGATCTAATGACAGTGTTTACTCTGTATCCACCTCCGTCCGGTGGCAATGCACGAAAACGATCCCAGGTTATTTTGCTAGAATTAAGATAAAATCAAGATGTTGCAAGATATACGAATAACCCTTTTTTGCCAAGTTCGATGGTGGATACTTATACGCATACCTGAATATGGACAAACTCCCCTATAGAGCGCCACATTGCAAAAATGATCTCAGTAACGATGACGATGATCATGCGGATAATTAAAATCCTGGTGAGCTTTCGAACGAGTCTTAGTAGTGCATCTTATTATAGTGCTCAAATATGTATGTAGATATATATATGCCCACAGAAAAAGTGGAGCGAATAATAATGACAAATGTGGATGATAGGCAACTTAGTGAATCTATTACTGTACCAAATAGTATTATGTGCTGTTTTAACATTCTATAATAGCATGCCGAGCTTGATGTTTGAGCAGCTAACAGTACACGGGGCTTTTGTATGCTTGATAAACAAGAGATGGCATTGCCTCCAACACGACGAATTCATGTGCCCGACTAAAACAGACGTGGACGGTGTCAGCAAACCAGTCTACAGAGCTGTGTTACACGCGCAGAATTCTAAGTTTTAGATAGTTTTAAGCTTTGCCGCTTGGTAAAAGTAGTTTATGCACTATAAATGCATCGTAGCATATATAATCAGTTTGTGATTAAAAGTCTCGTAAACTTACATGCTTGTGTATTCCTCATATCGCAGCCAGCGCACTTTGGTGTACCGAACCGTTAAGACCTGTGCACAAACACTAACATTGCGAAATCGATCACAGACGATAAACGAAATCAGCAAATTAAATGTGTTGCTTGTCGAACGATGTGCCTTGCCGGGGCTTTCAAACATTCTCCATATTCTGGAGCTACTTGTGCGCTAAACGCGTTTCCCAGCTGTAGCTCATGAGCAGCGCTCTGTATAAATTACGTATAACGCCATGCTGGTATTACCCGTATTATAAACTATTCTAATGGTCAGCACCCCTAACTCAGATGGTTAGGTGCTCCATGGAAAAAAAGATTTATTGCGACATCACAATACTTGTTTTTTGTCATAGCTATCTTTTATTTTTCTCAAGTTATTCGTCTCTCTTGGTCTGACAACTGCTTCTCCCCCTTTTCTGATCCACCTCCACCACATCGCGATCTAGTGTACCGTTGCCCACGCAAGTTTGAGCTTGATTTCTGTACAGATCGTGCTGCAATGTGCCACATGACAGGGCTCGGCTTTGCTTATTTCCACAACGGTTTCAAAAATACGACTTGTCAAGTTACGAGGTTGAAGAAGTCAGACGACATGTTGGTTTTGGCGCGCAAATGTTTTATACACCATCTGACAAAACGGTCAAACAAATAAGTATACAATAAAAGAGGAAATGGAAGGCCAATGAAGACAAAAAGTCATATCTAAAACCTAACTCTGCAACAAGCGAGATGATGATTCCACACGATGCCGAATCTGACCATTTCAGCCAGCAAAAAAACTAACAGTTACCCATACAAGGACGGGTCGGGATGCCCTCTTACCCCCTGAATGTAATAAGCTTCTGTGCAGTACTTCCTTTCTACGAATATGAGCGAGTAGCGGTAAATATCTCATTTGACGAGTATAAAAACCGGTCCAACAAATAACATAGAACCTTAGCACTTGACACGCACACCACCACCTTCGCGAGAATCTTAGTAAGATTGCAATGCTGTCGTCCCTTAGTCGCTCGTCACCGCCCGTGGCACCGGCAATGGCTCGTGCCAGCTCCTCACTCATGTCCGATGTGCATGGCACGACCCATGGCAAAAAACACTGGAAGAATAAGCCATTATTTCGTCGCGGGGGTGACAAGCGATTCCGCAATGGCCAAGAGGCCGCGGACATGCTGATGGACGAAGTCATACGTCGTGATCCCAACCAGGTACGAGGCTTTGCTTTACCTCACGTCAAAGCTCTGTGTCATGGTGGCGTAAACGCATCGCTAACCGCCTCCTACAGGCCGAGTACGTGCAGGCCGTGCAGAACTTTGTCAACTCGGTCGTCCCAGTGTTTGATCGGTACCCAAAGTATGCTTGGGTGATGAAGACGCTCATGGAACCCGAGCGGGTGATCCAGTTTCGTGTCCCATGGATCGATGACGAGGGTAGCAGTCGTGTCACCCGAGGCTTTCGTGTGCAATTTTCGAGCGCTTTGGGTCCGTACATGGGTGGATTACGCTTCCACCCGGATACGACCCACGGGACGGCCAAGTTTTTGGGCTTTGAAACCATCTTTCGAAATGCCTTAGCGGGTCAATATGGTGGTGCACACGGTGGTTCCGACTTTAATCCCATGGACAAGAGCGAGTCCGAGATTATGCGCTTCTGCCAAAGCTACATGACAGAGTTGGCAAATTACATTGGTCCGCACACAGACGTGCCTACGTCTGGTGTCGGAGTCGGTCCACAAGAGATTGGGTACATGTTTGGACAGTACAAGCGACTGCGCCAACTGCATCCTGGAGGCACAGAAGGCATTTTGAGTGGAGGAGCTTATCATTACCCACAAGTCACAGGCTATGGTGTCGCGTACTTTGCGCATCGCATCCTCGAGTCTCGTGGTGAGACGTTCAAGGGCAAACGCTGTCTCATCTCAGGTAGTGGCACGGTGGCACTCAATGTGGCGCACAAGCTCTTGGATTTGGGTGCCATTCCGATTGGATTGAGCGACAATTTTGGATACGTCGTTGAGGATCAGGGCTTTACACGTAAGGGGTTGGAAGAACTCAAGCGTATCAAGGAGGAGCGTAACGTACGTCTCGGAGCATACATCATGTCGTCGACGACCGCCAATTACCATCCGAGTGAAGAGGGTCGTCTGTGGGAGACACCTTGCGACTATGCCTTTCCGTGTGCTATACAAAACGATGTCGACACGGACGCCGTGCGTCTGCTCGTCAAGAACGGCTGCAAGGGCATTTTTGAGGGCGCAAATTTTCCTTGCACGGATGAAGCCATTCACATTATTAAGCAGCACGGTTTGGCTTTTGGGCCCAACAAGGCTGCCAACGGAGGTTCATTTGCGCTAATCAACAAGAACGTTGGTGCTTCTACGCAGCTGTCTGACAGCGAGCTAGATAAGATCGTCAAAAGTGTGTTTTGCTGATACTGCAAGGGATTGAACATGATGCTAACGTGTTGATGTTTGTGCAGAGTACATGTACAAGCTCCATGATCGTGTGGCAGCTACTGCCGAAGAGTTCAATGCAGCGAGTGACCTTCACGTTGGTTCCAACATAACGGCGTTTATGAGCGTGGCAGCCGCCATGTTCCGTCAGGGAGTAGTGTAAACAAGCGTAAGCATTGGAGTCACGTTTTTAACAAGTCAATTTTGCTTTCATTCTCTGAACCAGTGCCTCAAATAATCACTGTAGTCGGCCAGATATCTGTCGTCAATACGTCAGTTGACATCACGTACTAAGTAAAAGGCTAGAGTAACCACTTTGCGTTTCAATTGAACCCGTTGAGCCAAAGGTTCAGCAAACGCAATGAACAGGCGCGGGGAAGATTACGCACGAAACGACACGAGGACTTTAACGGACCTCGTGACTGTTAGTCGTGTGCCTTTCACGAGGTGATCCCTAAAAAAACAAGGTTGAGTGCTCGTAATTGCATGAATTTCCAGTTCATTCATCGTATTAGCACAAATTTAATCTTTGGTTTGGACAGATCTGCAATGTCATCTCAGAAGCATAATTATTAAAACACCTGTCATGTAGACATTAGAGATTGGTGTTTATTGCCTTGCAACGATCTTTCAACACATCAAATGGCGGGCTACTTGCAGACCAGTCAGGCGTTGGAAACGGAAGTAGCTGTAGTGTCGTTTTTTAAAGCGAGGAGCGTGAAACGGCTGATTCAACCTGAGTTCCTCGGTCCTTCCCACTCGATCCGTCATTTTGCTTTTGTTTCAGGCACAACTAACGCCTTGACCACGCCTAGCGCGTACATCATCACATCATTGCCTTGTCGTGAACATTAAACTTTACGGCTTGCTCGTTGATCAAATCGACAAAACCTATTGCGAATGCAGTCGTCTCATGTCGTTGTGCTGACAATTTTAACGCTGGTCATTTGGACCAACTGTGTTGCATCTATCACGTCAAATGCACCAAGTAAACCCTCGTGTGACCGCGTAGCGCTTGGATCCCAGTCTGCAACCAAGTGGACGGTAAGCTGTATCAATGACATGGCTACTGCATCCTCGGCGTACTTCAGCGCACTGTCTGTAAAGAAGTTTTACGTCGACAGTGGGACAACCGTTGTCGCCTCTGCCTCGAATTTACTACTCTCGTCAACCTTTAATGAAATTGGTGCCCTTGCATCACCTTCAGTCACAACTTTCTCGATGCAAGCAGCTCCAGGGTATCAGCCGAAAAATCCCGTGGGTATTGTGTCTACAGCTTTTGCTCAACTCTCTTCTCTAAAATTTTTGTAAGGTTTTTGCATCTCTCGTTTGTAAATTTCTTTTCGATAAGCTAATTTAAGATTTCAATTACAGACACATCGAAGGGATCCCACTCTTTGATTCAACCCTTCATTTAGTGCTCCCACCCTCTATCCAGAAAATGCACGTACTTTTTGGAATATTGCGCCAATAATGTTCGTATTTTAATTTTGACATTGTTGAAACAGCTCGATCGTCAATTGCGGATTGCGTAACTTTTCGATTGAGTTTGTGGACGGTTCTAAAGTGGCAGACTCGAGCATTTCTTCCATGTAAGTTTCTTGCTCCTCCTTTTCATTGCGTGCAATGCTGACTGACGTCAATTCCAGTGATTTTCGTCAGAATAGTTTTCATGAATTTCCAGTTTTTATTTACGATTTGCCAAATGAAGAAATGTCTACAATCGACCTTCAAAATAACCTGTTGGATCTTTCAATCGAGACTAGTGCTCACAAGAAGCAGCTGAAAAAGTGGCTCGGCGACGAAGTGCTGCACGTCGATCGTGATGCGCTTGACTCGTTGAATAGCTTGACTCAAGCAGCAAAGAGTTCGGTGCTGGGCACAACGAAAGCTGTGGAACATGTTGATGAGCGTTCCAACCCGGCCTCGTCTCAAGGTCGTGACACTGTCTCTACAATGAAGGAAAGCGGCCGCACTTCGGATGCCATCCCAATTGCCATTGTCGCTTTTAGCATTACTACCATGCTGGGTGTTGGTGTCACGCTGGTGTTTGTCGCGCGAAAACGTCGACAAATGCAAGTGCGAAGTACTGAAGGTATTTTAGACTTGCCACCTTTTTTTGACAAGTCATTACCTGTACGGTCCGAAAGTTCGAGTCACGTAACAACTATCGAAAGTGAACTGTCGCGGAGTCGAATGTCTAGTGGAGTAGGCAGACAAGAGGTTGAAGACCGTGACACCTGTTTCATTGTGCCAATGTCGCCTACAGGATCGGAGCTGTCGTACAAGACAACGGTGGACTTGATCAATGCTGGCTACGTTGACTTGAAGTCGCCTCAAGATACAGACCAAGATATTCGCATTGACATTTCAAGACACGATAACGGAGGTAGCAATCAGTCTCTTGAATTGCTCAGCACTCACAGCACGGCAAGCATAACGGCGATTGATCATCGCACAGCTGCCAGGAAAGCTCTTCGATCAGCTCTGACGACGTTGCTTACGACCCAATCGAATGAAGCTGCTCCATTGTTGACTGTAAACTCTTTTCAGTACTCGTTTGATCCAGAGACGTCAATTGAAGAGACTGAGTTTGCGTTTCTTGTTGATTGTCGACGTGTGGATCGGTCCCTTGAGAAAGCAACATCTGTCTTAGCTCCACGCCAGCAGCTCGTTCTCAAGTTTTTCGTCGAGGAAGACGCTGAATTCGCAGGGCGCGAGAGCTATGCCCTGAAACGGTTGCACAATCATGAATCAGCTAGCAATTTCGCTCCCCAGATGATCGACGACGCACTCGACTACGAGTTACAAGTTGGCCACTTTCATGACGCTGTCAGGTTGAGTTGCTGTATCTTGGTACTGGACAAACTTGGCTGCACCACGCTGGAAACACACATGGCTTCGTCCCGCGTGCCACCCGAGCAGCAAGTTCTGCGTGTTGTTAATGCATTACGCGCTCTTCACTCCCAACGACTCGTTCATGGAGCACTCAATACAGACAGTCTCTTAGCAAGTTCATCGGACGACATGATTCACTTTTGGGGTCTCGAGCATGCATCGAGGGTGGGACACCCAGTCGTCTACTTCGATACAAATTTGCTAAAGATTGGTCAAGCGGAGTGCACCGCACCTGAAATCGCTACTCGTTTACTAGAGGACACAATCGACTCCCGTGCATCGATGTCGCTGGATATCTGGAGCCTCGGCGTCGTGATTCTTAAAACGTACGCCTCTGGACGCCAATTGGTAGAGTTTAAAGACTGTACGACATCCTACACTGTGCTCGAGTGCTTGCGCAACTTTCAAAGTACTGAAAGGGCAACAACCGCTTGCTTCTTTGAGCGATCGATCGCGCAGCTCGTGCCGAAAAGTGAGGCCAAAGATCTTTTGCGTCAATGTTTGCATCACGTTGCAGCTTCCAGACCTTCGATCGACTCAATTGCAAAGCACAAATTGTTTCAGCCACAAGAGCGCGAGATCTCGCGAACGACCACAGTCACCAACGCAGCCACAATCCGAATGCTGTCTGCGGTCTTTGAAGAAAGACGCCTCTCGTCGTTACGGAAGCCAATGATGAAAACCCCACCAGCTATCGAACCAGAGCAAGCGAAAAGTGAAAAGAAAGTCGTGTCAACGCCAATCCCGATTCGTCCTTGTGACGACGTCACTCCGGAACCCATGCCACCAAGTCTGTGGCTTTTCCTACCCCCAATCGAGCTACAAGTCGATTTGACCAAGCGTGCGAGTTGCTACTCGGTCGACGAATGGGTTGCCAAATTGAAGCGTCTGCAACAGCAACGTGCAGAGGAGATACGCTTTCCACTGGTTTTTATGTGCGAGACGTGCGAGTCTGGTGCGGCGATTCCGTGCAGCATTGCCACCGCCACCAAATACGGAGCGAGTGTCTCCTCCTCCTTGCTGTCCCTCGTGATGCCACTTGTGCGAGAAACAATGTTGTTTCTAGAAGCACGTGCGATTTTGTCCAACGGCTTGAGTGTTGGTGAGGCGAGTGGCCTCACTGGTCCTCAGCAATGGGACGAATTGCGAACGTTTTATCGCGCGTTGGAACGCATGGAACTTGCTACCGTCAATCCAGTCAACGAGCTCGAGTTTGCGCCATTAGAGCAGCAACTCAAGTCTCAAGATCAAGTAAAGGCACAGCAAGTCCTTGACAAACTAACCCTTTTGAATTTTAGCGAGGACAAGCGCGAGTACGTGCGGAGTTTGCTCGATGCGTTAGTGAGTGAGAAAGACGTCGTGTCTTGTCTAGAACGCAGCAGCTGGGCAGCACTGCGCCGATGTGATGTCAGTGGAATGAGCTCGAGCCATACGCGTTGGTTGTGTAGCCACCACGCCCCATTGGAAAATTAATGTTAAGCTATAAAATACAAATTTCTTTTGAAACTGATTGCACCTGGATGATATGGCCACCCATACGTAGTTTCCAACTTCAGTATTTACGCGAAGATTTAAAATGTAAACTCTCTGTTTTGAAAAGCAGCAATGCCCGCTTGAGTGCGAATTCGAAGTTTCAATTCGAGTTGAGAATTTGTATGCTTTTGAAATGACGGCGATATAGTGCCGTCTAGGACGACAAAATCGTCTACACCGATTAGGGCGTGTCAGCCGTGCTAAAGCAATGCCGACTGAAAGTGCGTCCTGCGTCACACGTACATGAAGTGCCAAACGAGCTTAGTTACATCGCTAGCGATCTTAACAAATGATCAGCGCCATTTCCAAACCGGTTGAAGACAGCACCCATCGCATGAGATAGCAATACGCTTTCATTGGTCGGCCAGCTCGGCAGAACGGCGTTCAGGACAGCGCAAATGTAAGGAACGCCAGAGTCAGAATATAAAGTGTAGTTGGTGCAAAGTCCTTTCTACCACGATCGTCAAGAGTAGGAAATATGCTGCCTAGTCTCAAAACGCGGAGGATAAGCATTCTTGTCAAGACCCTTTAAGTGGTTTCTTTACTAGGCTAGCTTTGAAATTCACGAATTTATTACTATAAGTTCACGCTAAGGCTTCGACGTCCAAAACACACGTTAATTATCCCGTCAGCATTTTAATTTTTAAATTTATGGCCGCGGGGGAAAGTTGCAAAATGTGATAAACTAATCGGAAGTTCTCGCATAAGGTGATACAAATATTTAAAACAGCTCCGAAAATTCTAATCCCTCATGTAAAATTTGTGGAGAGGTAAATTTCATCACACGGAGGGAACCTACGACTTGCTGTCAGCCAAGAGGATCTTTGTGGCAAGCAAACTCTGCAACGTCTGTAGAAGAGTTCGATCGAATAATGGATAGCCTGAAAAAGGTCAACTCGGAAACGGAAAAGTATCTGCGGCGCGTCCCTATGGAGAAGTGGACTCTACTCTCAAACTGCGACTTCATACCGCTCTTTGGATGGCGTACATTAGTCTTTTGGAAAGAGAGCAGGCACGTAGTTTAAAACTCAAGCTCAGAAAGACGGTCCCGTTCAAATTCTTCAAGGCAATTTTTACGACACTGATGAGGGAACGTCGCACCCGTCACCAACTGTGCGAAGAATGGGCGAGGCAAGGCCGCCTCAGGCGAAGAAAAAGTTTAGCACGCAACTGAATCTCGCTGCTGAGTACACCGCAATGCTCAGCTCGGATGTAATTTCCTTCGTGGCGCACGTGACGAGTCTAATGACGCAGCGACGTGTCAATATTGAGACACCACGTAGAAGCAGCTGGAGCTTCCGTGTCCACATCTCTATGCTGCTAGGGCGGCAGCCAAGACATCTGAGTCTAACATTGTCTTTAATGGGAGCACGTTACACAGTAATCTGCTACCAGTCAATGATGGGAACTCTCGAAATTTCCGAGGACCGAGCTCTGCACCTAAATTCTGGTGTAATACCTGCAGATTTTGTTACACAGGCTGGGCGTCCAAAGAAAAGATGCATTTAGTTTCAAGATGAGAGTCCAAAACGCAGATCTTACAAAAGTAGCAGATGCGGCAAGGCGGACGGACTCAACGAGACAACATGTCGTGCGCATTCTCCTCTTCTCATTGTGGGGTTGTGCAATCAAGCAGACTTGATACGACAGCCTCAGTAATTTTGGGTCGCTGTGATTTTTGGTTGTGAAAGCCGCATGGTCGCTTTCACAGCTCTAGGGGCACTCGACTGTGAGCTAGACACTCTTTGTAGCCATCACTTTGCAGCAGAACTCGTACTTTACATGAGGGTATCGGACACTGCTGAATTCTAATAACTGGCTCAAACATTTGTATCACCTATGCGAGAAGTTTCGATTTGTATCAAATTTTACAATTTATTTCCCTCAAAAAAAATCCGTAATGATACAGATCGAATTTCAAGAATTGACATCTGCAAAACCTTTTTTAGAAGTCTAAAACGCCATTCATCCCGTCAAAGGTCGTATCCGAGAACTTACCAATTTTATACAAATATTTCGGTCCACCCTCTGATTACTACTCCTTCGCAAACTAATGCAGCGCTGCTACAAGACTTTCCAGCTTCGACAATGATAGCTTATGCCAGACCTTATCAAAACCTCAACAAGATTCTCCTATGTGTCGCACTGCTTACCATTCACAAATGAGAAAAACTTCTTGTATGGGCAATTTCTAAATTTTTACGTATTTGTCCCGATCATCTAAATGATCTGCATTCAAAAATTTAATGTTTGTTCAAACTTACCTTAACTATCAATTTAGTTGTTGGCAGGTATTTTATATAAGAACTAGTCAATCTTCTCAAATTTAATACTACGCGCTTTATTTGCCAGATTGCGAAAAAATAGTTAAGTATGATTGCGGGTGCGGTACTGCTAAAATTACACCGCTGAATGCAAGTTGAACAGGCGGATGGCGTCACAGTATTTACGAGTACGTCACAGAAAAGTAGTTACATAATGGTAGCCGTTCATTCGTCTAGATGACAAAGGTTGCTCATACAAACTTCTAGAAGGATCCAGAAGGATAGGCTTAAAGATAAGACAGAGTAGCAAACTCAGGACCTAAATATATTCACTTCGGTTTTTACCTTCTACTCAACAGGTTAACAGCCGCAACAAGCCTTCCTTCACAAGCAACGTTCTCGCCCACTATGGCTAACTAGCGCACCAAAGTCCTCCTAGAAGGTAGTAACTATTACCACTGGGAGTTCAATATGAGAATGAATCTGGCGCGGAAGGGTCTCCTGGGGCACATCATGGCCGTCAAGGAAGAGAGTGACGTGACAGAGGCGTGGCTGGTTAATGATGCCAAGGTGCTAGGCATGATCGCTCAAGGCGTTGAGATCCAGCACCAGACCGAAATTCGATTGGCTACGCGCGCCATGGAGGCGTGGGGAATCCTTCGCGACTTCTACAACCGCTCGGCTCTTCACAATCGTGTGGTGATGACTCGTCAACTACACGAGTACAAGATGGAAAGTAGGACAAGCATGGCAGAGCATTTGACGAGCTAGTAGTGGGAGTTCAAACAATGTGAAAGCCGTTGATAAGGAGCGCCAGTCCGCCTTCGGAGTATGACTCGATTTAATCGATTGCGGAGAATGCGAGGGACATTACCTTGATTGAAGTCAAGGAGAGGCTGCTTAAAGAATCAGAGAAGCTGCAGAGGAAGAAAGCCACGGAGAAAGTGTTTCGCGTAAATGGAAATGCTAGAAGATTCAAAGGTGGATGGGACAATGGACGAAAGGGTGATCCTCCACGCAATAGCGGCGGATTCAAGGGCAAGTGCTTAAACTGTGACCAGTTTGGACACATGAAGCAGAACTGCCCGGCCGGTAATATATTTAACAGCGACGACACGGTATTTGCTGTTAGTAAAGGGAAGTCATCAGGATGGCTGATTGACAGTGGAGCAACTTCCCACATGACCCCACACAGGAAGGACTTGTGTAATTACAAGGGCCTAGAAGCTAGCATCCAAGTAACGATTGCAGACGGGAGGAAGTTGTTTGTCAAAAAAGCCGGCACGGTGAAACTGACTAGTTTGGATGGAATGGTCATTCACATGGTTAAAGTTCTGCACATTCCCGGACTCGACAGAAGATTGCTGTCAGTTGGCAAGCTGGCAGAGCGTGGTATGATTGTGGAGTTTTCGTGTTCATGCGTCATCTGGAACAAGAAGCAAGCAATTGCGTCGGGCACAAAAGTTGGAAAGTCGTATTTCCTTGACTGTGAGCAAGAAGAAGCATGTCTTGTTGAATACTTCGGGGCTGACAATCAGTGGGAGCTTTGGCATGCCCGCATAGGGCATCCTAGCAAGGATGCGCTGACCAGGACATAGCAATTAACTAATGTTATTTCAGTTATCAAGAAAAGTGTGAAAATATTGTGTGCCGGTGTTTGAAGGGCAAGCAGACGGTCACGGTGTTTCCGTCTCATTTGATGGCAAAGACGACACGTGTGTTGGAGCGTGTTCACACAGATGTCATGGGGCCAATGAGAACTTCCTCGAAGGGTGGTGCCAAGAACATTCTCACGTTTGTGGATTTTTTTTTTATGATACGTTGTGATTTTTGATCAAGAGCAAGAGCGAAGTAGATGGCAAATTCAAGGATTTCCTGACGTTATACGAAAACCAGTGGGGTGCACGACTAAGATGTTTGCGATCCGACAATGGAACCGAGTTTGTAAACAAGACAATGGCTAATAGAACGGCATTGCACACCAGCGCTCTGTATCTTACAGCCCTCACCAGAACGGAGTGGCGGAGCGTATGAACAGGACTGTCATGGAGAAAGCCCGTAGCATGTAACACTAAAAGAACGTTTCGACGGAATGGTAGGCGAAAGCGGTAAATACAGCGATTTATTTAATAAATCGGTCCGGCAATGCGGTCCGTCCCGACATCACGTCGCACGAGTTAGCTTTCAAGAGTAGCCTCAATTGGATCACCTGCGCGTGTTTGGTTTGCAAGGCTACACTCATACTAACGATGTGAAACGGACCAAACTGGAACCCAAGAGCTTCAAGTGTATGTTTCTTGGCTATGCAGAGAATGTCAAGGGCTATCGCGTGTTTGACTTGGAGAATGCCAAGATTAAAGTGACCCGCTCTGTGAAGTTGGATGAGCGTGAGGTGGGCGGCATTTACGACACGCAAGAGCTCAAGCCGGAACCAATTGTTCAAGTAATGAAGAATGGTGAGGAAGTCAATGTTCAGCATCAAGTAAATCGACAGTCAGTTCCGGACGATCTCATGGGAGCCAGTCGAGGATATCGAAATGGATGATGTGTATAGTACGCCAAGCGCCGTTGTACAGCGGCCAATGCCTTCTGAGAGCCCTGTACAAAACAGGCTTGAGCTAACGGAGTATCATCAACCGTCCCAAGTGCAACAAGAAGATCGTTTGGTGTTTCGGCTTGAAGTGGAGGGAACAAGAATAAGACGTGAGCCGGTGCTAATGCTAAGAAACGGCTCCGATGGTTGAGAGTAGACAGAAGGCAGTGAGGGCCCACCGACTCCGAAGCGTGCTAGGATTGACGAAGATGGACTAATTGCGGAAGCCGTTCTTGCCTACGCTGTGAGTATTGACGACGATACGGACTCACCGACTACGTATGCTCAAGCAATGACAAGCGACGATGCAATAAAATGGCGTGAAGCAATGGATGCTGAGCTTCACTCTCATAAAGATAATCAAACGTGGACATTGAAGGCACGAGGGAAGATCGGACACACAATTGGACCACGATGAGTATTTGCCAAAAAGCGTATCAGAATGGTGCTAATGTGCGATACAAGGCACGACTGGTTGCAAAAGGTTTCAAGCAGAAGTATGGCGTTGACTTTTTCGAGACTTATTCCCCAATTGCCAACATGAATTCGATCCGAATAACTTTCGCAGTATGTGCTGAATGCGACTATCAAATGGAACAGCTGGACGTCGACACGGCTTTTCTTAATGGCGTGTTGGAGGACGACGTTTTTATGGAAGTTCCGCTTGGTGTAGACAATGCTCAAGGATACATATGTCAACTGAACAAGGCTATTTACGGACTGAAGCAAGCAGCAAGTGCTTGAACAAGACAATACATCGTGTCTTCATCAGGAATGGCTTCAAGAGTTGCGGGGCAGATCAATGTGTTTATATCAAGAACCCTAAAGAAGGATTTGCTTACGTTGGACTATATGTGGATGACATGATTATCGCAGCAAGAACGAGCAAAGAACTAAATCAAGTAAAGAAAGTACTCAAGAATGCATTCAAGATAAAGGAGCTGGGTGAGGTGAAATTTATTTTGGGTATGAAAATTGATCACGACAGGTCAGCTGGAACATTGATAATCAAACAGACTCGCTACATCGACGACGTGGTCAAGCAATTCGGTCAACAAGATGCCAAGAGCGTTAATAACCCGTGCGTATCAGGATTGAAGTTGTCGTCAAAGCAGTCACCAACAACGGAAGAGGGACGGTCGACAATGCGGTCAAAGCCTTATCGCTCTTTGATTGGGTGCTTGCTGTACATAACGACATGTATTCGGCCATATTGCTTTCGTGGTGACACAGTTATCACGTTTTCTGGAGAATCCGGGACTACAACATTGGAGCGCAGCAATTCGAGTAGTACGGTATCTGAAGACCACACGTCAAGTCGGTATCGTCTACCGAGGAAGTGGAAGCGTTGCGGCCAAAGCATACTCGGATGCAGATTGGGGCAGCAACACGGATGACAGACGCTCGGTCTCGGGAATTATGGTTATGATTGCGAGCGCACCAGTGGTATTCAAGTCGACGAATCAGCGGACAGTTGCGCTGAGCTCAGCGGAAGCTGAGTATATGGCTCTCAGTTTACGCACACAAGAAGTTCTTTAGACGCGGGCAATGCTGAAGGACATGGGTCACGAGCGAGTCGAAGGAACTCAGGTTCGGAAAGACAACCAAGGTGCTATTGCGTTGGCCAATAACGCCGGATACCATGCTAGGACGAAGCATGTGGACATCAAGCACTACTTTAATCGTGAGAACGTGCAAGAAGGACTGATGAAGATCGAATATATCGACATGACGATTCAGCTTGCAGATATGCTGACGAAGGCAGCTGGAACCAAGATGCTGAAGTATTTGTGCGAAGCCTCCGGAATCAATACCAAGTCAGCAACAAAGGACACACAGCATTAGCGGTGAGTGGGAGTGTCAAAATCACACCGTTGAACAGGCGGATGGCGTCACAGTATTAACAAGTACGTCACAATTAGTAATTACATATGGTAGCCGTTCATTGGTCTAGATAAATATATTCACTTCGGTTTTTACTTTTTACTCAACAATAATACAACTGATTAGGCAGTATATAGCTCTGAGAAGCTGGCAGACATGCAGGATGTGGCCCAATGAGCATAGCATAATGCAAATATATACGAATTGCAACTTTTAATAAATAATAATTGTACGACATTTAATTATAAGTTATAACTAACTTCAGCTCATTATTTTGTAAAGAGTACATTGGGTCTTGTATCAAGATTGACAATAACACTTCAATTCTATAAGTTACTTGTCAGCATATCGGTTTGTCTTAAGCATAGAGCGGAAATCGATGACAGTAAATTACTTTTCCTTCGAAATATATATTTACCCCGCTGCACTTGGCGGCCCTCAAAAGAAAATTCTTAGTGAGTCGTTGATTAAGAGTGATCTTTAATAAGGATGAAGCCTTTAGCTCATTTGCCAAAAAACTCAAATTTCTGAATGTCTGTTGTTTGCTCCGAGAGAGTGCAGCATTTGGTCGTACAAGGAATCGAATCGATAAATAAATGTCTTTTTTTACTTCCGCAGCTATATATCGCTCTTAACGAGCAATTAAAGATGACAAGTCGTCGTCTGCGTCAGAAATATTAGCCCCTAAGCCCAAGAGGTCTAAGCTGCTAATGTTAAGCGTAAAGAATTGCGGAAGACAAAAATATAGCAAATCCCCTGTTCTGAGAAAGAGGCTTTCAACGAAGCTGGTACTGAAGAATTTACCATTCATACTCTTCTTTCTGGTCCTCAGCGCTCAAGTCATCATCAGAGAATGCAACTCAAGTCATCAATTTATCTCTGAGAATCACCGTGGACCCATCAGTCTCGAAAGAAGGACCTTTCTTATTATAGGTATGCCCGATGACAAGTTTTGCACTTTTTAAGGCTTACCTCCATCTATAAAGTACATTTGTCAATAAAAAGGGGTAGCGTGCCAGACGTGTTTACCAGATCACTTGTTACCTATCATGTTGTTTTCATTTTCCAAAGGCGGAGCTTTCACGGATTTATACAAATCTAGTGTGTGTCAAACTTGTCCCTGCTGTTCGATTTTTGGTGATACAAATTGATTAATGAACTTTTGAGCATCAAAATGAAGGCAGTATAAATAGCAGTAAGAGGTTGACAGAAAAGCAGTATATGATCATCAAAAAGAATGGTAACATAAGCTGGATGTTTTGCTCTGTCACGAGCAAGTGTAACATATAGCTACATAAGGGACTCGATGATACGCTCAGCAGCTATTAAAGCGCTCTGGTCAAATAACAGAAGATGACTGAGTTGTTTGGATTGATAGCGCTGGCACCTGAGAGCGAAAGATCAGAGCTGTTGATGCCGAGCGTGAAGATGTTCGCAATAAGGATATTCCAAGTATATTTATTTAACTTTAAAAAATGACAAAATATGTCTAATTGGGGTGAGAGATGTTGAATTTCGTCCACCCTAAAGATGTATGTGCAGTGTTAATTTTGACTTCATCATCTTTTCCTTTATCACTCGCGCTTGGGACATACATAATGAGTGCATCCCCAGTCAGGTATCTATCGTTTTAAATTGCCACGGACCTCATTGTCGTGAAGGATTGAACGGCTGCTTAAAGTGCACTTTGTTATGAGTTACTCGGCACTATAATCCTATGTTATATGTTGGTGGGTAGGTGCACGACAAATTGCTGGATGCCATAATTTCTCGTCTTACTAGTTACCTAAATGGAAAGCAACGCTATGAAGAATTCTTGGGGGCACTTTTCGACTCATATGAGGATTATATTCCGAAAAATGGTAGTACTTTTAGAGACATTTCACATAAAATGCAAATGCGTAAATTTCGCTTCGGGGAGGTTGATACTGAAATCCGTCTTACGCAAATTAAATCTTCTTAATCTCTGATGAAAGATATCTCTTTTTGTTTGTAATCACCGGGTGTTCCGAGTCATGCAACGCTCTTTTTCCTTAGTTCTGTAAAAAAGGTCATCATCTTCATTTTTTCATTCTCTATCACAGATGGATACAATTGCGGTTTTTGCCCTGCTACATATGTTAAGCCAACTTTTTGTATGGTCAAATGACTGAGTTCGACAACAACATATGAAATAAAATGTTCGGAGCCTCCTTTTCACTAACCCAAAAAAACTTATCATACTAAGTGCCAGCAGATCTTTTGAGTGTCGTAGTCTTTTTATATCAAGATATGTGAAGCGTGTAGATGTGTCATTCTTACAGATTTATCCATGGATAGCTTTTAGTCTCGCGAATGTGGTCATCTTACGCACATGCTGCGCTGTATGTCTTAAATTACACGATAATCCCCCTTCATTTGACCACTCATTTGAAGAAAATCTGCTTTTGACATTAGCAAGCGAGATCGCAAAACCAAAAAAGCGTCGGTGAAAACGCAGCGGTGACCGCAAATTCGTCTCTGAAACCATCGTGTCCAGAAAACCATTGATTTAAAGATTGCAATAAGATCACCCTTGCTATTTGCTCTCAAGATAGATTGAGGAGAAGGCACTGTGCCCGTATTGTCACCAACGTTCGCCATGTCGACAACAAAGTAGCTTCTTAGACATGCAGATGCTATTTAGTATTGGTAGGCCAACGTGTGAGCAACGTGTGAGCCACAGCTTTGTCCCGTGTCTGATCCACAATTTCACAAATTGGCCTTTACTTGTTCATGTGGAGCGACCAACTTTTGTTGCAAACCGAGAAAATTTATTTTCTTCGGTCTCTAATTTAAGCATCATTTGCCTATCAACGTATATCGTACTTCAGGTCTATATCGTGACCCAGGCTAAACTTTACGCGCGCTGTACTGTAGAAAACCGTCTAATCAATGGAAGCGATTTGGTTGAGAGTGCTGACAGATTAAAAATGTCATTGCCGCTTGCGATGAGAAACATCTTCATGGAATTTATATCAATTTTCCTTGTTTATGTCTGACAGATTGCATTGTCAAAAAAACTACTAATCGTAAAAGTATCAGCCAAATCATAGTCTGACCTGCGCAAAAAACCTGTCGGGAAGAGCGCTATCTTTGATCGATTCCTAATCAGCGCATTTTTTTGCAAAAAATGACAAGCATGATGTCATTCAATAGAACAAATGAGGTGTATTATCTGCCTCGATCCATGATCTTTATAGAACACAAAAAGGCTTGAAAGTCAAAGATGAACTCAGAGCTTTAATGAAAAAAGGTAATCATTTGAGCTGCCTGGACTGGCGAGATACGCTAAATAAATTTGTCTCGTCCGGCAAAGTCAAAACGAGTGCCCACTTAGAGCTTCTTTTAGCTATTGAAGCGTCCTGGTGATTGCTCTATTAGTACCACTAAATATTAAATTTAAATGAAACGGACAGAGGTTTGACCAGGCTCGTGTAGTCGGTACTGCACTTGTGCAGTAGTTGGCTAAACCCAACCATTTTCTGTAAACTTGTTAAACTGCGGCGTACGACAAATCAAAACGGTGTTTTCTTTCGCACGGTCTGCTCTTACACTTTGGCCAAAAATTTGCCCTTGAGCAGCCTTAAATCGTTTTTTGTTTTGACTGGGCTTCTCCAAAACGGCTATGAGCAAATATATTGTTAATATCTCTGGGCGAAACCCCTTGAAAATTAAAGCAATTGTGCGACCAAAAACATCACCGGGATTCCTCGGCATTTGTGGCATCATTAATCATTCACCTAGACATACTAATCGCTTTGAGCGGAATCTCCCATTATCTTATTTAAAAAAAAATTAGACTACTGTGCAACATTAAGAGACATATTGTAAGTATTAGTGCTTGTGCGGGTACCATCGAGCTGTCCGGCTTACTATAAGCTCGAAATAGTCGCTTCCTTCCGTCTTGAATTTTCAATACTGAAAGTTTGTAATGAGAGCATAGATTTTGACACTCAAAAAAATGTCATTCTTTGATTTTTTTGCCAAGTAGACATCAATCAGCTCACTCCACTCTCCTAACAGTGATAATTGCCTTTAAACTTAGTACTTCTCGTCAAACTCGAGATTTATCTCGTCTTTGACCTCTCTTGACGGTAAAAGTTTGGATGACTTCTAATCTTGGCACTATTAAGCTTTAAATACATCGTATTTTTGTGATCATTCCGTTTTTCTGAGTTTAGGCGCAACGATGAGTAGTATATTCTAATCTCTTAAAGACTTTAATTCTCAGAAAGATCGCCTCTGGTATTTTTTTCCTTCAACGTAGCCATGATGTCGAGAGTCTTGAGTTTTTCAGGGCTCAGTCAGTAGCCCTGATAATTCATGTTGTGCCTTCAGTTAGAGCACACATCACAACCAATTAAAATGTCCGTTATAAATACGATTCTTTTGTCAATCACGGCGTTAGTTGTTAGTTTGATTTTGCATCCTTAGTAGAGCTTTGCTTATCGGCTTTAACATTTCTTTGAAACCTGCTGGAAGACTTATATTACCCACTATAACCTACTATTCGCAGCTGTTTGCCTGTCTTAACAGCATTCAAATTATATGTCTAGTATTCTTGCAACTGGTGCTACCAGCGAGACTTAGTCAATGGCCAATGAAAGTTACATAGACGTCATTGCGTCTAAGGTCAAAGAATTATCGATATATTTGATATATCTCATACGTGAATCTGTTCAGGTTTCCTTTCGAAAAAACCTTCCGCACAACAAGGGCGACCACCTAGTGTGTAGATCAGAGCGGTTGGTTCCAAGGCCTTGCCCTGACAATTGGTCCGGAGCTCATGTTATACTATTCCATATTAAGGTCAAGAAATTTCTCCCTGCTGTGATGAATTCTTGTGACCCTAGTAATTTACCATCAGCCATTCGATCCGAATCTGGCTTGTTTCAGCTGCTCTATTTTGTAGCACCAGTCAGCCTATTGTGACTGGCCGGAATATTTTGCCAACGAACAAAATATTTGATGCTCCAGAATTCACATAGGATTGTAACAGATTTCGGGCAATCTATACATTTTTTGCGTCAGTTCTCCGCTGCTACTTTCTATTACGATAGCTGTCACGCTCTTAAAGGCTAAGGTTTTGTAATGTGTGCTCCATCTAGACGGCTTAGTTCTATCTCAGTAGTGTGCCTTGTCTCTACTGGAGACCTGGCTCTCCTGACCGCGGCCATTTAGGAATCGGGCGAGGAGAAGCCCCCCCCAATCAGGAGAAGCATGGGTCATGTACCACTTCCATAGCACCAAAAGTTGCTACGCTTGAATACCGGCCAGTAAATATACTGTTTTGGACCTAAACCAGTAGGTACATGGAGACCGCTTTTTGAGCTGCTGTACGCCGAGGGGCTGTCCACTCATAGTCTTTCGGAGAAGAGACTTAATCTGTGGCCTTATGCTTCTTAAAGAGCGAGTCGCTTTGTTTCTCTACGGGCGATCAGAATCGCTTTTTCAATCATTGATATTGCGACAGAGTTGTGTCCTCCGCTTAAGCTATTTACTAAAACGTCATTATGGCTTGTTCGGGGAGCGGCGCTCGAGTAATAAAGGCCATCAGCTCTCTCCGCTCGTAAGTATATTTCTACTAAGATCACGCATTTATTTTTTGCAGCACTTGCAGAGCTCAAATGATGCCAATGAGAAGGCTGCTTCCAACCAGTCCATAGAATACGAAGCACCCAAGCAAAGCGGTTCTTCAAATGTGTCCCAAGATTTGAGCTGTTTTCCCAGGTGATAGAGTACAAATGTCACTCGACCAAATCATCCAATATCAAGTCTGCCTTAATAATAAATATATCTTCTAAAAGGTTCTGCTTCCCTACATTTCCAAGATAGTTACCTCAAGCGTCAGCGGCTTGGCCTCCAGCTCATAGAATCAAGACAGCGGAATCTACATGCAAGGGCTAAGCGTGGGATGCTGGTAGATTTCCGATCCATTTTTGAACCGGGTTTTGTACATTATGGGAAATGTTGGGCAGTATGCTATCCAGTCGCCCCAACTATCACTTGCCCATTTTTGTTTCGGTTGGCAGGACAGTCACACTTTCTGGTGTGATTGCTCGTCCATCATTAGTTATCTGTCTCCGGCTGCCTACATATCAATTGGTTTCGAACTTGGTCTGGTCTTCAATCGAGCGACTACCAGAGCAACAAGGCCGGTTTAGGCGCACCGCCATGGTTACATGCGAATGTGCTCTCAGACAAAAACTCTGTTTGTAGAGCCTAGACGTCGTGATTTAGCTCAACCGCTTAGCATTTGAAGGCCGCAATTACAACTGCATTCTTACGCTTAAAATATAACAAGTAGCAGCGCATACTGCGCGTCCGACAAATGAGGTAAGGTTGTACGATACATTTCAAAAGGTTCAGGTAAATTGTCTGCCCGCATATGCGTCAAGTTGATTACGAAAAACTACCAGGGGTGACGTCGTCACACAGCACATTCCAATAAAATATGCGATCTTTCGATGAACAATTATTCACGATAGTTCAATTAACATGCTGATCATTTTTTTGTTTGAAATGGCTATCACATTTATTTAAAGCCTTAAGAATTTGCACAAACGTGTCAACATTTACGGTAGACGAACATTATTGACGTATACAGCAAGAAAAATGTTTATGTAGTCACCGATTATATAGTGAAATATGCGTACTTCAGATGTAATAAGCAATCAAACCGTGTTTTAAAGAAAAAAGTTGGGTCTCTTGCAGCACATTAATATTACTTTTATGATATAAATCTGTGAATCCGACTGAGCTTATCATAATTTCAATTGCACTGTTACAGGTAATTGAATGCTTCAGAGTTTATAACAACGATAGCATTCTACTCTGTAATTAGCTGAATTTTGCATTTATTTAGCGAGGTGTAAATTAAATAGTGCCTGTAATTAAAGGCTATTATCAGAGAAAAATGTTAGAGGTTATAAAACAAAACATTTGAGAGTTCTATTTAGAGACTTCTTTTCGTGCCACAGTTGTCGACTGCGACTAGTAGACTTAGTACGTTTTGCCGTCAAGAGCTTATCAGAAACCTGTGAGGGGTGCCTTCGCCGTGATCGTGCCTAGCGGAACATTTAAACTGCGTGAAGGTAAGCAAATGTATTAAAAAAATGGTACAGCGTAATCAGTGGCGTGGACAAGTGAATTTCTCTTTTATATAAGAATTCGCTCTGAATAAAATATGGATTTATAATTTTCACTTGTCCCCTGCACACCGTATTTGCTTTAGGCATTATGCAACAATTGTACAATGATTCCAGAATTTCGATCACAATCTAAGGCTGTACTCCACTCATAAGATTTGCGTCGAAAAGGCAGTCGCTTCTGCGGTCGATACTTCACCATTACACCTGGCAAGGGCAAAGCTTAGCTTGCTAAGAAGCTCGATGCTAGGCCAACCTTCTTGAAACCGCATGGGGCCATGCATGACCTTGCATGCACTCTTCTTCGTTGCTTTCCTCCCTGCGCAACCTTTTTCTTCAATTGGGATCAAGAACCACTCTTAACGAAATTTTATTTGTGTAAACCATGAGCGTACATATCCCAAAATTAGCTTTCTTGCCAAATGCTGAAATTATCACTGCCTGCTAAAATGAAACCACAATCTTCGCGTTGCACCTTTGATAGCCAGCAGAACTTGACAATATCGTCGACTAGCGCTGAGAATGATCTCACCAGAATAATATTTGACTTATACTAACCTTTGACATTTCTCGTCACATAAGTTACGCGTTTTTTCAAGCTAGACGCGTTTCAGAAGTCACTACCCGACTTAATAATTAGCATCTACGGCGCCCAAGAAAAAAGGAGTCTGATAGGCAACATACGCCAATGTTAATAAATTCTTGAAAGTATCAAGCAACTTCTTTCAAAATCAGAGGCAAAAATACACATTACACACACCATTTATGCCGTAATGACACGCACGCCGACTGTCAAGACGCGCTCAGCCGAAATAATATCGGGCTGCGTGATGAACATCATGTTTCGTGGCACTTTCATCGAACGAGACAGCCACTCGATTATTGCAGGACAAAAGTCACCTTGCACCGACACAAAGTCGACGCGAATCTTTGGATAAATGTAGTCGAACAACGCCACCACCTCTCGAAAAGCCGAAAGCACGGAGGCATCTTCTTCCGAATCCTTAAACACATGTACGATGCGTAACGTGTTGGTTTGTTCGTTACGACGTACATAGATGATGGCCTTGTTAATCACAGTTAAGTCAGGGGCCTTGCAAAAAAAGATGATGGGGGCGTCACGAATGCTCACGATTTTGTTTGCAATCGTTCGACCGCCTCGTGCACCAGTGTGTTCCACTTCGGACGAAGTGTTCGGTGAGAGACCGACTTCAATCGCTTTGCCATGTTGAGAAGGCGCCATCTTCTTCATCATGACAAGTATGCATCGAAGAATCATCACGCGTTCAAACATGATAAACATGACGAACATGACGATGATAAAGTAGATGGCAAAGTACATTAGCACTTCTGGATCGCCAAGCAAATTAGCGAAAATGGCAAGAACCACCAAAAGAAAGCCAATGATGACTGTAGCCCATGGAGCGTGAACGTCGCGAGGAATCTCGGATCGCTTGGCCTTCAACAGCATACAAGCGCATGAAAACATGGCCATCAAGCCAAGGAATGCGTATGTGTACACGCCATTCACTGTAGTGGCATCAGCGTTCAAAATGAGTACGAGACTTGACGAGAGAAGGAAATAGATGCCAATAATGTAATGAGGAGTCCCACGTAATTTGTTTGTTTTTGCAAGAAAAGATGGTAGCACACGGTCCGTCGATAGACGCCGAACGAGACCGCAAATACCAATGTAAGACGTCAGTACTGCACCGGACAGTACGATGAAAGCATCGACACAAATCCACGACTCGAACCAGCTTCCCACGGCTTCTCGAGCAACTATCGCAAGTAGATCATCGGAGCTATCGTAAATGCCTCCGTCACCTTCAAGCGGCAAGACAGCGAGGATGCCGACGCCAAGACCAACATTAAAGGATGTCACGAGGGCCCACATATTGCGAAGGGTCTGACGGAAGACGCCGGGTTTCTGCTCTTCAACAAAATTAGACGAGGACTCGAACCCAGTGATACCCAGCATCGAGGCACCAAAGCCAAAGAATATGGCGGTAAAGACATTGCCGTCGAGCATGGAACCCGCAAAATCAACCTCAGGGTACCCAGTGTGCATGTTTTCACGAAACACGTGCGGGTGTTTAATACCATAGACCACACACGACACAAAGAGGATAACGAGCACGACGATATGGTGCAAGAAAATGACCACAGCTACACGAGAACTCTCGGAAATTCCAATCACCGTCAACACCGCAAAAGCTCCTAGAAGGATAATCGTCGAGCCAACAATGGGAATATCAATCAAGTTGTTCAAGTAGCGAACTCCAGACGTCGCTGAGACAACGCCAGTGGCTATGTAGGACAAGATGCTAAGACAGGCGGCCACCGCGGCCGTGCGCTTCGAGGTCGTGTTCAAAAGGGCGTTGTAGGTGCCACCATTCATCGGAATCGCCGTGACGACTTCTTCGTAGATAAAACGAAAGAAGTAGAGCACGGTGGATACCAGAATCAATGGAATTGGCATCAATTTACCGGCTTTGGCCGCCACCGACGACGCCGAGTAGAGGACACTGGATAGAATATCGTTCCCCGAGATGGCGGTGGCTGGTAACTGGCCCAATAAATTTCTCGGCTGATTAAGCTCCATTTCGATCGCGGTCAATTCATCTGGCGGTACCTGCACGTGTTCCGAGCTCCCCGAGTCTGGAAACTGCCATTTCGGGCCCTTGTACGCGCCTTCAATGATCTCAATCTCAACCTTGCGTCGTCGTAAATTCACGGCGTTGGCGCTAGGAGTGAAGCCGGTGAAACGTGGTGACGCAATCTCCATGTAAGCCGAGGACGGCCCTTGAAGCCTTTCAGAAGAATCGTCGTCGTCTCTCGTCATGAAGCTTTGAATTGACTGAGTGCAACGTTGAAAAAAGAGAAATGCTTTCGACGATATTGTGCGGGCGTTGTGAGGGTGTCGTCTCTCCGAAGACTAATTGCAAACTGGAGCCTCCATAACGGGTCACTCCCTCTTTTCTATGAGATCTGTACTTAGGTCAAATCAAAACAGGTTCCGAAACCCTTGCTTGTTATTTACGTTTCTTATCGTTTTGGATAAAACATATTCGTTCATAGAGGTGGCCCCGAATGAAGAATCTAATGCACTTTGCTGCCTGTATTAGCTTCGAGTGCCACAAAATCTGTGGACATCGTACTCTTGTGATCAACAGATTTTGATCGGCATGCAGTCATTCAATTGGGCAGCAATCACCTCCTTTGCATTTGTATCGCAGAATCGTGCTGCTACCTCATTCAGTGGGAGCTAAACGCATTGTATTTTTTGATGGTACAACAAGCCTCGGTCGCATTTGTGCAATTCCTTTGCCGACCAAACCTCTGACTTTAATAAATCAAAAGTGACCCAAGCGGGTCCGCATTGTCGTCTACGTTTGACAATATCGTACGGCAGGCTTGAGATGTGGAGTTTCTTCGTTGCTATATCCACAAATGAATAGGGCTATTTCTTGGAGTAGTTTGCTTTCAACTTTTAATGTGGTTGGGAGCGTGACCCTCGAGTAAAATTTGTCCATTGTGCTTCTTTGTAAAAGAGATTCTACTACTACCTGCTTGTGATACCGTATTATTTGGTTTTGCAGATAATAAAATATGTCGGCGGCTATAGCAAAATCTTCGAATTCTGATAAAGCTTAAAAATATCGACAATTTAGTCTCGTATCTTATTACAACGGATCTTCCGCTCCTACCTATACGCTACTTTAATTACTATAATAGTCTTGTGTGGCCGAATGATTCACAATTTTGCTCTATCGATATTTAAGGTGTCTGAGAGGCGAAGAGCTCGCCAACTTCTCTTTATGCTCAATAGGTGGTCGGTCATGCCCTTAGGGCTTTTAAAAGTTAAAGCGTTCATTCGTGGCCTTTAAGGTGAATACCTTGATGACCTTTTGTATAAAGCACGGGAAGACGGACGTACATAACCATTGCGGGATGACTTTGGGTATCGGAGCCATTGCCAGATCAAGTAGATATCGCCGCAACGTGCAGCTTGTCACGAAAGGGAATCTAGATGCTTCAGTCGACATCCAGATTTGTTTTTCGCATCTTTGCTGGCTCCTTGCGCTGTATATGCTACTGCTACATTTAAAGCCAATCAAAACGCTTAAGGTTTCTAAAAATTAATCAGTCGACGACATCTTTTCCACATGCGGTACACAAAAGTTTACCGAATCTCTTTCCCATTTCGTCCTCAACGCTATAGATTCAAAGACCATGCCTTCACGGACTGCTTGATGGCCACTGTCGCAATGGATACCACATCCTGTCTGAAATGACAAGCAACGCAAACAATGAATTTATGTAAGCTGAGCAATTTTGACTCGGGATATATATGGCCTATTATATGACAGGGTCTTTGAGTGATAATTGATCCCCATACCTGGCAGACACAAAATGTTGCCCTTCAACTCTGCTTACAAATACTGCACGATCTACTTTGCGGGCCTTTGTACAGAATCGCTGTGGATACCTGACCTCTTCGTTGCTCTTAACTTTTGCTCCCTCTTTTCATTTTTTTACTGCGGATGCGCTATTACGATACATGCAATGCTACCAATAAGGATTGTGTATTGTTGCTTTCCAACGCAAAAACGGATACTTGAATAAAAAAGAAGATTTGAAAATATCCTTAATACAGCAAAGTGATACCCGTTCTACATCGATAATTGCGCTGTATCGATTCAAATAATACCATGATTCACTTTTTTGTCTAAATTGCTGCTTAACGCGAAGATATCGAAGGTACTCCACATAAGTGCCTGACAAAGCTCTTGACGGCAGAAACTTTTGCCGAGTTGGCAGACTGCAGTCAATGAATCTGCGTGTGGCACGGTGCAAAGTCTATAAACAGAGCTCCATTTTGTATTGTCAAATTTTGCTGCAATTTTCAGTATTCTACTTTTTAGTATTAGCCTTTTCTATCGGAATTAAAGAAAATATAAAGCTAACAGGCCATTCAATAGTGGTTTTTTTGCACCTTGAATTCGAATATAAGAACGAGAATAAATTTGCTTGACGGCATAGATTTTCCAAAGGACCAGCTTTTTCTGAAGGTAAATGAAGCATAATTCATTTCTATTTTAACGGACGGACCATTTTACTGGTGCATAAACGCTGTGCTTTATATGCTATTTAAATGGGTATCATACGACTCGAGGATGTTCACTTGTGAGAATTTTCTACGACAGAGGATAGCAATATCGTCTATTATTCATCGTAGATTTAGAGCTACCAACAACACAATTTACGCGTCTACGAGACCACCCCCGCGCCACGAGCCCCCGTGCCTAAGTGAGTTTAGTAATATCGATCTTTTTTAAGTCATCCCACGAGATTGTCGACGGATAAACCAAATCAGCCGTTTCGCGCACGGAATTGTCTTTATTGATCTCGTAGACGAAGATGTTGGTAAATCGTACACGCGACAGCTTCATCAAAATTAGGGGCAAGAGGTCTTGAGCTCCAATCAAAAACTTTTTGTTTAAAATGAGAAACCCGTTGCCATAGATGGCATCATTTGTTGCAGCAAGACGATTCTCCCACATGGTGTAATTGTCATAGCCTGCGATGATCCCAGTGCGTTTGCTCAATGCTGCGCCTGTGGCAACCTCAAAAGACGTGCGTTTATTTTGGGGTAATGTCGTCGTGTAGGCACTCAATTTTCTCTTTTCGTTACTTTGCGTCAAGTCAATGTTTACGTACCGAAGGGCTTTTCGAACCGCAATAAAGGCTGCAATCAGCATGATTGGAGAGAAGATTGTCATGATCGTCAAAACGACGACTGAGGACCGATCCTTGATTATCTCATACGCTGTCATGACTCTCATTGGGGATAATCTGGCGAATCCAGGGCTAACTTTCATGAGCCCGTTTGTTGCGTCGGCCAACGCAAAGGCTGCAATTTTGCTTTTCGATGTAGGAAATAACTTGACCAGCTCAATGCGGTATCCCCAACCAAATTCAAACGTTGCGAATACGATTAGCGGATCCACACGTTCGCGCGTGATAAAACACAAAAAATTTGCCGCTGACAAGAAAAACACTAGCAAATCTGCGTGTACGAGCTCAGGGCGGTAATAGATGAGATCTAGACCCGTAAAAGACTGTCCAATAAAAATGCACATTTTCGTAATCGTCCAGAATCCGTTCACGCAGTTGCATAGAATAACAAGTATGCCTCGGTACATTAGCGAACCGGAGATTGTGCTAAATGCGTCCCCTACCCAGAGGTGGCCAGAGCGCATGCGTTGGTACATAACAAAAGACAGCACACAAAGGTTGAAGATAACATCAATCGCAAAGACGCCATGAACAGCGTGCGCCCAGGCCCAAGTGTCATGCAGCACAGCCCGAACTTTCCACGACCAGCTTCCTAGCTCTGCTACTGGATCCTTTGGTAAATTCCAGTGCATTGTTTCAATGTTTGACTGTGCTCTCGGATCATTACGGTAGCGTCCAAATTGACGCACCGTACGGACGACTTTGGCGGGGTCTCGAGTCCGCGAGTTGGCCAGAGTTTCGAGCAACCAGTAATTGTTAATGTCGACCCCAGTAAGCTTTGAATACAGAAATTCTGGTTCAGCGACGAACGGATAATTATACGCGATGGCAATATCGTGGGTTACGGTTGCGGCCCTGACATCATTAATCGCGGCAACAAGAAGAAGAGTGGCAGGCCCCTGTTGGTAGTGCTTGTCTACTAGGTAGTCCTGAGTTGATATAGACGTTGATAATAGCATCACGTCCGTTTTATTAGACTTTCGTCGAACGAGATAATACACGCGGGCAGCACTCATGTCACCTGCCGTGAGCAAGTCAAACGTACAGTCGATTACTGGTGCTACTAATTCCAGCTCCGTCACGTATGACAAGTTGTAGGAAGCATACATTTGTAGTCTCGAAAAGATAAAGCGGAGAAATGTGTTGCTGTAAATGTCATCATTATATTTTGGTACATTCGAGCACCCAATCGATGATTGGATTCCACTTGACTCGAGGTAGATTGAAATGTCTATAGGAGAGGTGGAGCCATTAAGTACTTGCTGGACAAGAGGACTTGCCTGGATTGTTGAGGTGCCAGCATAACCAAGGATCAACCCAGCCTCAAGGGGCTGAACAGGCAAGTTGTGTGACACGGTTCCGTTAAGAACGATCATTGCTGTCACAAATGAGTGTAAAGACATTTTGACATAGAAGATAGCGACACCAAATACCGCGAGCCGATGTAATATTAAAATGGCTCGCGTGAGTCCACTATTACTGCTGGTGGGTGATTGCAGAGATTCGCTTTGTCCTGATTGTGATGTACTGGGCTGCGATTGATGTGGACTTTCTGAGAAGTTGTTGAATTTTTGGCTTGTCATTCTCACGGCTTTTTCTTTTCTAAGCACAATTTTAACAGCATCAGTGTTGCCGCTTTTCTGTGGCTTGAGCTGCGAAAGATACTTATATATTACTCGTTCTCGCACTGATGACGGTTGGATAAATGGGCTCGTGCAGTCCTCGCGTATTGGCCCACGCGCACCATCTCAGTGGTAAAGAAAATGTCTTATAAAAAGGAAAAGGCTAGGGAAGTGAAGTGAAGAAAGGTCTGTGCTTTTCGTCGCACTTTGATGGAGGAAAACATGGCGATAGTACACTTGTTCTTACAGGGGCCTACCCGACCGAGTAAAGCAATTCGAACAACGCATAGACAAGGGGGAAAATGTTTCTCACAGCCTTTTGAAAATGATGAAGTTCATGCAGTAAAGTTAATTAAGACAACATTTTATTTGGCTGAATTTTTGCTTTGAAAATATATGCTTTATATTCCGACGAAGGTCTTTGACTTTCTTTATATAGAGCTAAGATTCTATAGTCGTTGAGAAGATCTTTTAAAGCATTGTATCGTCAACGATCGTCATCGCCTCAATCTATATTTAATTTGCGAATATTCGTATGGGAAACGGCAATCCACATGTTACTATATACGCCTGTGTCACTTTTATACGTTTATAAATATATATATATGACATAAGATCGAATTAGATAGCTGATTGCGGTAAGGGAATAGTTAATAAATTTTCCGAATAGTCCTAGTGTATTTAAAAATACATCGGTAAAAATTGTTTATTTTTTTGCGAATACGAGTTATTCACGCAAAAATCACTCAATACTTCGTCTTTCGACCACGTATACAAGTAACGAAACTTTTTTTCTGCATAGTGCGCTGAAGTGTGCGTTGGAGCGGTCCTGCAAAAGCAGTCAACACGAAGTCGATAAATATTTTGCTTACTGGTGAGTACGCGCCAGTTACCTTAGATTCAATTCTGATATATTTTGTTGAGTAGAAAGGAAAAAACCGAAGTGAATATATTTATCTAGACCAATGAACGGCTTCCATATGTAAAAACTAATTGTGACGTACTTGTAAATACTGTGACGCCATCCGCCTGTTCAACATGCATTCAGCGGTGTAATTTTAACACTCCCACTCACCGCTAATGCTATGTGTCCTTTGTTGCTGACTTGGTCTTGATTCCGGAGGCTTCGCACAAATACTTCAGCATCTTGGTTCCAACTGCCTTCGTCAGCATATCTGCAAGCTGACTCTTCGTGTCGTTATAATCGATCTACAACAGTCCTTCTTGCACGTTCTCACGAATAAAGTGGAGCTTGATGTCCACATGCTTCGTCCTAGCATGGTATCCGGCGTTATTGGCCAACGCAATAGCACCTTGGTTGTCTTTC